>CM076569.1:820528350-820983673 GCA_034641835.2 Pinus albicaulis
GAATGGACAACGTTTGCAGAAGAATGCGGCTAGGGTCGATGAAGAGCAACAAGGAAGGTAAACGCAATGTGAGGGTAGTCGTCAGGCAGAAATGGCTAACGCAGAGGAACGAGGGCGAATTAATGAAGTTGAAGGCAGCTAATAAACCTAGTATGCATCCAGCAATTTAAATTTTTCCTGCAAAAATGAGATTTTGATGTTCTTTAAACTGAATATCATGCAGATCCGCCACCAGTGGAGATGAATCAGTGATTGAAACCCAATACACAGAATTTTCTCAGTAGATTTTAAATTTTCTTCATTTAAGCTCAAAGCTCCTGCTCCCTTAAAATCGAAATAATGTCCGGATTTGTCCACAGTAGGAAATTGAGGCCAGATTTGGCCTTTGGAGGCTAGATCTGCCTTAGATCTAAAAAAAAAAATTCCGATTTGAACCTGTAACCTGCAATAAACCAACCTGATCTGAATATACACACCAAGAAACGATTAAAACCCTCACAGTCCTAAAAAAATTTACAAATTTACAACTAGTTTACAGATTTCAAACCCTCATGGTCAGATCAAAATCCATTTTAGCACAATTTTCAAAGATTTAAAATTTTAGTGAGAGGCACAAGCCTTCGAAACCCTGCAAAATCGCAAATATCGTAAGATAGACCCGGAAATTTAACAAATAAAGAGCTTATCAGATTTATGTTTATTGGGAGTCGGCTGGTCCAACCGAAGACTTCCCCAGACGCCCAACCTTAAAAAAAAATTCCCTGCACACTTAGATCTGAATCTTAGATTGATAGAGATTTAAGAAGACAACATGAGACCTTTGCATAAAAATCAGAATGTTGTTTTATAAACCCAGAAAAATGCATAAGATACCTATATGCAGATTAATCCATGAAGGCCATCAACCATAAAATGCAAGAAACCAAGTAGCAGAGTTTAGAGACAATTCACCACATAGATATGAGAAGGAACATCCAGATTTGTAACCCCAAAGTCTTTATACTTTATTCCTCGAAAAATTTACAAGAGCTTCTAAGAGCAAGTGCACGATTCTGAGATCGGATGCCTCAAAAATGAGAAAGACCTCTAAATTTATAGGACAAGATCTCTAACGGCTAGTTTGGATGATCCTCGTCAAAATAATCTCAATCGTCCAAAAGATTTAATTATCTTTTAATTCGGAGCGTTGAAATTAAAATTTTGGGGAAAAAGCGAATTTATCATTTAATTCAATTTTAATTAACTCAAAAATATTATTTTTGAGTTAATTACCCCAAGATTTTGACCTTGACTTAACCACCAAGGCCCAAGGGTCCAATATTTCTTAAAATTCGCAATATTCCCTTGGCCTGGGGCTTTCAAAATCATTTTCCAAGGACCCACAAATTTTGCCTTTAAATATTTAATCCTAATTTAGGACCCTAAATTAATTAAATTTCTGGTTTAGGATTTTATTAATTAATTGACCAGAAAATTTAATTAATTGACTAAGAGGGGATTATAATTATTTTTTCCAACCCTCTTTTACATGAGATAATACATTTACATACATGAAGAGGGAAAACCCATTCGTATAGACCCTCAAATAAATACCCAGTTCTGCGACTCAAAATATGATCTAGTAGACCAAGTAGCTCAAGCTACTTTTACAAGGACTCGATAAAAAATACTAGGACTCACTTAGCATGCTGATGACAAATTCCACCCTAGCTTTGGGGTGAGGCTGGAGGGAAAAACTCTGCCGATCACTTTCATGAATCAGTGAGACAAAAAAAAACCTCCTAGAATGGAAGTCATCAACAACATACTAGGCTTACCTAGGTAGTTACATACATGGATGGTCTTACTTAGATCATTTACATCATTACATGCAGAATGGGTTTGCATCATTTATAACAATGTCAACTGTCGATGAAATCTGGATGATGGAATTTGAATGGCGCAACCATGTCGAACATGACGAATCCCATTTGAAAAAATGGGGGTGTACTGCTATGGGGTCGTTGACAAAGTGTGGTCAACAAGTGTTTTAATATTTCTCGCTGTTTGGTTCTTTATAAGGGCTTTGAACTCCTTGAACCGAAAAAAAAATCTCATCCTTCTTTTTCAAGAGTATATCTATGTCTTCTTAGAGAAGTAATCTTTGAAAGTTGTATATAGTGGTATTCACTTAAGGATACTGCTGACATGGACCCACACACATCTAAGTGAATTAAAGTAAAAAATTCCCTTGGCCCTAATATCACTGCTCAAAAATGTGGTCTTGGTATACTTGCCCAGTGCATGACCCTTACGCACATCATGTTACTCAACCCTGAACTCTGACAATCCTGTCACAATCTCCTCGAGCACATTGAGTGCTCCATGGAGCAGATGATCTCGTATATGTCGTAACTAGGAACACAACACACTAGAGAAGCCCAACACAAAGCACTTTGCACAGCCAAAATTATCAGCAATGAAATCAATAACATTACACAAGAAATATGAGCCACAATCTCGATCTTTATTAGTCCATTAAGTAAATAATCATGGGGCTCTCGTACCAGGGATCATGGCCCTTTATGAAACCCTGATACAACTAGTATACATCGTATATAATAAAATACATCTCAATCTTTATTAGTCCAATAATTAAATAATCATGGGACTCTCATACATCGTATACAATAGAATACATAGTTTGTGTGAAAATTCCTAAACCTTCTAAACAAAAATCCTACTGCAGAAAATCAAATTTACTTCTCCTACTTTTTTATTTAACTTTACAAGTTATTTTCTGAATTATTCATGAAAACATCGAAGTAAATACACTATAGCATACACAATTATACTAATCAAGTACTGAAGAATAGGAAATCATGCAGACAAAGGACACATAATTTTTTGGAAAAATGTTCCCGAAAAATCCCAATGTGGGAAAACCGATGCAGCGGCTCTTGAGGGTTTTTATTAGTAAGCAAAATTCTGAATACAAACTAGGGTGCCATAAACAACTCACCCAACAGAGAATTTACTTGGCAGAAGTACCTCTATCCAGAGAAATATATTATGGCTGATCCAGCGTCAGAATGACGAACTCCACAGGTTCCTACGCAGTCCCCAGCAAGCTCTGCGCAGGAATTGTGTCACCCTTCCTAGTGGTTGTGTCACCCTTCTTCGATCTATTTAAATTGAGCTTGATCTACCACACAAAAACCCCAGTGTCGCAGCCTCTGGTTCTGCATCACCTCCTCTTGGACTGCGTCAGCTCTGCGTGAGCCCAGCTGGGCCTGTGTCACCCTCTCAAGGGTTGCGTTGTCTCTCCTGGGTAGATCTACCTCTATGCAACTGTATTCTTGGCCTTGGATCCGAAATCTCACTGTTGAACTACCCCTCACTGCACTACAAGCTCATTCTGAAATTCTCAGCAAACCGTGCCCCAAAATTTCGACTAAGCTCAAGTATTGCTACTCTATGTATATTCTCCAACTGACCCCAGGCCTTCCTTTAATAATTTTCCAGTTGACGAATCAACGGTCGTGATCTAATCTCTAATCGACGGCTAAGGTTAGAAAAGACTTGATCCTCGTCACTTCGAACAGTCTCACCCACATGTTTAAATTAATTCACTTTAATTATTTAATTTCCCTAAGTTAGACAGGGTCTCCATTAAAATAATTAATTAATTGAATAACTTAAGCTCCGAGTGGAACTTCTCCAAACGATTTATGGGTCTTGAAGATCTCGTGTGTTCTAACCCCTCCACAAAGTTTCGAAGCTAGATTACATCCAATGCTACCCAAAAATCAACACTCCCTCTTAGCGAGGAATGTGCTATAGCAATAATTCAACCAGAAGCATCACCTTGATCCACGACATCGGTCCTCTGTGCTGTTGATGCTCGATTGCTGCCCTTCATCCACTACACTGCTGCTATCTGTATTGTTGCACTACCACTGCTAACTCTTGCACTGCAACTCAATTGTTGAGAAGTAAGTAACTGAAAACATCACCCAAAAATTCTGACATACAATTCAGTTTGGGTGCACCTCGATATTGAAGCACCCTTTGCTGCTAATCTGTGCTAACCCTCTAGAGCTTTGCGCTGTTGCTGCTCTACATTGCGTAATCATTGCCTCTGTGTTGTTGAAATCCATCAACCTCTGCGTTGCTGCTGCCTCTGCTCTGTGCTGCTCAAGACTTCAACATCCTAGCTCTGCCAATGTTGCTCCATCATCCCTTGCACCAACTGACTCCAATCATCCTGCTACTGTCATTAAGGGCTCCTTTGTGATCCAAGAGTTTGGGCACCTCAAGGATCCTGCCCCTCCTCTACAGTTAGAAAGAACTACATATCAATGTCGCCCCACCTCTTCTCTCGAGGCACATGAACACTCATGGCAACATCATCATCAATCCTATCATCATCCTTCACTGCAGCAACATTCAAATAAGATTCTTCCTTTCCCTTCTTTTTCATAGGGCATGTTGTGTCGAGATGTCCTAATTCACCATACTTGAAGCATCTGACGTTCGAAAGGTATTTCTTATTCTTTCGATGCTACCCATGTTGTCCCTTAGATGCAAGAGCCGCATTTTCCTCCTCTTCCTTGATTTTGATCCATCCGTCGCTGATGCCCGCCTTGGTCATCCTCATGATCTATTCTTGTCGAAGAGCTACCCACATGTTTTCCCAACTCGAAAGTGTTGCTATGCCAAAAATAAATTGGACAAAGTTCTCCCACTCATCGATAATTGCAATCAGATCAATCCTCACCATAAGACCTTCATCAAGTTTTCCCCCCACGACAACCAACTAATCACATATCACCTTCAATCTAATGAGGAAGGGGTTGATCTCTTCTCCCTTTAGCATTTTAAATAATCGAAGCTGATTCTCAAGAAGCATCCTCCTCTGAACAGAAGTCCCCTAATATAATGATGTCAAAGAAGTCCACATCTCATGTGTTGTGTTCTTCTCAGCAATGTGTGGGACCACATGATCCCTGACTCCATCCATGATCAAGCGCTTAGCCTTTGCTTGAGCTTACTCGTACTTTTTTAGAGAGTTAGCATCAATAGGAACAACCATGGTACTCAACGCATGATCTTTGATGTGATATTCATCCAAAACTGCCAGGATCCTGGCCTTCCAGATGACAAAGTTGGATGCACTATCCAACCTATCCTGATCCCTCAGTCCATATGCAGTCATCTCTGCTCAACTGAATATGTCGAACTGATTCACTTCTCCCTCTTTTGCTGCTGCCCCAAAAAAACTCAGATCTGGGTTTCTTGGCACTAGAAACCCTCTAAGGAATCACACTCCCTCTAAAAACCGATTTCCCTCCCGGAAATCTTCCGCCAACTAATGTCGAATCAGCCCTCTCTGATCACTCTTTGTTGTTGATCAACACTGGATCTAGACTTCTTGGCGAGAAGTATTTTGATGAACTGCTTCCCCTTATTTTGCCACGCCCTGCTAGACACTGTTATGCACCAACAAAAGCAATGCCCCACCAGCAACTACTGAAGAAACACGATCTGCACTTCCAATCATGGCAACCAAAGCTCAAAATTTCTGTGATGGCCCAGTAAGCACTGTGCTGCCTCTGCACAACTATAGTGCCACCTCTTCTGGCTCTGCGTCCCTCTGTGAGACCTGCTGGCTCCATGTCAGCTTCACAGGTGACTGCGTCACCCTTCCCTTCCTCTTTTTAGATATGCGCTATCACTCGGGACAACTACCTTCCTACAACAACTTTTCTTCAGTCTTTTGTTGATGGCTTCAGCTCTTTCTGATCTGCAAATGCTCTGATACCATGTGAAAATTTCTAAATCTTCTAAACATAAATCCTACTGCAGAAAATCTAATTTACTTCTCCTACTTGTTTATTTAACTTTACAAGTTATTTTTCTAAATTATTCATGAAAACATCGAAGTAAATACACTGCACCCTACAGAATTATATTGATCAAGTATTGAAGAATAATTAATCATGTAGACAAAGGACACAAAATTTTTCGGACAAATGTCCCCGGAAAATCCCAATGCAGGAAAGTTGGTGCAACAACTCTTGAGGGTTTTTATTATTAAGCACATTTCTAAATACAAACTAGGGTGCCATAAGCGACTCACCCAAAAAATAATTTCCTTGGAAAAAGTAACTCTATCCAAATACAAATATTATGGTTGAACCAACATCAGAATGACGAACCCCACAGGTGCCTACACAGTCCCTAGCGAGCTCTGCGTTGGAATTGCGTGTCACCCTTCCTAATGGTTGTGTCACCCTTCTTACATCTGCTGAAACTGAGCTCAATCTACCCCACAAAAATCCTAGTGCTGCATCCTCTGGCTCTGCATCACCTCCTCCTAGACTGCGTCACCCCTCTGGACCTGCGTCAGCTCTACGTGAGCCCAGCTGGGTCTATGTCACCCTCTCAAGGGTTGCGTTTTCTCTCTTGGGTAGATCTGCCTATCTGCAACTGTATCCTCGACCTTGGATCCGAAATCCCTTTGTCGAACTTCCCCTCACTACACTGCAAGCTCACTCCAAAATTCTTAGCAAACCACGCCCCAGAATTTTAACTTAGCTCAAGTACCGCTACTCTGTGTATATTCTCCAACTGACCCCAAGCCTTCCTTTAATACTTTTCTAGTTGACGAATCAATGACCGTGATCTAATCTCTAATCGACGGCTAAGATTAGAAAAGACTTGATCCTCATCACTTAGAACATTCTCACCCACATGTTTAAATTAATTCACTTTAATTATTTAATTTCCCTAAGTTAGACTTAGGGTCTCCATTAAAATAATTAATTATTTGAATAACTTAAGCTCCGAGTGAATTTCTCCAAACGATTTTTGGGTCATGGAGATCTCATGTGTTCTAGCCCCTCCACAAAGTTTCGGAGCTAGAGCACATCCGATGCTACCCAAAAATAAACAATTTTTTCATTGAATAATCTAGGGCTTGAGATATGATCCTTTAGGTCTTCAAACTACCCAATAAAATACAAAGAAAAATATTGGCTGACTTGCCAATGGCAATCCTTTGTCCTCAACCCTTTAAGCCCTCTTCTCTGCTGCTCCTAACTGTCCTTTTCCTCCAAAAGCCACGCAGTGATCAAATCCTTTTGTCATTGTCCTCTTGCTACCCACCTAACAGACTTTTCTTAATCAACTACTCTAGATCTTCAGATTTTGCTTTAACCCTCAACCCTCATCCTTCAAACTTGTTGTTCACAACTCCTTTAATGAACAAACTTCACGATCAACTCAGAAAAACTCTTACACAACACAACAACCCTCTTTGCTTGCCTCACTAGCTTCTCCACACACATGAGACACTTCCACACGTTCTGGCCACCAACCTGAGGTTTCTAGTCACTGCTCTTAGGGCTTTGAGGCCTCTCGACCCCAATTCATCTAGGCCTACATTCTAACCCTCACTACATGTGGCCCTAGCTCCAAAGCACTTCTCTGCTTGCAACCTCTTTCTAAACACTTTGGGTGACCTTCTTAAGTGCTTGGCTAGCCTCCTTTACCCCTCATTCATGCTTGTTCATCAACTTGAGGCTTTACAGTCGCCTCCTATTCTACTTACGACCCTCTCTTTATACCTCGACCGTTCTCTTTTTCATAAAACCGAGGGCTAACATCCCTATTTCTCTACCTGTGACAGATCTGAGGTCCTCTACCTCCTTCTAGGGCTTCAACAGCCCTTTTCTAGAGCAGAAACAGAGACCAAGCCTCCTCCTAGGGCACAAGCAAAAGCTCATCCACCTTTGAGCGAGGGAGAAACATATGGGCAGACCAAGATTGCAAACTCGACATCCTCCCTTCTTTTATACAGCAAACCATATCTTCCTTGTCCAGCAGCAGGTAACTCAACCTACTTCTCTAGGGTCAAATCCTTCTCTCCCAAAACAAACCATATAATTCATCTTTCTCTTATTTATACTTTTCCCTTGGGATTTCTTAGGGAATTTCCTAGATCCTTTAGGGTTTTTGTCACTTACCCTTTAATAATTAAATTAGAATAAACAATTAATTGTCTTGGTTCCAAACCCACATCTTTGGGTCAAAGCCCCATCTACAAGGGTAACTTGCCTTTCCAACATAGTCCACCGAGCTACCCAAATTCCAACATAGTCCACCAAGCAACAAGCAGGTAATGATGTTATCCCTTTCCATATGGTTGCAAGCTTCCCTAGCCTCCTATAGATGGGTGAACCACTCTAGCTTCATAGAGTCAATCCCCATGTTTTGGATTGGAACCCTACCCTAGATGATTACCATGACTAGCCTCCTTGCACAACTAGTGTGGTCAATGCTTGGCATTTACCCTAGATGATTACCATGACTAGCCTCCTTGCATAACTAGTGTTGGAAACACGATTTCCGTTTGACCAAAAGCCGCAGGCATTAGTCTCCACTACAATCCCCAGAGTTAGGATCCACGAGAGGCAGTTAGTCCATGTCGTGAAACACACGGGGAGCATTGAACCCAATTTCCAACAATCTCCTCCCCAACGCAAGCTAGGTGAGTTTCGAACTCGAGACCTGTGGCTCTGAAACCAATTGTTGGAAACACGATTGCCATTAGACCAAAACCCGCAGGCATTAGTCTCCGCTACAATCGCCAGAGTTAGGATCCACAAGAGGCGGTTAGTCCATGTCGCGAAACACACGGGGAACGTTGAACCCAATTTCCAACAACTAGTGTGGTCAATGCTTGGTATTTATTTACTTTGGTAGTTTCCTGTAGCCTCTTTCATGGACTTATTTACTTAGGCAGTTTCCTGTAGCCTCTTTCATGGACAACACATATAGACATTATGTGAGTTGGTGATTTTGTTGTGGCCAACCCACTTTTTATCTGTTTAACTCTTGGATTTGCTTGTGGAAGCCACATTTGCAGCCCTCTTTTTTATATTAAAGCCATATGTGTATATCATTCCTTTAATAGTTAAAGGAATATTTATTTAGAAAAGTATAAAAACTCCACTTCATAAACTGCCACCCCATTTGAAAACCTTCTTGAAATGTTTTTTTGCTACCCCTACAACCATCAATACTCATAAAAGGAGATTGCAAGTAATTTATAATCCCAAGGCCGATGGTGAAATCAATGAAGAATCTGTGATTCTCCAGAATCCTTTTAAACAGGAAATTTCCAACAAACAAATACAAAATTTTCCTATAGATGGAGAAGGGATTTACAGAGATGGTAAGCCCAGGAATACAGTACTTCAGTAGACAAATATTTATGACATCTCAATTCCTTCACTAGATGAGAAGGTGAATGCAAATGTTTTCTATGATCATGTTTAACAAATTTAACACGAGAAATCAGAGTAGTTGGTGAAGTTGAAAGAAACCACCCTTTATCTACTCTAAAGTTCTCCATACAAGTTCATCATGTGAGTTGCCACCAGGAGAACAACTAATTAATGATCATCACCAACGCTTATTCATTATTTCCTAATTGGAAAACTACACACACTGATTTGGGTAAGTCTTTACATTCCACTCTTTTGAAAAATCAAATGAAAGGAAGGACAAAAGAAGTAAGATACCTTACTAGTTGTTATTTCACTTCAAGCTGAACAACTAAATAAACTTGAAAGATACATTAGCTCAGCAACTAGAAGAAAAGAATGTTTTCAACTTGCAAGCAGCACCTTTCATAGAAAAAGAACAGGGGGCAATAATGTCTCTGTTAGGATTTGAACGTTGATGGGTGAATAACAAAGGAAGGAAAAAAGAAGTAAGATGCTTTACTAGTTGTTATTTCACTCCGAGTGGAACAACTAAACAAAATTGAAACATACATTAGCTCAGCAACTAAAAGCAAACAATGTTTGCAACTTGCAAGCAGCACCTTCATAGAAAAAGAACAGGGTTAGGATTTGAAGATCAGTGGGTTAATAACAACACCCCCAGTTTACCAACCAAGTTGCCCCTCACTGACAAAAGAGCAAGAATGGTTGGTGAATGGGCTTGAGAGAATGGAAGTGAAGTTGTGGATTCAAATTCAAAGCCAAACATTTAGAAGTGGATGATGATCTCTACAAAATAGAGAATCAAAGGCCAGAAGATGCTATGGACTCAAGTTTAAATTGACTACACTAAAGAAGAGGATGACCTATGAAGTCAAATCCCAAGATGAAGAAAGAACATAGAAGCATGAAAGAACTAATACCATGCAGACTAGAGAGGAAATCAATTCACTCAACCATTGATGATTTGAAGATAAAAGTTAAACGTAGGAAAAAATGCAATAACTAGATATTGGCATGGCACTAGCGGAAGTAAAGACTAATAGTTTGATAGACTACATGAATCCCTTACTTAAGGAGTGGGGCTTCCAGAGTAAAATGCTCAATGATGAATATAAGAATATTAGGGCTGCGAACATCGGAAAATGTTCTAGATGTTGCAAAACTGAAAAGAACCTGCAGTTGATCCAAAGTTTTCTCATGATGTGATTGATTTTGGACTAGAAACTAGATAAGTGTAACATCGCCAAGTACTATTTTATAAGTGGCTGGATTGTCAGCTCTTGAGACGGTAGTGAAAGATTAGATTACGTCTTCATGGATGGGCATCCCAAGCATAGACGTAAGCTAGAATTTCCTTCGTAAACTAAGTATATGAATGAACTTTTAGTAGTTTCATGGAAAATACAGTCGAGGCTTCTTGCAGTGGTTTACTACAATGTTTATTATGAAATTAACTAAATATGAAATAACTACATTGAAATTGTAACAAACATAGTTGCAATTAACAAAAGCATGAGGTTTCAAGTTTCAATCGTCTAACCACTCGTATAAAGAATTGTTGTTTCTTGACCCATGTCGGAGACTTCTCAAATTATTTAGAAACTTGACGAAAGTGGTTACAATTATTTAATTCAACTAAACTTGTCCAGAATTTTGAATCCCTGAGAAACGTCATCAACAAATGGTCGAGTAGCATTAATTCCTTATTTCCTTCGAGAATTGATGTAACATTATGAAGTGGACCAATTTGTCTTGTCCCATGTCTAAGGAAATTTGCTTCTTAACATCTTTCAATATTTTAAATTTCAACACTATTTCAGGATAGCATTTATGTCATTCCATAACATACATATGCCTCTAGTATATATGAAATTATGAATACAAAAATGTCTACCAATAGGGTAGACAAATTGGAAGAAACTCTATAATCAAACACCTCTGCAAACAAGTTGCTGAAACCATTGAAGAAAAGAGACAAAAATATATTGAAGAATTAAGTAGATACTTATTAGAGACGCATAAACTCTACAAAGCTATTTTGAGCTGACTGAAATTAGATTGCCATGCTAATGCCTGTGGGATATTAGTTCAGTTCTGATGTAGCTATGGCATCATGCCCCTTTATGCAATTGCTACACAGATTTTCATCTAAATCTTGGCCTGAACCATTTCAATGTCATATAAATAATAAATAATAAACCTGTTGTAATTGACAAAGATTAAATTGCCAATCATTTAGCAATAATCTTTCTCTCTTTCATTCTATCTAATATCACAAAAAGGTCCAATAGCCTGTAGAGAGTTGTGCAAGATCTATTTGTGTCGTTGTGATTGAGATCAATATATTTGCTTTCGCTGAATTTTACTGTGTTAGGAACCTAACTGTGTATTTATTCAGTACATTAGTTGCCGTTGTGATTGAGATCGATATATTTGCTTTCACTGAATTTTATTGTGTTACGAACCTAGCTGTGTATTTATTCAGTGAATTAGTTTTCTGCTAGAAATTAATTACCAAGTGCTAGGTTTGCAAGAATTCTAACAAGGTATCAACGTTGAATCTTTGAAAACTGACCTGGGAATTACAGGAAGCCAGGGTTTGCACAGGATCATTGTGCCAGGTTCAGCTGCGATCGTGCAAAGGCGAGGAAAAAACAGTAATTGGCCAAAGGAACTCGGCTGTATAGTGATACAGACCCGAAGAAAAAAAAAAGTAGGGGCCAAAATTATAAAGGTCAAATAAAAAAAACAGGGGCGGAGAAGGGTGAGGGAAATGGGCAGCCGACAGGCTTGACAGCCCACCCACCCGCTACGGGGAACTAGCCGCCAGGGCAAATCTATGCTATGAGAGCCACCCAACCAGCAGATCTAGTTGGGGGTGGCAAAATTGTGGAACAGCCGCCAAAGAAATGGTCGCAACAAAAGCGAGAGCCTCAGCAAGTTGGGTGGTAGATCGGAAGCCCACCTGGCAAGCAACTCGGGCAACATCGAGCTCAGCAGGTAGCAAGCGCAGCTCGGAGCTGCGACAAGAAGGATGCAGACCGGCAACAAGAAGCGACAGGGGTTTTAGGGAGTTAATGGTAGTGTAAAGAGCTATTTAGAGTAAATTTCAGGAGATGACTAGATTTCTGAGATTTTAACAGCATTGACTTCTGTTGACTATGATTTGTTGGAGGTGGATTGAAGGAGGGCTGACTTGGGTCTTTGTGGTAGTATTGGTCTTCGTCTTGGGTCTTGGATATCTCACTTTGATCTGATTCTATAATAAAAGGATTTCTTGGGTTTTCCTCTTGTGGGGATTTTTCCCTGACTAGGAGCCTATATCTTTGTGTTCTTGTCTGATCTTCATGTTTGTACTTTTGGGAATTGCTTGATGAAGAAGAAAACATAAAAATTTAATGAAGATGCCAACAAATATTCCCAAGTAATTATCAAGTAAGAGAAATCTACACTTGGTCACAATATAATCTTTTGTTCACCTTTTAACTTTATAAAAAAAGTGGCCAATAAAATAAAAAATTTAAATATTGATTCCATTCCCAAGGTCTGAACTGAGGAAATATTTAATTAATTATGTTGTGACAGAATTTTGGTGATTCACTGGATGTCATGGCACTTGACCATTACAAAATCACCTTCCAAGCTACATTTTCAACTGTCCCTCTTAGTGATGAAGGTGTTTTGAACCACCCCAGCTTATCTATGAAGAATACAAATTTGCCCTTCATCAAAGCCTTGGTCAAAATGTCTGCTACCTGCTCATCCGTAGGTACATACTGTATATATATTGTGCCCTTCTGCACACAATCTTGAATGAAGTGATACATGATCTGAATGCGTTTCAACTTATCACCAAACACCATATTCTCCAAGAGCTTCATACAACTCTAATTGATACAGTGAATCATAGTTGGCTCCATTCCCTAATCAAATAGCCCCACGAGAAGCTTCTGAAGCCAGATTGCCTCCCATGTTTCCAAGCTAACAACAATGTACTCAGCCTCAACAAGTACTCAGTGAAACTGACTTTTGCTTCCTACTAAACCAGGAAACTACTCCTGATTCCAAGCTGAAACAACATGCATAAGTTCTCTTTCTGTCAGTTGTACTACATGCACAATCAGCATCAATGTACCCCTCTAGCTTCACTCCATCCATCTGAGTATATCTCAGTCCATAATCAACTTTGCCTTAAAGGTATCTTAACACATGTTTTGCAACCATCTTGTGAACTCGCTTTGGCTCTATCATGGACTAAGTGTATTGACTGCAAAATAGATGTCTGGTCTAGGATTGACAAAGTACATGAGAGAGTCGATCAGTTATCTATATAATGTAGGTTCCATTGCCTCTTATCTGAAAGCATCAATCCTCTTCCAATTGGTCACTAGTGGAGTTAACTCAAATATATGCTTCCCCTACCCAATGAATATCTCTCTTCTACCACATCTCTAAGCCCATAATATAATGCATCAACCCTAAATCCTTCTTGTCAAACTCTGCTGCTAGATCCCTCTTGCATTTTGCTATGAGCCTCTCGAAAACTGTGAGAAATAAGTCCTGCACATACAACACCAAAATGAGAGGCTCACCCTTGACCTGAACGTAATATAGGTTTGGATCTCCCTCACTCTTGGTGAAGCCCATGCCCTACAAGTAGCTCTCAATCCTGGCATACCATGCCCTGGGAGCCTGCATGAGTCCATGCATCACTCTCTTCAATCTGCACACATGGGAATCCCTCCCATGCACTTCAAAACCCTCTGGGTTGCTTAATATAAATCTCTTCCACAACCACAACGTTAAGGAAGGTTGTCTTTACATCTATCTGGTGAATCCTCCAACCCATCTATGTTGCAATAGGAATTACTGCCCTGATGGATGAGTATTTGGCAATTGGGGCAAAGGTCTCATCATAGTCAATCCCTTCTTTCTGCAAAAACCCCTTAGCCACAAATCGAGCCTTGAACTTTTCCACACTACCATCTGCAATGTGTTAATCTTGTATAGCCAATGGCCATCTAAGCCAACCACGGATTTACCCTCTGGTCATGGCACAACCTCCCAAACATTGTTCTTCATGATGGAAATGTACTCTTCCACAATAACATTCATCCACACCTAATGCTTGGATGCTTCCTCAAAGCTGGAAAGCTCAGCCTCAAACAACTCCTATTATGGTACCCTTCTTTGTCTGACTAAATATCTAGTATTACCCACATACTCCTGAGCATCTCTCAGTGTTTTCTCTACCCACTTAGCCTTGTCCCTCCATGTGCTAGAAGTCTAAGCCCGAGAGAGAGGAATACTCTTCACCCCGTCCTACTCCTCCTGCTTGGCCTACTCATTGTACTCACAACTATGTGTCACAATATCCTCAAGTTTTTGTATTGTTTTTGTCTTAAGTGTCTCCTACTCTTGAACCTCCACTATAGGGGAATCTATGCTAGAATACCTCTTGAGAGCCCTATGCTCCTCTACTCCTCACATCTCTATGTATCACCGTTTTCCAGAGTGCAAGAATGTAAACTCTGTAAGTTTGAGGTCACATTGTACCCCACAAGAATCCCCTTCTCCATAGAAGGTTCTAATTTTGTTCTCTTTTTTTATGGAACATGGCAATATACCAAACAACCAAAGATGTGGATGCATGCAATATTTGGTTTCTTTCCAATGAAAGCTTCCTCGGGTGTTAATCTGCCCAACACCTTATGTGGACTCCAGTTCTATAAAAAAAACAGTGTTGCAAGCTTCTGCCCATGGAAATATAGGAATCTCTTGGTCATGTAACATAGCCTTGGTCGCTATGATAACGACCCTATTCCTTCGCTTTGCAACCCTATTTTGTTGAGTGTTTTATGGAATTGTCAACTCTTTCCAATACCCTCACGTGCACAAAAGTCCTTGAAGGCATTTGAGATGTACTCACCTCCATTGTCAGACTTGAGTGTTTTAATATTTCTCCCTGTTTGGTTCTCTATAGGGCTTTGAACTTCTTGAACCGATAGAAAACCTGTTAAAATTAGACAACTAGGTCCAAACTCCATGTTGTGATGCTCAGATGAAGATAGCAATATTTTTATTGGGTTCCTCTTTCAGAGAGGTGTAAGATCGATATAAAATTGATCTTAATCTGATGAGCAGAACATTTATTTTGAATTTATTATTTATAATAAATTATATGTGCAGGTCGGCCTTAAGGTTTTACACCCCCAGCAAATGTGTCACACACCTCAATGATGGATATAAATACAGTCAACGTTGGAGAGCATTTCACTCACTCAATCATCACACATCTCCTCCTCTGATTGGATACGAGCATCTAAGAAGCAGTTCTCACATGGGAAAAAGGACGAAGTTGCTGAAGCTGAAAAAGGACAAAAATTTCTGCAGTTAGGGTTTCTAGGAAAGTTTGACTAGCATTGACTTTGGTCAATGCATGGTCCAAATTGGCTGAAATTTGGTGGAGAGTTCGATTTTTGAAGGCCGTACTCATTGGCATAGAAATCGAGGCCAAAAGGTTGACCGAAGTTGGAGCTGCGTTGACTTTATTGCTGCTGCCCTGTGTTGACTTTTCTGGACTGCGTTGACTTTTCTGGGGTTGACTTTGAGTTCATCGGGTGACTGATTTGAGGACTGTTGTGACACATTCTGGGTTGGCCGACCAAGAAGACTTTGCTGGTTGAAGCATCCTGCTGACCGTCGTAACACACCAACACATTCTCTTATTTCTGGTTTGTCTTCTATAGATCCACTGGTATGTTCTATCAGCATTTTACTTAACTGTTTATGTGATTGCTGTAATAAAAGTAAAGTTGCATCAAGCATAGAACATCTACATAAATTTACATGGTATCAGAGCTGAGGTGAAGACAAGCCCTATTTGTAGCAATCACCGAAGAGGATAATGGGTTCCACAAGCTATAGCTTCAAGGAGGAAGACAAATTGACTGGAAAGGATGAATTCCATGCTTGGAAGATGCTATTGAGTCTCAAATTGGAAGACCAAGATGTCATGGACTATGTACTGGGTAAAATCCAAGAACCTCCATCCACTACTACTGCTTCTGCCAAAACAAAGTACAAAAAGGGGGAGATCAAAGCAAAGCTGATGATTAGGGAATCCATTCATAAAAGCCTGGTGGCCTACATCTTTGAGTTGGGCACATCCAAAGAGATGTATGATAAATTGATCCTCATGTTCAAGGCCAACAATGCGAATCAAATACTATTCTTCAAGAATCAATTGAAGAATCTAAAGAAAGGCAGGGATGACTATGTTCAATCATACTTTCTGAAGCTGATTGAAATCAGGAACAATCTGCTGGCTATTGGGGAGATAATCGTTGATCGAGAGATGGTGCTCACCGCACTTGGAGGGCTCCCATCCGAATGGCAGGTGTTCAACACTACCATTCTAAACAATAATGTGATACCTGACTTTCACAAAGTACTATCAAGATGCATTCAAGAAGAATCAAGAATGAAGGAATATGGAAATGGAGGAAATGCTGCATACGCTGCTCATTCTAGAAAGAAGAACTCTGGTGGTCCGAAGGATAAAGGAAAAGCAGGGGCCCAAGGAAAGGAGGGCAAGTGTTTCACTTGTCATAGGTCTGGTCACTATGCTAGAGAATGTCCTTTCAAGAAGGATTCTCCCGATAGTGATGACAACAACAACAACCGAAGGAATGGCAATCAAAGGAACAACAGGTTCAAGGGAAAAAGGAAGGCTTCCTCTGGCGGAAATGATCAACCTTTCAAAAGGTCTAGAAACTCCAGGTATGAGGAATCACACGTTGTTGATAAAAGAAATGAATACATTCTTGTATCTGCCCTCTCTGTTACATCCCCACCCGACACTATGGATGTCTGGTTGATAGATAGTGGTGCCTCAAGGCAAATCACTAGGTTCAAGGAAGCACTTTCTGATATGATTGAGAAGGATACTAATCTGGAAATTATCCTTGGAGATAATGCCACATATCCCGTGAAAGGGACAGGGACTGTGACCCTCCACATGTCTCAAGGACAAGTCCTTCACTTGCAGGATGCACTCTACGTACCAAATTTGAAGAAGAACCTTGTGTCTATATCGGCCATGGAAGACAAAGGTTTCAATGTGGCATTCACTGATGGAAAGGTGCTCATGTGGAAGAAGAGCTTTAAGGAAGCTATCTCGATTGGGTTTAGAGTTGATACACTCTACCAGGTTGGAGGAAGTCCACTGGGAGCAATGACATGTGATACTATTCGACAAACTGAACTATGGCACCGAAGGTTTGGACACCTTCACTACAAAGCCCTTCCCGAAGCAAGGAAGGTGGTGACAGGGATGCCCGATTTTCCAAATAATCATGAAGGTGTATGTAAGGGTTGTGCCGAAGGAAAGCATACAAGGGGACCTTCCCCCTCTAGTGTCACAAAGACATCTGATATCTTGGAATTGATTCATTATGATCTATCTGGTATGCTGCTTGTGACATCCTTGGGAGGATGTTCATATTATATGACGTTCATAGATGACTTCTCTCGCAAAACCTGGATATACTTCTTAAAGAAGAAGAATGAGGCTTTCATGTGGTTCCGCACATTCAAAGCCTTGGTGGAAAATATGACAGGGAAAAAGATCAAGATTTTGAGATCTGATAATGGCACTGAATATGAGTCAAATGAATTCAAGGACTTCTGCAGAGACGCTGGCATTAAGAGGGAGACCACAACTGTCTATACTCTCGAACAAAATGGTGTTGTTGAATGAAAGAACCGGACAATTGTGGAAGCTGCCCGTGCCATGCTATGTGACCAAGGTCTGCCAAAGTTTCTATGGGGAGAAGCTGCGAACACTGCCGTGTACATACAAAACCGATGCCCGCATTCCGCTCTAGAATCCAAAACTCCCGAAGAGGTTTTCTCTGGTAAGAAACCTGATGTCTCACATTTTCGAGTTTTTGGATGTACCGTCTACTTTCATGTGTCGAAAGAAAAGAGGAGCAAGTTGGATGCTTCTGGGAAGAAAGGAATGTTTGTGGGCTATAGTGAAACTTCGAAGGCCTATAGAGTCTATGTGCCTGGTCAAAAGGAAGTGGAGATATGCCATGATGTCACCTTTGACGAAGATACTTCCCTGAGGAAAGTAGTCAATCTTCCGAGATCTGACGAAGATAATGAAGCAAGGCCTGGAAATCAAGAGGAACCGAAAGATGAAACAATGCCTGATGTTGAAGGACCGATGGACCCGATTGATCCACCTCCTTCACTAGGAAAGAGACCATCATGGCTCAGGGACACTCGAGAGGATGCTGAGGGACATGTTACCCCAAGGGGGACATTCCGTGAAAGCAAGAAGCTGAATAGATACCAAGGATATATAGCAGCCATGAGTACTGTTACACCATTTTTTGGTCATCTAACTTATTATCATTAGATGGACCCAAGTACACCATGTAAGACCAGTTTTACCCTAAGTAAAACCGCTTTCACTATGTTAAAACAGGAAACCCCAAAAGGAAATATTGAACAAACCTAATACTTGCTTGATTTCCTCATGGAATAATAATTAAATCATAATTTAATTTTTATTCCTGCCATAGTTTTAAACTAAAAATCAAAGAAATTAATTAAATCCTTTATTTATCTTATTACTTAGAATAATTATTTGAAGTATTTAGATAATTCCTTGTTAAATATGACCAAATCACCCACAAATAAAAAATAAATCATTATTTATTTGATTATTTTTCAATTAATTTCAGTAAATAAATCATTTATTTATTTTCGATGACTAGATTTTGACCTGTCAGACTATTCTCCAACAAATATAATAAAATATTCCATAAAAGGTGGATCTAGATTTGGTTAACATTATTTTAATCATGCACCAAGATCTAGAATGACCCAATATTTTGTTATAAATAGGAGGGTTTTCCCCATCATTCTTCACCTTTTGTTGCCTACTAGATCACTCTGGATCTATACACTTGGTCTCATTTTTCATCATTTTGCTCCCATTGAGCTTCATTTTGCATTGGGTCTTCTACACCTACAAGAGAATATGTTTAGATCCGGGCGGCGATCTAAAAAAAAAAAAAAAAACGTTCACCCAATGCAAAAAATGAAGCTCAATGGGAGCAAATGATGAAAAATGAGACTAAGTGTATAGATCCAGAGTGATCTAGTAGGCAACAAAAGGTGAAGAATGATGGGGAAAACCCTCCTATTTATAACAAAATATTGGGTCATTCTAGATCTTGGTGCATGATTAAAATAATGTTAACCAAATCTAGATCCACCTTTTATGGAATACTTTATTATATTTGTTGGAGGGAAAGGGTCTTTGACTTGGGTCAAATCCCTTGATTAGTCAAAATAAATAAATAAATGATTTATTTATCTTTTTAAGGAAGTGGTTGGAAGATAATCAAATAAATAATGATTTATTTAATTATTTGTGGGTGATTTGGTCATATTTAATAAGGAATATTATCTAAATAAGATTTAAATAATTATTCCTAGAAATTAATAAGATAAATAAAGGTTTATCTAATTAATTTCTTTGATTTTGGGTTAAACATGACTGGGAATAATAATTAAATTATGATTTAATTAATTATTCCATGAGGAAAATCAAACAAATATGGGTTTGTTCAATATTTCCTTTTGGGGTTTCCTGTTTTAACATAGTGAAAGTGGTTTTATTTAGGGTAAAACTGGTCTTACATGGTGTACTTGGGTCCATCTAATGATAATAAGTTAGATGACCAAAAAATGGTGTAACAAGTACTATTGTACAATCCGAGCCTGGTTCCTTTGAGGAAGCCATAAAGCATCAAGTCTGGAAGGATGCTATGCACGAAGAGTATGAGTCCATTATGAAGAATGATGTCTGGGATGTGGTTCCAAGACCAAAGGACAAAGCAGTTGTCACCTCGAAATGGCTCTACAAGATCAAGCATGGATTTGATGGAAGTGCTGAAAAGTTCAAGGCAAGATTCGTTGTCCGTGGCTTCTCTCAAAAGGAAGGCATAGATTATGATGACATATTTGCACCTGTGGCCTGATACACCACCATTCGATCTATTATAGCCCTTGCTGCTACGCAAGGATGGAGTCTTCATCAGATGGATGTGAAGATCGCATTTCTGCATGGTGCGATAAAGGAAGAGGTATATGTGGAGCAACCTCTGGGGTTCGAAGTCCAGGATCGGGACACCCATGTCTACAAGTTGAAGAAAACCCTCTATGGGTTGAAGCAAGCACCCAGAGCTTGGGACAAGAGGATAGATAGCTACTTGATGAAGCTGGGCTTCACTCAAAGTAATGTTGATCCGAACCTTTACTTCAAGGTTGTCAAGGAAAAGCCTCTCATCCTGGTGCTGTACGTGGATGATTTCTTCCTGACAGGTGCTGACCCTCTCATTCATCAGTGCAAGAGGGAGCTTGCTGCTGAGTTCGAGATGAAGGACCTAGGACTGATGCATTACTTCCTAGGCCTGGAGGTCTGGCAGAGACCTGGCGAGATTTTCCTTTCTCAAGGAAAATACATTGTGAAGCTTCTGGAAAGATTTGGTATGGTGGACTGTAAGTCCGTGTCAACACCGATGGAACTCAACTTTAAGAAGTTGAGTGGCAGCGCTGCTGGGCCTATCTTGGCCAATCCTACTGAGTATCGTCAACTCATAGGAGCTTTGATGTTCTTAGTGAACACCCGACCGGATATATGTTTTGCAATGAACACTTTGAGTCAACAGATGGTTGAGCCTCATCACTTTCACTGGGTTGGTGCCAAGAATCTTCTGAGATATCTTCGGGGCACGATAAACCATGGGCTGAGATACACTGCCGGGAGTGTGATACTCCGTGGATATACTGATGCCGATTGGGCTGGCAGTGTGGTGGATCGTAAGAGCACATCGGGATGCTGCTTCAATCTTGGTTCTACTTCGATCTCATGGATGAGCAAGAAGCAGAAGTCGGTGGCTTTGAGCACCACCGAGGCCGAATACATTGCAGCAAATATGGCCTGTTGTGAAGCAGTTTGGTTGCGAAAGCTCTTTAGTGAGCTGTTTGGACATGTGCTAGATACCACCGTGATACTCTGTGATAACCAGAGTGGGATTCGCTTGTCCGAGAATCCAGTGTTCCACGATCGATCCAAGCATATTGATATCAGGTACCACTATATCCGGGATATGGTACAGCGAGGCGTCGTAAGGCTCGACCATATAGGAACTAATGAGCAGGTCGCGGATATTCTCATAAAGCCCCTGGGGAAGGTCAAGTTCCTAACCTTCCGTGAGAGTCTTGGTATCGTGGAACGACCCTATGATGTGGGTTTTGTTGGACGATGAGCTCTAGGAGCTCTGGGGGGCTTTGGGGATAGCTTCTCGGAGCTATAAGCACTCACGAGGCTAGGCTTGCCAAACCTTGTGGTGCTTCTGCCCCACCGTTATGATGTTTGAGTTGGTTCACCTCTCATTATCTGTGCCCCGTATGCATCCTACCCATTGAGTTCAGGGCTCATGGGAAGTACCTCTCATTTGGCCAATGAGGTGGGAAAAGCTAGAGACTAGTAGCAAAGATTGATGGACGCATCAGAGATTTCCGTACTCTCTATCTAGGATGGCACGGTCCAACCACTTGATCTGGGATCAAGTATAGTGAGGTTTCGGACCTCCAACTGACTTCGGGTTGGTATGAGACTCTTTGTGACTCTAATAGAGGTTTCGGACCTCTGGGCTGAATCTGTCAGCCGGGGAATGATGTCTTTGTGACTGACCCACTTTTGTTCTGAAATAAAGAGGCCAGCAAAGCAAGTTACGGCAGGATGACGCACGATGTTTGTTTGCACAGGTGGATGGAGTTCTCCCTAGTTGAGAGGGAGTGTTAAAATTGGACAACTAGGTCCAAACTCCATGTTGTGATGCTCAAATGAAGATACCAATATTTTTATTGGATTCCTCTTTCGGAGAGGTGTAAGATCCATATAAAATTTATCTTAATCCGATGAGCAGAACATTTATTTTGAATTTATTATTTATAATAAATTATATGTGCAGGTCGGCCTTAAGGTTTTACACCCCCAACAAATGTGTCACACACCTCAATGATGGATATAAATACAGTCAACGTTGGAGAGCATTTCACTCACTCAATCATCACACATCTCCTCCTTTGATTGGATACGAGCATTTGAGAAGCAGTTCTCACGTGGGAAAAAGGACGAAGTTGCTGAAGCTGAAAAAGGACGAAAATTTCTGCAGTTAGGGTTTCTAGGAAAGTTTGAATAGCATTGACTTTGGTCAATGCATGGTCCAAATTGGCTGAAATTTGGTGGAGAGTTCGATTTTTGAAGGCCGTACTCATTGGCATAGAAATCGAGGTCAAAAGGTTGACCGAAGTTGGAGCTGCATTGACTTTATTGCTGCTGCCCTATGTTGACTTTTCTAGACTGCGTTGACTTTTTGGGGTTGACTTTGAGTTCACTGGGTGACTGATTTGAGGACTGTTGTGACACATTCTGGGTTGGCCGACCAAGAATACTTTGCTAGTTGAAGCATCCTGCTGATCGTCGTAACACACCAACACATTCTCTTGTTTCTGGTTTGTCTTCTATAGATCCACTGGTATGTTCTATTAGCATTTTACTTAACTGTTTATGTGATTGCTATAATAAAAGTAAAGTTGCATCAAGCATAGACCATCTACATAAATTTACAAAACCTCATCCTTGTTTTTCAAGAGTATATCCATGTCTTCCTGGAGAAGTCATCTTTGAAGGCTACATATAGTGGTATCCACTTAAGGATACCAATAACATGGGACCAAAAACATCTGAGTGAATTAGGTCCAAAATGCCCTTGGCCCTAATATCACTGCTCAAAAACATGGTCTTGGCATACTTGCCCAGTGCACGGCACTTACACACATCATGTTGTGCAACCCTGAACACTAGCAATCTTATCACAATCTCCTTGAGCACATTGAGTGCTCCCTGGTGCAAATAAGCCATCTTCCAGTGTCACAACTCGCCCAACTCTCAGTTGCAACTTACCAATGCTTACGCAAGCTTGAACTTAAGTCTTAATAAATTAACCTTTCTGACTCTTATCACCTTGGTCGTCCCAGAATCTTTAGGCTAAATGTATACCTTGCCATCTTCAAAGGTCACAATGTAACCTTTATCTTCCAAGGTAGCAACAAAAGTTATATTTTTGGTCATTCCTAGAACATACAACACAACTTCCACCAAGGGTTTACCAAACTCCCTTTCAAACTTGACAATGCCAACTCCAGCGACCTTGTACCTAGCATTGTCTCCAAGTTCTATGTAGAAGTCATTTCCTTCTCCTTCAAACTAGTGAAATACTCCTTCATTCGTGTCATGTGGAAAGAAGCCCCGTGGTTGATATACCACATGTTGGTGGCTATTGAACTCAAGAGATAGGCAATGAGCGAAAAACTCAACTTTAAATCTGGTTGCAAATTCATCCACTTCAGCTATAGTAGCAACCTCCTTCTTTTGCTTGCCCTTTTTCTTATTATGGCACTGTCTGGCGAAGCGTCATGGTTGATGACAAGCAAAACAAATTATCTCCTTCTCTCCTTGAGAAGTCGACCCATTACTTGGCCTTTTGTTTGCCTTCATCTTACCCTTACCAGCTAGGGAAATATTTTCTTCCTCCTCAAATTTCTTCATCTGGTCACTGTGTTAAGCCCCTTCTTTGATCTCTTCTTGAAAGAAATCATCCACATGATTTCCCAATTGGGAAGGTTCTCTCGACCTACAATGCATTTGACAAACACATCCCACTATTTTGTAAATCCATTCAACACTATATACACCAATCTTGGTTCAGATATTATTTCTCCTACCACTACCATCTCATCCCGTAACTGAGCTATTTTGGTCAAATAGGAAGCTATGTCGTCACCCTTGGACATCCTTGTGTTGTGTACGTGGTCCCTCATTACCATCTTTCAACTCTGATAGTTATTCACTCTAGTACAACTTGGTGAGCATATCCCACATTTCTTTCGTTGTATTCTTCTCAAACAAAGGTGGGATAAGTTTATCTTTGACTCCATCCAAAGTTATCCTTTGTGCCGTTGCTTCTTTTACCTCATGCGGGTCTAGGGCAATAGGATATGAGACTAGTGGAATAACTAGGGCATTTATGATGCTCCACAATTTATTTTCCTTAAGGACAGTTATGATTTGAATCCTCCATTAAAGATAATTTGAGGACCCTCTTCTAATCTGTCTTCATATCGAGCATTGGTAACCATGGTGAATTAAACCCTTAAACACTTGCTTGTCAAATGCTTGTTATTTCGTTAATTGGTACTTGTGTCAAATGCCCTTGGTTTCATCCTCAAAGACTACTGCCCTAATACCATGATAGTTTTCTAGAACCCAAATCATATTTAGAGTTCAATAAAATTTCTCAGAACATAAATAAAATTATTTTCCTCAAATATATAATTTTATAACAATAAATACTTTGAGCTCCTAACTCAATATGCACAGTAGAAATAAAAAAACAATAAACTAGGAAAACAAAAAAATATGACACAGTTTTTACCCTACAAACACCAACGTAGGGAAAACCAGCAAACTTGGGCTCTTTTGCTATAAAACCAGCTCACAAAATAGAAGAAAAGATTGATCAACGCCTTACAAATCAGCCTCTTCGAGGGGGCAACCTCCTTTACATTACATAAGTGAACAATTCTTGTGATACACATGAAAAAACCTCCTTTCTATATATAGGAGTCCAATGGGTCACAATATAATCCTAGGCGACATAACAATAACAATAGTGGGCTTCTATGGGGCACAATAATAACAATATGGGGACTACATGGGCACAACAATAATAATAAGGGGGTTATACTAACAACAACAATAAGGGGATACACTAGTATTATAGCGACCTAACATGCCCCTCTCTTTCAAACAAGTGTTGTCCTCAACGCTTGATTATTTATGGATGCTTCTATATAAAATTCTCATCCTCCCATGTGGAATCTTCAGCGGGTAAGTTCTTCCACTCGCTGAGATACTCTGAAATTGATCGATCTTGTAGTTGTCGAGTTCTTGTTTCCGTGACTGCTTCAAGTTCCAATATGATTTTTCCTTCCTCGTCAAGTTCTGGAAATATTGTTTGAATGGGAGTTTGTCACCTATAACCTTCTTTAAGCATAAAACATGGAAAACTGGGTGCACTCGGGAAGAAGTAGGCAGCTCCAATTTGTATTCCATGGTACCAATCTTTTGTAGCACCTTGTAAGGACCATAGTACTTTAGCGATAATTTATTATACTTATTAGCTTGCTTGAGGGACATTGGTTTGTATGGTTGTAGCCGTAAAAATACCCAATCACCTACATCAAAACTTCTTTCGCTGCAATGTTGATCTGCCTGTTGTTTCATTCGATTCTGCACCAAAGTTAGGTTATCCTTTAAGAGTTGGAGAACTTGTTTTTGATGCTCGATGTGACATTCCACTGCTTGATCATCTATATTAGCTTTCATTTCATCCTTAAAACCATCCACCTTAGCCTCCATGTCTACTTTTAAACTCTAAAACCGCATTCATTGTTTACCCCCGTCGTGTCCTGAATCGAGTGAATCAGACACAATTTGTGGGGATTCGTGTCCAACTGCCCGAATTCGATCGTGTTCGAACAAGACACGACGAATCTCGATCGTGTCCTGTACAGACATGATCGAATCCCTTTTCGCCGGATTTGACCTGTGCGAAAAAGCATCTGTGGGCTTATAAAATCATGAATTTCTCCCTCACATGCATAGTTCAATAGGACATTCTCTGGGAAGACGTTTGTGAGTAGTTAGTTTGTTTGCGTTAGTGTCTCAAGTTGCTGCTGGGTGAACCCAACAATTTTTTGCAAGCCAATAGAGGTGTATGATCTTGTAAGGATATGATATAACTAAAATTGTGCATGCCTCGTGAGCATGGATTCATGTTCGAGGACAGCCTGACCAACTGAAAATAAAAGCTTAATATAATAATTTTGTGAAGGAACCTTTTGAGACGAGAGAACAATGTTGTTTACAAAATGTTTTCATTATAGGATCCTTCACAAATAAAATGCCATTTTTTTATAATGTACCATTAAATGGCTTTATAAGGATGCAAATAGATTTGATCAAAATGTTCAAATATAATATACTAAGAAAAAAAAAAGAACTGATTGTAATATCATTATAATTTATTGGAAAATATTGAAATAAATGAACCGATTGGAATATCATTATAGTTGTTGGGAAACAATTAATAATTTTTTTCAAGGCTAGGGATTTTTGTAACTGAATAAAGTGACTTGGACTAGGTAGGAATCAAACCAGATGGGATGCACTATACCCCTAGGATATATGCAATAGTGTGCATCTCATATATATGAAAATCTCACTTGACTTGGCCTGGCGCTGAGACATCCCAACAAATGGGTGCTTACCTCTGAAACCGGATTTGTTGTTTACCCCCATCTTTCTCCTATTGGATCATTGATGAATATGTCTATTACTTTGTAATATGTATGATTGTATGATGTATCAATGTATCAATGTATTATGTATCTTTTTAAAACTTACATCTAGATGAAGATCTATGTTTGAATCAATGAATTTGTATGAATTTGTGTAAGATATATCTAATTTTTAATATATATATATATATATATATATATATATATATATTTTAATAATATAATATATAACATGTCCAGACGTGTCCTATTCCGGGGGATCACCGTGTTCAAATCCGACACTCGAATCCGCATGTTCATTGTGTCCCGTGTCCCCGTGTCAAGTAACTTAGCTTTTAAACCATCTATATCATCTTTGGCTACTCTTTGTGAGATCAAAATTTGTTGCACTTGGTACCGTAACTTTGATATATCATACTTCAATTCTTCCTCTTCATGAGTCATAGTAGAATTTTCTAAGGGCTCTATGGGTGTATAATTCTTTTTGGGAGGCATTATAGAACCCAATACTGAAAACAATGCTTCAATATGTCCTTGGAATCACTTCAACTGCTTTTTCAAACAAAAGTTATGCAATTTAAAAAAAAAAAAATACACACCTTTTTCTTTCTTTTCAGAGCTCGATATTGATATGATTATAACTCTGTAATTTACGATCTCTAAGATCTGAACTTCGGTCCTATGGTATCCCTCTTAGTTTTCTTTCCAATGCCACAGGTCAGGCCTAATTTGGTTTTTTCAAGACCAAGTTATGCCCAATCTCCTACAATGACCTAATTATGGGCTGGTTCAACAGAGAAAACTTGTACGGTGTGCCACATGTCACTATTTTGACCTTCAGCTCTGAAATCAATACACAAGAAACTACAGTCTGTATGATTTCAACTACTGTTTACAGAATTCCAATCCGATCTCTGAAACAAGAGTTATGACGATTTTTCCTCGATCACCGGTTTGAGATGAAATTTTGGAGCCTGCAAAAACCCTAACTTCCACACCATATCTCTGAAAATTTTGTGAACCAAGGTCTGAAATTTTTACACGATGTTTCTCTGGATTTCAACTCAAATGAGTTTTTTTTCAGCTTCTGAAACTTTGTAGAAAAAAAGTGATAGTGAAAATGCCACGATGACCTGTTTGCAACAGCGAAACCCTAGAATCCAAAGCTTTGATACCAAATGTTATGAAACCAACTCACAAAATAGGAAAAAAGATAGATCTAACACCTTATAAATCAGCTTCTTCGAGGGGGCAACCTCCTTTACATTACATAAATGAACAATTCTTGGATGATACAATTGAGAAAACCTCATTTCTATATATATGAGTCCAATGGGTCACAATATAATCCTAGCCGACATAACAATAACAATGTAAGGGCACAACAATAACAATAGTGGGCTTCTATGGCACACAATAACAACAATATGGGGACTACATGGGCACAACAATAACAATAAGGGAGCTATACTAACAATAAAAATAAGGGGGCAACTAACAATAAAAAAATATAGATCTAACACCTTAGAAATCAGCTTCTTCGAGGAGGCAACCTCCTTTACATTACATAAATGAACAATTCTTGGATGATACAAATGAGAAAACCTCCTTTGTATATATATGAGTCCAATGGGTCACAATATAATCCTAGCCAACATAACAATAACAATGTAAGGGCACAATAATAACAATAGTGGGCTTCTATGGCACACAATAACAACAATATGGGGACTACATGGGCACAACAATAACAATAAGGGGGCTATACTAGTAATAACAATAAGGGGATACACTAGTATTATAGGGACCTAACATCTTTATTCAACTTCAGAAAATTGATTACAACAAATATTTACCCAAAAAATTTCAGCCCTTGGACCCAGAAAATTAGTTGTACAACCAAGTGGAATTTGGCCTGTACAACCTAGCAAAATCAATCTAGACAACACACTGGATATTGGCCTAAACAGCCCAGTCACATTGGCTTAACAACTTAGTCCCCTTCAGCCCAATCGATTAGCCCAACCCAACCTTGTCAAATAGGTTTGTTTCTACTCCTCTAAATCAACCTATATGGCTTGGATAATTTGGCCTCCTTAGGCCTACTCGCTGCCCCTAAAATTTTCCTTTGTGTTGATCACATTTTGTTGTAAATTCGACTTCATGTCCCTGCTGAATTCCTAGCTCTTTTGCCAAATCGAACTAAATCTTCAATAGCCCATTTACCACTTTATGATTTTCTAACCTAATCTCCAAAGTGATGGAAGGTTGACATTGCAACTCCAAACTTGAGATCAACAGTCACAATATAATCTTTGGTTAACCTCTTAACTTTATAAAAAAAGTGGCCAATAAAGACAAAAATAAAATTACTGATTATATGCCTAAGGTACAAATTTGTGAAATATTTAATTAATTATGTTGTGTGAGAATTTTGGTGATTCACTACATGTCATGGCACTTGACCAATGCAAAATCACCTTCCAAACTACGTTTTCAACAAAAGACACGAGTGTGATTAGAGATGTCTGTTGATTTTTGTAGCATCAGAAAGTGATCTAAGTCTCAAATTTGGTGAGGAGACTTGGACACTAGCATTCCAAAGAACCCAGAAACCATTTGTGGAAATTCCACTTGGTTCATGTTTTATTAAAATAATTAATTATTTTAATGAGGACCCTAGGTCTAAACTTAAGGAAATTAAATAATTAATGGATATTAATAAAGCAGAGTGTGAATCTTCTAGAGAACGAAAATCAAGTCAAGATTTAATCTTAGCCATTGATTAGACTTCTAATATGGGTCGTTGATTTGTCAATGAGAAGATTATAAAAGAAGGGTTGAGGGTCATTTGGAAAGGAAGTTAGGAAAACACTCAATAACTCGAGGGAAGTCGATTCTCAAAGTATAGAATTCGATTTCAGAGGGGGAGTTGTAGGGCAGAGGAAGAAAAGGGCTTAAACAACAATCAAAACTCAAGGGAGAAGGAAGCATAAGAGCAGAGAGGCGGCATAGAGGGACAATGACGCAGTCTCTGTGCAGAGAAGGATGCAAAGGTGATGTAGTGATGGATAGAGTGCCTCTCAGGTATCAGAAGTTCTCCAGAGATCAGGAGAACAATTATCCCATGTGTCTTCCTGCAGTTTCTCAGTTATTCTGCTAGTCAAGCCTTGTAAAGAAATTGTTATTGAAGATTAATATATAAACTCTCATCTCCTGCATCGGTTTTCCCACATTGGGTTTTTCCGGGGACAATTGTCCAAAATTAACTGTGTTGATGTGATTGGTTCTTGTGCTTGTATTTTATTGTTCTTTTCTTTATATGTATAAATGTGATAGCTGTAGTAGAATTTATTTCAAAATTTACTAAAGGGTTTTTCATAAATAACTTATTGTTAAAATAAATAGGAGAAATAAAGCAATAACTACAATAGAATTTCAGAGTTGAAATTTTAACATGGTATCAGAGCAAAGATCAGGGAATGGGATTGGAGATTTTGCAATGGAACGAAGTCTAGAAGCCGTTGTAGCAGCAACTCAGAAGGGTTCACGCAGTTCTCCAAAGAAGAGGGAAAGCACGAAATAAAGGATGGATCACGACATCTTTGTATTGGCTTCAAGATTGGAAGAAGAATTCGCTTGCGTATCAAGCTTTGCTTCCTCAGAGGTTTGGTATATTGATAGTGGAGCTTTTGCACATATGACAGGAATACGAGAATGTTTCTCGAGCTATCAAGAAGAACAAATGAACTTCAAGATCACCATGGGCAACAAGGTGAAATGTACCCCTATTGGAAGAGGTACCATAGTTTTTCAAACTGAAGTTGGGAATAAGCTTCAGGCTACCAATGTGCTGCATGTGCCTGGGTTGGGGATGAACTTACTCTCTGTGTCTCAACTGCAGAACAAGGGCTATGACATATATTTCATTGGAAAACGAGTATATGTCAAACACCCGAGTTGGAAGAAGAAGGCACAAATCAGAGTCAGGAGCAACAAACTGTATATGTTGTAGCTCGAATCTCCAATGGCACTGATAGGTAGCAGTAGTGAGAAGGATTCGAATGAGCTATGGAACAGAAAGATGGAGCACTTACAACATGGGGCTCTAGTAATTCTCAAAGAGACTGTCACGGGAATTCCAGAACTGAGCACCAAGCGAGATGATGTATGCAGAGGATGCGTATTAGGTAAGTACGCCAAGGAAGCTTACCTCAGGAGCAAAAATAGGGCTAAGAGTGTGTTGGGATTAATACACTCAGACATCTGCGGACCTATGTCCCACAAAGCTCTTAGTGGTGCCGAGTACTTCATCACCTTCATTCATGACCATTCCAGGAAAACTTGGATCTACTTTCTAAAGACCAAGGATGAGGACTATGATCGATTCAAAGAGTTTAAAGCTCTAGTTGAGAATTCGACAGGAAAGAAGATAAAAATATTGCAGTCAGATAATGGTGGAGAATATATTGATAAAAACTTCACTAATTTCTCCACAAGGGAAGGCATCAAAAGAAAGTGGACCGCTCCATATAATCCGAAGTATAATGTAGTAGCAGAAAGGAAGAATAGAACTATTGTTGAAGCAACAAGGGCAATGTTGTATGATCAAGATATGCCCAAATTCCTGTGGGCAGAGGCATGCAGTACAGTTGTGTATGTTCAGAACAAGATTCGTCACAAGGCACTAGGTAATATTACACTAGTGAGTGTCTTCCTGGCAGGAAGCCAAAGGTAAGCCATTTCAAGATATTTGGTAGTTTGGCATACTGCCATGTTCCAGAAGAAAAGAGGAAGAAATCGGATCAGACTGCAGAAAAGGAATATCTGGTGGGATATAGCAAGAATGCTAAGGCATATAGAATCTACATTCTTGGAAATAGAAAAGTTGTAGTACGACGAGATGCAAAGTTCATGGAGGATAGAGTTTTCAAGAAATCTCGGGAGATGCCTTCCGAAACGTAGTCAGAGGATGATCCACTGGTCCAGCCTCTTCGACTAGTCGAAACTAGCACCAATGCTTCTCCAGGGCACAAGGATCCAAGAGTTTTATCTCAGGAAGCTTCACAAGAGGAGGAACAGGAAGATCCACCCTCTGCAAGTGGTAGGACGAACCGAGAACTACGACAGATTCTGAGGGGCATTGAAGAGTTTGTCGGAGCTCCTAGAAATGAGAAGAGGCGGCGCAAGAAACATGACAGGTACCAAGCCTTGGTGGCTCAGGTTGGGGAACCCTCTAGTTTCCAGGAGGCAGCTCAGCATCAGGTATGGGTAGATGCAATGGTGGAAGAATACGACTCCATAATGATTAATGACGTCTGGGAAGTGTTTCCTAGGTCTAAAGATAGATCGGTTGTAGGTTCGAGATGGATCTACAAGATAAAATATGTTGCAGATGGCAGCGTAGAAAAATACAAAGCCAGGTTCATGGCTAAGGGGTATGCTCAGAAGGAAGGGATAGACTATGAAGAAATCTTCGCCCCGTAGCCAGATATAATTCTTTCAGATCCGTGATATCCCTTTCAGCGCAGATGGGGTGGGAGATCCACCAGATTGTTGTCAAGACTGCATTCTTGAATGGGGTGATAGAAGAAGAAGTATATATCGAACAACTAGAGGGCTTTGAGATGCATGAGTAGAAGACTCATGTATGTAGGCTTAAGAAAGCCTTGTATGGACTTAAACAAGCGCTTAGAGCTTGGTCAAGTCAAATTGATGGTTACTTGCAGAAGATGGGATTCGTTAAGAGTGATGCAGATCCTAATCTCTACTATCTGACAGTAGGGAATGACCCTCTAATACTGGTGTTGTATGTGAATGACCTATTCCTGATAGGCTCATCTAGGCTCATCAAGGATCGCAAGGAGAACCTAGCTGCAGAATTCGACATGAAGGATCTGGGACTGATGCATTATTTTCTGGGGTTGGAAGTTTGGCAGCAGAAGGGTGAAATATTCCTTGGTCAAGGAAGATATGCTACAAAAATTCTGAAGAGGTTCAGGATGCAAGATTGTAGACCTATGGCTACTCCAATGATCACCAACTGGAATAAGATTGATGTATCTGAAGATCATGAGGCTGATCCTACCTTGTACAGGCAGCTCATAAGGTCCTTGATGTATCTGGTGACTGGTCAACACAAGGACAAAAATTTGTTATGCTATCAATACTCTCAGTCAGTTCATGGTGGAACCAAGGAGGGCACATTGGGCAACAACCAAGCATGTTCTCAGATACATACAAGGAACAGTCGAGCATGGATTAAGATACACTTGAGGCAATAACATCAGACTGAGTGGGTTCACTAACGCAGGTTGGGCTAGAAGTTCAGTAGATCGAAAAAGTACAAGTGGGTATTGTTTCAACATTGGATTAGGAATGACTTCCTAGAGCAGTAGGAAACAGAAGTCCGTAGCTCTGATTTTAGCTGAGGCAGAATATATGGCAGCAAGCATAGCTTCGTGTGAAGCAATATGGCTTAGGAAGCTTCTTGTGAATCTACTCAAGGAGAAGATGGAAGCGACCAGTATTCTATGTGATAATCATAGTTGCATTAAGCTCTCTGAGAATCCCGTGTTTCATGATCAGTCGAAGCACATTGACATCAGGTGTCATTTTATCAAAGACTGTGTTCAGCGGGGAGTTGTACAGTTGCAATACACTCGGATAGGAGAATAGGTGGCAAACATCCTTACTAAGGCTCTAGGAAGAACAAAGTTTGTTTATTTCAGAGAGAAGATGGGGATGATCAAGAATCCATTTCATTAGTAGAAATGGAAAAGTGCAGAATTTGAGAGGGAGTTGCAGTATAGATGAGGCAGTGACAATGACAGTGTCATGTGCAACAGTACAGAAGGAAGCAGCGCAGCAGGGGGCAGCAGCCGAGCATCAGCAGCGTAGCAGATGCTTCAGGGTTAGAGCAGTATGCAGTAGGAAAATTGCTAAAACACTTTCCTCGCTAAGAGGGAGTGTTGATTTTTGTAGCATCAGAAAGTGATCTAAGTCTCAAATTTGGTGAGGAGGCTTGGACACCAGCATTCCAAAGAACCCATAAATCGTTTGTGGAAATTCCACTCGGTTCATGTTTTATTAAAATAATTAATTACTTTAATGAGGACCCTAAGTCTAAACTTATGGAAATTAAATAATTAATGGATATTAATAAAGCAGAGTGTGTATCTTCTAGAGAATGAAGATCAAGTCAAGATTTAATCTTAGCCATTGATTAGACTTCTAATCTAGGTCGTTGATTTGTCAATGAGAAGATTATAAAAGAAGGCTTGAGGGTCATTTGGAAAGGAATAAGGGCAAACACTCAGTAACCCGAGGCAAGCCGATTCTCAGAGCATAGAATTTGATTTAAGAGGGAGAGTTGCAGGGCGGAGGAAGTAGAGGACTTCAGCAACAGCCGGAACTCAAGGAAGAAGGAAGCAGAAGAGAAAAGAGGCAGCACAGAGGGATAGCGTAGCAGTGATGCAATCTCACGCAGTCTCTGCGCAGAGAAGGACACAGAGGTGACGCAGTGAGGGATAGAGTGCCTCTCGGGTGTCAGAAGTTCTCCGAAGATCAGGAGAAAAATTATCTTTGGTGTCTTCCTGTAGTTTCTTATTTATTATGCCAGTCATTCCTTGTAAGGAAATTATTATTAAATATTAATATATAAACCCTCATTTGCTGCACCATTTTTCCCACATTGGGTTTTTCCGGGGACAATTGTCCAAAAATAACTGTGTTGATGTGATTAGTTCTTGTGCTTGTATTCTATTGTTCTTTTCTTTATAGTAGAATTTATTTCAAAACTTACTGAAGGGTTTTTCATAGATAACTTATTGTGAAAATAAGTAGGAGAAATAAATCAGTAACTGCAGTAGAATTTCAGAGTTGAAATTTTAACAATGTCTTCCTAGTCTGATGAAATTTCATGCCCTCTAGATCTCTTATATACCCTAACAAGGAATACAACACAATAGAGAAGCCCAACACAAATCACTTTGCATAGCGGAAATTATTAGCAATGTAATCATTAACAGTACACAAGAAATATGAGCACAAATCTCGATCTTTATTGACCCATTAATAAAAGAATCATGTAGCTATTGTACCAGGGATCATGGCCCTTTATGAAACTCTGATAAAACTAGTATAAATCGTATACAATAAAACACACAATTTGTCCATTGATTGATCTAGGGCTTGAGATTTGATCGTTTAGATATTCAATCTGCCCAATAAGATACAAAGACAAATCTTGACTTACTTGTTCATGGCAATCCTTTGTCATCAACCCTTTCAATCCTCTTCTCCACTGCTCTTGGTTGTTCTTTGCCTCCAAAAGTCACATATTGATCAAATCCTTTGGTCACTATCCTCTTGCTGCCCACCTGGCAAACTTTTCTTAATCTACTACTCGAGATCTTGGGATGATCCTTTAACCCTCAACCCTCAACCTTCACAACTCCTTTAATAAAAAAAGTTCATGATCAACTCAACAAACCTCTTACGCAAAACAACAACCATCTTTGCTTGCATCGCTAGTCTCCCCACACGCTTGAGACACTTCCACACGTTCTAGCCACTGACCTAAGGTTTCTCTGCCACTACTCTTAAGGCTCTGAGGCCTCTCGCCCCCCCTTCATAATGTTAGGATATTCCGACACATAGGAAATAGTTAAGAATAACTCAGTCTAGTGTAGAGTTAGGGAAAATGTGTTTCTTTAACATGTACATTTGTAACTTATAATCCGATGGTCACGATTTGTAGTGATCTTACGGTTATCTCTCACCTCGGTATTAACAACACTTGATCTGTGGCTTAACACCCGATTGGTCCATGATCTCTATTTAAAGAGCATGGAGGGTCATTTCTCCGGTAACTGTTTATGAGAGAAACATATGTAACTTTTCTTTTTATATTAATAAATTCCTTGAAGTGGCCACGTTGGCTCAGGGCGTGGACTGTTTGTTTCCCTCTTTGAGGGTTTTAACCACGTGATTATACTAGTGTACTGATTTGTGATCTATTTCTGAGCGGTGACCTTTGGTTCTTGATCTACGAAACTTACCCTGTAAATTCCTACATGGTATCAGAGCTATTTTGAGGGCCGCGTCCATTGTTGATCAAAATCCGAAGCCGGTTTGACTGCATGTGAATGGCGTTTTGTAGATCTACTATTTTTGAACATTTTTGGGCTTGGAGAACTGCTCGGTTGTGTCCGGAGCATCTGTTACAGTGAGGAATGCCTTTCGTTTCATGCGAAAAGGTTTCCGGCTGCCCAAGTTCTGTCAGTTTAGATCTGGAGGTATAAAACATATATTTCGCAGTTATATTTGTTAATAGTTCTGCTTATTTCGATTTTCTTTTTTTCTATTTATTTTCGGTATTAAGGTTTTATTTATTTTCCGGATCTATACCCTCTTCTCTGTGTATGCTCTTTTCTCTGCGCTCCGTGCGATCTCAGCAAATCAGAAACAAGAAAAAGGGATTTTTTTTTTTTGCTACGTATGCTCTTTCCCCGCGTCTTTGTGCGAACTTGGGAAATTAGAAATAGTGAAAAAAGTGATAGTTGCCGGTAAGGCTAACCGAAAATCTAACATTCTGCTGTAAAGCATTGCATTTCGTTTTTTTTTCTCGGTTTTTGTGTTTTTTTGTGTAGGAAAAAAGGCATGCACACCGAAGAGTAAAAAAAAAAACCCCTTCCTCCTTTCATAGAATAACATGATCCTTTTACTATCTCATTTGGTGAGGGGTTAGTTTATGAGAATAGAGGTCTTGAGTTCCAGTCTCTTTCTCAAGCTTCTTTTGTAAAAAAAAATTGTTCAAAGGGGCGGAACTTTTTTTTAAAAAGCCGCACTTCATCCCGTTCCCATAACTATTCAGCGTCTACAACTCAAATTTTTTGGTTTTTAAACTCCTGTGGTGATCATTTTTTAAGAAGCTTTCCAGATTATCCACAGTATTGAAGAACATACTGTATCCATAGTATTGAAGAACATAGTATTGGTTTTTAATACTAATAATTATTAATTAATTAAACAATAATTATTAGTATTTTCTACTTTATTCCTATAAAAACTATTAATTATATAAATAATATTTATTTAATCATTAATATAATTAATTAAAACAATTAATTAATTATAATAAATAATTAATTATAAACATAATTAATTAAACAAATAATTAATTATATTTATAATTAATTAAATTATAATTAATTATATCCAATTGTATCTTTCAAAATTAATCAAAAATTAATCATTAATCATTAATTAATTAATTATAAACTATAATTAATTAATTAATTATAATTAATTAATTATATTTATAGTTAATTATTAAATTTTTTTAATAATTAATAATATTCATAAATTAAGAACTAAATAATTAATTTGTATATTATCTTAAAGCCTACCCAAATATTATTCAAAAAACTAAATTAACGGACTTAGTTACTTTATAATATAATAAATAATAATCTTAAAAATTAAAACCAACTATTAGTAAAATAAAATAAAATAAACAAAATAAGAATGAAAATACAATTAGAAATGTTATTATTAAAATTAAAAATAATAATAAAATTTATTAAATTAGAAATGTAATTATTATAATTAATAAAAATAATTAGAAATTCATAAATTCATAAACTTGGTCGGCTCTTTTCAAGAAATTGATCTCTATTAAAAGTCTGAAACTCTTCTCTAAAATTCTTCATTCTAAAAAGTCCTGATGATGGATCCCAGTTGGGATTTGAAACGTCGACACATGTTCTTCAACACTGTGGATAATCCAGAAAGCTTCTTAAAATACTCAGATTTTTTCAAAAGGCATAACTTTATCAGATAACTCATTCAGGTGAAGGGAAAATAGTAGAATTCTCACCTCATGATGTTGTAATCAAGGACCTCAAAGATCCTAAACATATTTTAGCTACTAGAATTGCTGATGATTCCACAAGGTTGTATAAGTTTGAAAACTTTGGGTCATCATCTCTTCCCTCTCTTTTTGTTGCTCATAATGATGATGTGAGCAAACTTTGGCATGAGCGATTTGGTCACTTAAATTATCGCTCTCTTCAAACTATATGTAAGGAAAATATGGTGACGGGCCTTCCTATGGTATCTTGCGGAGATGGTGTTTGCTCCAGATGTGTACTCGGAAAACATCATCGGGATAGTTTTGACAAACGTGCCTCTTGGCACGCTTCAACCCCTTTGCAACTTGTGCACAGTGATTTATGTGGTCCACTTCCTATTGTTTCTTTCTCTGGTTGCAAGTACTTCTTAACTTTCATTGATGATTTTTCCAGACGCACTTGGGTATATTTCTTAAAAACTCAAGAGTGAAGTTTTTAACATGTTCTTGGCCTTTAAGGCCTTTGTTGAGAAACAATCTAGACATCAAATTCTTAAGTTAAGATCAGACAATGGCAGAGAATATGTTAACAACAAATTTATCAAATTTTGCACTGAGCATGGTATTCAATTGCAACATACTATTCCATATACTCCACAAAAAAATGGTGTAGCTGAAAGGAAGAATCACACCTTAAAAGAAATGGCTAATTGTATGCTTCAATCTAAAAGGCTTGGTCTCAATTTTTGGGCAGAAGCCATTAATTGTGCAAATTACATAGTAAATCGCACTCCTACTAAGGTTTTAAAGAATATAACTCCAGAAGAAGCTTGGAGCTCAATCAAACCAGATGTAAGTCACTTTCATGTTTTTGGAAGTGATGCTTGGGCCCATATTCCAGATGCGAAACATAAAGCCTTAGAACCCAAGAGTGAAAAATGTATTTTTGTTGGATATTCTGAAGATGTCAAAGGATATAGACTTCTTCAACCAAAATCAAAAAATATAATCATTAGAAGAGATGTAAAGTTTGATGAAAATATATCGGCCTGCGAGCCTAGTTCAGCAAGTCTGCCACCTTTGGCCTACGAGCCTGATTCGGCATATGTGCCACCTCTCTCTCTCTCTCTTCTATTTTTAATAGCATTCCTTCTAGTTCAGAGGATGACAACGAGGATGACAATCCTCCTCTAGCTTGTGAAATTGTTCCTTATACTCCACCGCTTCCAAGATGGGTCTGCTCTACTCGGGATGCAACAGGTTCTCTTGCAGGTGACCCTGCCGATCGACGACGTACACGTTCTCAGTTCAAAAGAGCTTCTTCCTTATTGGCTCAAGTTCTAGAAAAAATTGATCCAGAAACCTTTGAAGAAGCCTTCGATCATCTAGATTGGGATGAAGCTATGCATGAAGAGTATCATTCCTTATTGGAAAACAATACTTGGGATCTTGTTCCTCTTCCAAAAGGAAGAAAACTTGACAGATGCAGATGGGTTTACAAAACAAAGTTTGGATCAAATGGAAAAGTGGATAGACATAAAGCTCGTCTTGTTGCTAAAGGCTTTTCACAAGTTGAAGGCATTAACTATACTGAAACCTTCTCCCCTGTTTCCAAAATGAATTCTATCCGCCTTGTTCTTTCCCTTGCTGCCTCCTTTAAATGGGAAGTCCATGAGATGGATGTTAAATCTGCCTTCTTACATGGAGATTTGCATGAAGAAATCTACATGAAACAACCCAGGGGCTTTATCCAAAAAGACTCCAGCCTTGTTTGTTACCTTAGGAAGTCTCTCTATGGTCTCAAACAAGCTCCTCGAGCTTGGTATGCCAAAATGGATAGATTTCTCTTAGATAATGGCTTTTCTAGGTGTCATTCTAACAACACTGTCTACACCAAGAAAGTGGGTAATTCCTTCACCATCCTTGTTCTTTATGTTGATGATCTTATCCTTACCGGTAGTGATCCAAACCATATAAACCATGTGAAGTCTAGCTCAAAAAAGAAGTTTGAAATGACAGACTTAGGACACTTGCATTATTTCCTTTGGTCTTCAAGTCTTGCAATCCAAGGAAGGCATTACCCTCTCTCTCGGGCCCAAGTATGCTCGTGACTTTCTACACCACTTTTCACATGGAAGACTTAAGCCTATCCCTTCTCCCTTTCAGACTGGAGTCAAGCTTTCAGTCAACTGTACTACCCCTGAAGTTGATGCTACCTTATACCGTCAACTTGTTGGTAAACTTTTGTATCTAACCCATACCCGTCCCGACCTTTCCTTTGCCGTTGGTCTTGTCGCTCGGTTTATGCACCAACCTCATGAAAGTCACTGGAAAGCAGCTAAAAGAATACTTCGATATATTCAAGGTATAGTTCAGTTCGGGATTCATTACAGTGTAGGAGCATCTCCCTTGTTGATTGGTTTCACTGATTCTGATTGGGCTAGTGACCCTGATGATCGGAAGTCCACTGCAGGATATGTATTCACTCTTGGTTCAGGACCTATTACTTGGTCTTGTAAGAAACAAAGTGCCATCTCCCTTTCTTCAGCAGAAGAAGACTATCGTGGTGCAGTTGAAGCCAGCAAGGAATCCATGTGGCTTCGTCAGATCCTCTCTGAATTTGGTCTTCATCAGGAGCATCCAACTACAATTTTGTGTGATAATCAGAGTGCCATTCAACTATGTAAAGATCCAGTTCAACATCAGCGTATGAAACACATTGAACTCCACATACACTTCATCAAAAAGCTCATTCATGATCATGTTCTTGAAGTGCAGTATTGTCCGACCAATGATCAAATAGTCGATATCTTTACGAAGGCTCTCACGGAAGCGAAGTTTACCAAACTTCGATCAATGCTTGGAGTTCAGGAAAGTTGTCATTAAGAGGGGATAGGCTCTAATGCCTCCTTCCTTCTCCTATTGTGTCACTTTTGTAAATCCTTCAATCCTATCCCAATTTGTTCTTAAAGGGGGATGTTAGGATATTTCGACAATACAGTAGGCTCCTTGTGTCACCTTTGTAAATCCTTCAATCCTATCCCAAGTTGTTCTTAAGGGGGGATGTTAGGATATTTTGACACATAGGAAATAGTTAAGAATAACTTAGTCTAGTGTAGAGTTAGGTAAAGTGTGTTTCTTTACCATGTACATTTGTAACTTATAATCCGACGATCACAATTTGTAGTGATCCGACGGTTATCTCTCACCTCGATATTAACGGCACTTGATCCGTGGCTTAACACTCGATTGGTCCATGATCTCTATTTAAAGAGAAAAGAGGGTCATTTCTCCGGTAACCATTTATGAGAGAAACATATGTAACTTTTATTTTTATATTAATAAATTCCCTGAAGTGGCCACGTTGGCTCAGGGCGTGGACTGTTTCCCTCTTTGAGGGTTTTAACCACGTGATTATATTGGTGTACTGATTTGTGATCTGTTTCTGAGCGGTGACCTTTGGTTCTTGATCTACGAGAACTTACCCTGTAAATTCCTACATAGGCATGCGGCCTTGGCTCCAAGGCACTTCTTTTCCTGCAACCTCCTTCTAAACATTTCGAGTGACCTTCTTAAGGGCTTAGCTAGCCTCCTTTACCCCTTAGTCATGCTTAGTCATAACTGTTCATCATCCTGAGGCTTCATGGCCTTCTTCTATTCCTCTTACGACCCTCTCACTGTACCTCAATCCTCCTTCTGTTCATAAAACTGAGGGCTAACAACCCTGTTTCTATACCTGTGACATATTTGAGGCCTCTTGCCTCCTTCTAACGCTTCAACAACCCTTTTCTAGAGCAAAACAAAGACCAAGCCTCCTCCTATGGCACAAGAAAAACCTCAGCCCTCTCTGAGAAAGATAGAAACATATGGGCAGACCAAGACTGCAAACTCGACAACCTCCCTTCTTTCATATAAGAGGACATATCCTCCTCGTCCAACAATAGGTAACTCGACCTACTTCTCTAGGGTAGAATCCTTCTCCCAAAACAAGCCATATAATTCATCTTTCTCCTAGTCGTGCATTCTTCTTGAGGATCTCGGCTCTCTCTTAGGCTTTTTTTTCAACAAAAGAATGAGATTTCTATGATGTGAGAGCTCTCCATTGGTCTCCTCTGATTTATACTTTTCCTTCAGGGTTTCTTAGGCAAAGTCCTAGATCCTTTAGGGTTTTGTCACTTAACTTTTAATCATTAAATTAGAATAAATAATTAATTGTCTTGGGTCTTGTTACCACTTAAACCAGCAGGGGACCTAAAAGGGACTCCTAAGAGGGGATCTGCGAGGTTAAGGGCAACAATGGTGTAGAGACTCAAATCTATTTTCTAGATGACCGCTAGGCTTAAACACAACGAACTCTAACCAGAGATTGACTGGGAGGGCATTTACCAGATATGTCACCTCCTAAGGAGGATGAGATCTGGAGGCTACCTGGCCCTGTCCAGGCTCTATCTAAGAGTACAATAGAACATGAAGAATGACACCGAGGCTGTCCAAGAAGGGGTGTGACTAACTACCAATTTAAACCATGGTCATACAAGTTTTTCTGAAAAACTTAGTAAAAATTTAACTACACATACCATAAGCATAAAAAAAACTGAACACAAGAATTTGCATCAGTTAGATACAAGTTCATAAAATTTGATTTCATACATATACATCCATTTAACTGGTGAATTCTAAGCACAATAAAATCATCATAAATAAAAGCGATATAAATAAACGTGTACCATACACCCTGAAATGAGAGCCAAACTGGACCTGCTGCTTAGCAAGCTCCTTTGATGTCGTCTACCTCCACGCCTGAATGTGTCGTGCTCAAGCCGAATGCAGTGACTCACCGGTTAACCTCCCAGCCTACTCCTTGGGTACTTTCCTTCCCCGCGGACCCCCGAGCTGCAATGGGGTTGTACAAGCAAAGGAAATTACTAGCTGATAGAGGTGAGCCTCTCTTGGCTCAAGAGTTCCCCTCCTCTATAACACTCTATCTCACCAAACTCACTCTAGCTCATAACCACTCAATTTGATATAGTCTCCTCCATCCAATAATGGGGTAAAACTAAAAAAAGGTCCTTTTTCCTTTCCCTTCCCTTTTCTTTTATAGAATGTTTCATAGGTGACACTTGGAACTTCATGCATAAATAATTATTTTTTATTAATTCAAAATTTGATTATTCACCTACCCATGTGTCATCCTCTCATCAAGACTCTCCAAAATAATTTTCTTAATTATTAATTTAAAATAGGAAATTTCCTCAACCCAACAAGACTTCCTATTTCTTCTCCTAGTTGTCTCTTGATTCCCCTTTTCTACTCCTTAATTTGTGTTTATTACTGTAGTTAATTGATAAGTCTCAGATTTGGTCCCCTAAACTACCTCAATTTGTATTTATGATGAATATTCTTATGTTGGCTCTTGCCACGTGGAAGTTCTCTAATTTCTCAAAATTTAATTTATTAATCTTATTATCCTTCACCACCCTCTTCTCTTTATGAATTTTTTTAATAAATCTTTATACTTAACTCTATGTCCCTCTTTTCCCTTTTTGCCTAATTAAGCTAATTATATACATTATCCATTTAATATTTTGTTTTATCATGGAAAGGGTAGAGTTATCATGGTAATTAATTATCTCTTCCTATTCCTCCCTTACCCTACGTCTTAATCTTGCTTTAATTATTTTGGTTCTAACCTCATATATCATTTGTTATGAATTAGTTGGATTTCATATATTAATTATATTTATTAGTTCTTTAAATATGTCGAGGGTCGAGTTTAGTCATGCCCTTCAAGAACTTCCATTCGAAGTTCCAAGGTGCCATGCCTAAGAATTTATTTTTGATGCCAAGGGTGCCAAGTTAGTCGTGCCCTTCAAGAAGTTCTCTTGAACTTCCAAGGGTGCCACACCACTTGCCCTTCAAGCATCTAGTGGTTACGAGGGGAAATTATATGTGCAACTATAGAGATCCTTATCATCTCGTATGTTACCTGCTATAGTGAGACTAATGGTGCTGGGGATCAAGGAATCCGCCTTGATGCACGCCCCCCAGAAAATCCTCGTGAGCAAACCCAATTTGGGACCTGCCCCCACGGCATCATGATCTTCAAGGCAAAGGTGTTTCAACCATTTCCAGCCTAAGTCATGGCGAGAGTGCTAGTAGGTGAGATCAGGGACACTGTCCCACCCTCCCATGATGTTCCATATAATTATACAACCCCATCACCCATATGTGAGTCATTCGGTCAAGCAACTAACATGTTCCTGCAACCAATGACATATCATCAGAGTATATGTAAATATATAACAAGTTTCACATTGAACTTAGAAGTTCAAATACAAAATATTTATTTCTATCAAACCAGATGTTGTCAGCTCATCCTATGCAAGTGCCTCTGGTGGTTTCCTGTCATACTCAATAATCATCAGTAACAAAGTTTCTCCATGTTAGGAATTGTCACAATAGAAACATCTACATAACCATTCCTTCACATCATTGTTTATTTGAATCATAACTGATGTAAATAGCTAGCCTATGGTACACATCCATCATGTTTATCATACTTATAACATCAATGGTAATGTAACATCAATAGAAACCATATCTGTCCATAAAAATTGTTCATCATCATGATATAAATTGAGAACATGCATATCCATCATAGTATCAATAAAGACATACATAACCATCAAGTCCACTAGTAATAGAGTAATGTGTCCGGATCCTCAATCTGAGGTCCTCAAAGAATAAAGTGCGGGTCTTTGGGCTAAATGTTAAAATTCATATCACTATTAGTCAACTAGAGTAGAGCACTACAAATGGAGACTTAGCCCACTGTCACCACAACTAAGACTCCCTACTCTTTACGGACTTTCACCGATGGGAGGAGACCCGGTATTAAGAAGTAACTTATAAAGGATGAATCAACAAATAGGTATGAAGTGACCTTAATGACCTCTTTCCCTAGAATAGGATTAAGAGTGGAACTTGCTTGCTCTTTAAGCAAGGTACACGATTTTCTTAGGAGAGAAGTGTTAGAGAATCAGAAAGGCAGAAAGATCCTCTTGTTCTTGATTATTTACTTGTGATTTTCTTTAGTTCTTATTATGTTCTTCTTATCTTTCTTCTTATTAGTTCATCAAGCAAATATCAAAGTAAATGCACATAGATCAAGGACACCAGATGTAAGCCAACAGCCAGGGAAAAACCCCACTTTATGGGAATACCCAATCAGTGATTCTTTGTTCAATAGTAATTGTTGAGACTCTAGACCTTGACCCGGACTTCCTCCACACTAATTCAACCTTCCTTGTGATTCTTCCTGAATCCAAAAGCAACAACAACACTATGATGACCTGAAACATCAACCTTGCTTCTAGAGACTTCAATATTGAGGTAGAGACTTCGATCTAGCTTCAAATACTTCTATTTAGGCCCAATACAACTTCTCCAAGTGGCAGCATTCAATGGAATCAACTTCTACTTCTCCTTCACTTAGCAGCAACAACTTGGGAGCAACTAGTGCAACAAAACTTTGAGAACTTCGATCTCCCAAATACGGCTCGAAATGCAGAGAGAGTAGTCCCAAAATTTCGATTTTCTTCAAATCTAAAAGTGTGCCAAAAACCGAACCCAGAAAGTCCTCCAAGATTTCGCAATTTCTCCTTGAAGCCACTGCCAGATCGAATTTATGTGTTGCAGATTGATGTCTGCAAGTGAGTTCGATTCCACTATATATATAGGCTTCTGATAGGTTCGAATTCCTTGAGTTGAGGCCTACTTGATCACCTTTAGGCTGACTTGGTGTGGAGGCTTCATAAATTTTATTTTACTCAATACTTGACCTAATTGCACGATTCAAAAGCCTGATATGGATCAATTTAAATCTGCAACAAACCGATAGACTTAGAATAAAAGCTAGAAGTCCACAATAGGGACTTTGACCTAAAATAAATATGACCCAAGCATGAAACCCATCCTTTAATAAGTCATTCAATAATAATATAAAATTATTTTCTTTATTATTTTGACAATTACAATAAGTATTGACTCAAGTACAATTTATGAAGACCGAACCTAGTTACATTCTTCAACACTCCCTCTTGACTAGGGAGGTATTCATAACTCAATAGTACAAGGTAGATCTCAACTATATGAACCATGAATTATTTTTAGACACTTAAATGTCATGGACTAGGTTCATGACTAGGGAACTCTATCCATTGGTCACTCAATACTTTAGGCACCACAATGCCATGGACTAGATTCCTAACCAAGGTATCTATCCAAGTGGAAGTAAGATGGACTAAAGCTTTCAGCCTCTATAGGTACCAACAGGCTTACTTACTAACCATCAACCCAGGGAGCTAGGTGCACATCCACTCGATGCCACCCCCAAACCAGACATCGACATAAAGTGTCGGCCCAATGTCTTTCCAGGCAATGCTTCACTCACAAAGCCTCAACACAACTTTTTCAGGCAATGCTTCACTCAAAAAGCCTCCAGCAATGCTTCACTTGCAAAGCCACAACATTTCCAGGAAATGCTTCACTCACAAAGCCCCCGACAATGCTTCACTTGCAAAGCCACAACACACCTTGATCCAGCGAATCAAGAACAATCAATCTCTCTCAATCAAACTGATTGGTAACCAACATGCTATCAAGTCCTTCGAGAGATTCACCTGTGCAAACACAACCCCAATCATCAAGAATTTCAAATACATAATCAAAATAAAATTCGGCATTTCGATGTTGGCATCCAAGTAATTCCAGTAGGACTATATCTTTTTAGGAGAATATTCCTCTTCCTACTTTACATGTGGCAACATATATATCCATAATATATTCTCCAACCAGAAAATTTGTTATGTCATCCCTCTTAACTAGGGAGAGTACTTCTATCCAGGCTCCCTCTTATGTAGGGAGACTTCATTTGTCCAGACTCCCTCTTAATGTAGGGAGATTTCTTCTTATTTAGGTGTTGGAGAATCTTTCATGGCTTCCATCCTTTTTCATCATACTTATTAGCTTCTCATCTTCATGATGTACGTGCACAACTTTAGATAGCAAGTACAACCAAAACTATAGAAGCGTAAAGTTAGCCATATCAGAGTTACTGAAGCACTTTCAACTTTATACATATTAGACACCCAAACAAGAGACATATACTCTTTAACATTTTGCTAGGTACTTTCATCATAAACCCTAGACTACTTCATAATGTCTTTCATTCTTATCTAGGGTTTCAATGTTACTTCCAAGGTATAACATGCCTTACAAAAACGTATAGAAAACCCTAGAACCAACATAGATTTACAAGATAACCTTTAAATTTCACATGATAGATCTTTCACTAGGGATTCAAATTTCATACAAATCCTAGATTTCATACAATAAAGTCAATCAAGATTAATCACAACTCAGACATCATCATGATCCGCTTTCACTAGAGTTAGATGCATACCATAGATTTCAAATCTATTATCAAAACATATCATGAAGAGCTACTAGAATTCAACAAACACATCATGAGTAACTTCCACTAAGGTTTGATGTAAACCCTAAACTTTTTACCTATAAATTCTCATCACATATTATATAGATCAAACTCAACATTCATACTAGAGAATTTAATCATCACTAGGATCTTTTCAAATTTCAATCATCATCCTAGATCTTTTCAAACTTGACTAAGGTTTGTTTTAAAATGCTAGATTCTTAGGACCATTAGAAAATGGGTCAACACACATATCTAGGATATCATCATTATAAGCACATCATATGCTAGTCAACATTTATACATTAGACATACATAGTCCTAGACTATGCTAGGGATTCAACCAAGAGAACATATACCTAGGGTTTCACTCCTAGGAATTTACACAACAGGGATTTTGCCTATAGACCTAACTAAAACCCAAGGTTTCAGTCCATTGTCAAAGCATATCCTTATTATATCAGACTTCAAGGTTAGAGATTTTGAATAGCATCATATTAACTCCAACAAGTTTAGAGCTTCCATGATCTTATCAAAGTCCCAAACTCAACATTATCAAAACATTAATCATAATAGAAATTTTCACAAATAGCCCTAAATAGGTTTAGGGTTTCACATGTCAACAACATACCCTTAGGTTAGGGTTTTCTAGAGAACCTCCTTAAGGTTTTATACAAGGAATTCGAGGTGTATAAGATGGGTAGATTCATCAAGGGATGAGTCATCCCAAACAAGAATCCTTTTAGACTTCAGTAGTGCTAGACATATCAACAGTTAGTAACATATGAAATAGATATTTCAAAGGAGTAATAAGACTATACATTTCAATACATACCTTTCATTATTTAACAAACCTTTTGACTTGAGTGGCCTTCTTGTTTGAGCCTTCTCCATGATTCTTGGAAATTCAACAGATTGATACATAGACAAGGAATAGAGGTAGACAAGTGATTAGTATGTAATATAATAAAAATCTTAAATAAGTACATGAAGACAAATAGAGGGAATAATATACTTATCTTGAGGAGTTATTCTGGGCTCCCTCGAGAGCTTGAGGGAAAACCTAAAACTTATAAAACAAAGAAATACATTTCCAAGAAGATGTTAAACCTATACTACATAAAATATACAAATGAAACATAAGATGGAAGGGGCTTAGTAGTGAAAGTCCCTTAGTTCTTCTTCAGTCTTTGCTTTCTTGGGAGATAATGTTTCTTCAGCCATGTTTGCATGATCTCTATCTCTTTTCCTGCTCATGGGGTTGTCAGGACAATCACTTCTATAGTGTCCCATCTTCTAACAATGATAACACTCGATCTTGGACATGCCAACCTTCTTCTTTGGCCCTTTCTTCTTGGATCTTCCTTTATCATGAGAAACATAAGCATTTGATACCTCTTCATTGTTGGTTAACATGGAGACCCTTAACTCCTTTTCACTGCATGTTGTCCATAGCGCTTCAAAGGTGGGTGTTTCTTTCCAACTATTGAGGGCTAAGGAAAAGGAACTCCAAGAAGATGGTAGTCCCAAAATGGCTGCAATTACTAGTTCTTTATCTAGCACTATTTCATCAATGGCAAGGAGCTCATCCCTTATCCTTGCTATTTTTAAAATAAAAGAGGAAACAATATCCTCTTTTGTCATCTTAAAGAGTTCTTAGATCATTCTTCAGGCTTGCCACCTTTCCAATGTTCCTGATAGTGAATAGTTTTGACAAAGCCTCATACATTTCCTGAGCATGATCAATATTTGCTATGAAGGGGACAAGATTTTCCTTTATGCTTTCAACCATCAAGGCCATAGCAACCAATTCCAGTTCCCTGTACTTCACCTTATTAGCATCACTTGATTCTTCTGTAGGTATTTTCATTTTTCCTTTGACTAGATCTAAGACCTTGTTCTTTTCAAGGACGATGTCAATCCTCTTCTTCCAGGACCTATAATTTGAAGCTCCTTCAAGCTTGTTTCTCCTCGGATAGTGTTAGACATATTTCTTGAAGATAGTGAAGACTTATTTCTTCTAGTGAACTCTTTCCTTGATCAAGTCCTTGAGACTGCCTTTTTCTTCTTCTTTCACCAAAGCTTTGAAACCATGTTAGAGAATCAAAAAGGAAGAAAGATCATCTTATTCTTGATTATTTACTTGTGATTTTCTTTAGTTCTTATTACGTTCTTTTTATTTTTCTTCTTATTAGTTCATCAAGAAAATAACAAAGTAAATGCACATATATAAAGGGCACCAGATGTAGGCCAACAACCAAGGAAAAAACCCCATTTTATGGGAAAACCCAGTCAGTAATTCTTCCTTCAATAGTAATACTTGAGACTCTAGACCTTGACCCGGACTTCCTCCACACCAAGTCAACCTTCCTTGTGATCCTTCTTGAATCTGGCAGCAGCAACAACACTATGATGACCTGAAACTTTGACCTTGCTTCTAGAGACTTCGATCTTGAGGAAGAGACTTCAATCTAGCTTCAAAGACTTCTATTTAGGCCCAATACAACTCCTCCAAGTGGCAGCATTCAATAGAATCAACTTCTACTTCTCCTTCACTTAGGAGCAGCAACTAGTGCAGCAACTACAACATCAAAACTTTGAGAACTTCGATCTCCTAAACTATAGCTCGAAATGCAAAGAGAGTAGTGCCAAAATTTCAATTTTTTTCAACTCTATAAGTGTGCCAAAAACCAAACCTAGAAATTCCTTCTCCAAGGTTTCGCAATTTCTCCTTAAAGCCGTTGCCAAATCAAATTTTTGTGTTGCAGATTGATGTCTCTAAGTGAGTTCATTCCACTATATATATAAGCTTCTGATAGATTCTAATTCCTTGAGTTGAGGCCGACTTGATCACCTTTAGGCCGACTTGGTGTGGAGGCTTCATAAATTATATTTTACTCAACACTAGACCTAATTGCATGATTCAAAAGCCCAACATGGATCAATTTAAATCTATAATAAACCTATAAACTTAGAATAAAACCTATAAGTCCACAATAGGGACCTTGACCTAAAATAAATATGACCCAAACATGAAACCCATGCTTTAATAAGTCACTCAATAATAATATAAAATTATTTTCTTTATTCTTTTGACAATTACAATAAGTATTGACTCAAGTACAATTTATAAAGACCAAATCTAGTTACATTCTTCAACAAGGAGGTGGGGAATTGAATGTTAGGTTGGAGGAATATGACTTGAAAAGGAGCTTCCCAATCCCTAAAATCCTTATAGAACTTGGATTATCGAGTTGTCCTTGATGAATTGTCTTTGATGAGAAATGGGACCACACGGGGCCAAGTGGACCCTACCTAGGTTAAGGAGAGGGATTTTAGAAACCGATGATGATCTTAACCTAAACAGGGCAGGGGAAAGGATCAAACAAGAATTTTGACTTAAAGGTGTCAATTTGACCCTGTGAGGTACTAGCCTTGGGAACATTAGGGCAAAGTATGATCTCAGACCTAGGGCTTGGGATATATCACAATCAAACTGTCGAATTTATTCAAATTTGGAGGAGACCTTGAGGACACACCAGCATAGTACGGGCTAGGAGATCGAAATTTTTCTAGGGCTACTTTGTCAGGAAATTGATGGCCTAGGTGGCCCAGCTTGGCTAGACCTAGAAAATAGAGAAAAAGGTGAAGAAATAGGTTTAAGGTGACCACCCTTTTGATGGATCAGTGCCTAATTCCTCTTGGGGATATGGAGTCAAGGAGAATTATGAAGATGCATCTCGTTTCTTGTTAAAGAAGGCTCTCAAAGTCAACTTCGTCCAATGTTAAGGGAAAGAGAAGAACAGTGACCTTCAAAGCATTTATACTTCATTGCAAATGGAGGAGGCTTGTCGAGATGAATTCGATCTCTAGGACAATTCGTTCATCAAACATGGCCCATACATAGATATAAGATATATAGAAACATAATTCCACATTGATGTTGTAAATGCATGCAACAACTAGCCCTTAAATAGCGAAAATCTCATGATCAATGTATGTAGCAAAGTAAAAGAAACTAGCATCAAAATTGTACTTACATGTAAGAGAATATATCCAACCATCAACACATTTTCAATATAAGAAGCTCCAAGATAAGAAGACCCAATCCACGCATCAAAATTCATCCATGATCCAAAATATCCTCCAAGAAAAAATGTGAAGTTCTCAAGAGAGAGAATGATCCAATTCAAGTGATGATTCAAAATGAATTCATCCAACTCCTATTTATACACTCATTAAGAGTTCAAATTACCTATTTGGGCCTACAATAGCCCCTAAAATAAAATAATGTGTAAATTAACTAACTTTTGGTGACAAGCCCACCAAACTAACTCACAAATAAAATAATAAGACTCTCAAGAGGTCAAATGATAATCTATGCATGTCGTAGGGCCCTCCAAGAGGCCTATTGAGGTCCATAAATGCCATAATGATGAATGAGACCCTCAAAAATGATGGACAAGGGGGGAGGGGGCTTGTTCTCCAAACAATAAACATGTTGTGCTCCTAGTTGTTGTGGCGACACACCAATAACCTCGTGGTCTCCAAGTGAGTCAATGCCTGTAGACCATCTATAAGGGTTCAGATGATGGAATAAATGATGTCATGTCAATGTAAAAGTCCTGGGATACCTGGCAAGTGTGTGGTGCACTTGTGGGGCTAGCTGGGCATGGTGTACCGGATGCATCTTCCTCATCCAAAAGGTGGATCTCAAGCAATCTCTAAACATCTCTGTGTTAGGCTCTCTACACACACCCTACATGTGCCAATGTATCCCTCTAGAGGGTTAGGACTCTGTAGAGAGAGACCAAACCCAGAATGGACAACATTTGCAATCCTGCCCTAGCCCTCCAGCACAACAAGTCATTAAAGTAATAAGGTAAAAGGGCTTACAAACCATGGACAACAAGTGGACACTTCATAATGGCATGCTCTTCCATAGTGGGCTTTGGCATGTGCTAATGTCTCCACGCTCCAAATGTGGTAAGCCAAGTACCTTATTAGGTGGTTTCTACCTTTAGAGAGGGATAGTATGTCCAAGGTACATCCGTCAAATGGTAACGCCATGTGATAAGGAGGTGAATGGAATAGGGAATGAAAGGGGCAATCCAGGGCCACATATCGGGGTACAAGGGTGGCTAGAAGAAAGGAAGCCCACACCTGGGTATATAATGTATAGCAGGGAGAAATCGTTGTACATGAGGTGCCCCTGCCTTGATTTTTCCACCCTTCTTTATATGTCTTTTTCCTTTTATGATTTTTCTTTGATTAACTACTTGGGGTTCAAGAATAAGAGCATGATGTGCAAGATATAGCAGTGAATACCCACTTTTTTGGTAGATCAGTTCATTTCCCTCTAGGGGTTGGGACAATCATGGGTTCCTAAATGATAAAGGAGGCTCATCTAGGACCTATGGAACCAAGGTGATGGCCATGGGTATGGAGTAGAGCTCATGCATTGGCTTTTGCCCACATGCTAATTATGTTTGTCCCGACCATCTTTTGCATCTTGTGGTACATCATCCTATTGAATGTGGCCATTTATGCTTTTCCTTTTTCTTTTAGCTGCTTCGACCTCCCGGGCATCGTTCCAAGCCTGACCTGATGTGGGGACAACGGGAAGGCAAGGATAACTCTATGCTTTTAATTTTTCTTTTAGCTACTTCAACCTCCCAGGCATCGTTCCAAGCCTAACTCGAGGTGGGGGCAACGAGAAGGCAACGCTAACCCTATGCTTTTACTTTTTCTTTTAGCTACTTCAACCTTTCAAGCATCGTTCCAAAACTGACCCAAGGTGGGGACAAAGGGAAGGGTAGGCTAACCCTATATGGACCTAGTGAGGAAATGTGGACCTAGGTGGGAAAAACGATGAATGGGGTTATAGTAAGTGGAAGGGGAGTGATACACGTGGATAAGGGAGCAAGACCATGTAACCAAGTCAGGGTTTCCCAAGGAGTACCCTAAAACCCAATGATCAGTAAAGGAGATCCCATGGGACTAAGATTCAAGGGTAGCATCCAAAAGAAAACAAGGGAGCAGAATCACAAACTAAGCCCGCTCTTTTCGTCAAACCCCCCTAGTAATCCATGCCCAGAAGTGTCTGTTGACCACACTTTGTCAATGACCCCATAGCAATACACCCCCATTTTTTCAAATGGGATTCATCATGTTCGACGTGTTCATGCCATTCATATTTCATCATCAGTCGGCAGTTTTATAAATGATGTAAACCCATTCTGCATGTTTATGATGTAAATGATCTAAGTATGACCACCATGTATGTAACAACCTAGGTAAACCTAGTATTTTGGTGACGATTTCTATCCTAGGAGATTTTTGTCTCATTGATTCATTTGTGTTTCTCGACACAAGTGATCGGCAGAGTTTTTCCCTCCAGCCTCACCCTAAAGCTAGGGTGGAGATTTTGTCATCAAGATGCTAAGTGAGTCCTAGTGTTTTCTATCGAGTCTTTGTAAAAGTAGTTTGGAAATAATCCTAGCTAATTGGCTAGATTATTTTATTACAAGCTACTTGGTCTACTAGATCATGTTTTGAGTCGCAGAATTGGGTAGCTATTTGAGGGTCTATCGCGAATGGGTATTCCCCCTTTATGTGTCTAAATGTTTATCTTATGTAAAGAGGGTTGGAAAAATAATTAGATCCCCTCCGAGTCAATTAATTAAATTTTCTGGCCAAATTAATTAAAACCCTAAGCCAGAAATTTAATTAATTTATAGTCCTAGGTGAGTTAAAATTCTTCAAAGGCAAAATTCATGGGTCCTTAAAAAATAAATTTTTAAAAGTCACAGGCCAAGGGAATATTGAGAATTTGAAGAAATTTTGGACCCTTGGGCCTTAATGGTTAAGTCAAAGTCAAAATTTTGAGGTAATTAACTCAAAAATATTATTTTTGAGTTAATTAAAATGGAATTAAATGATAAATTCGAATTTCCTCAAAATTATAATTTCGACGGTCCAGATTAAAAGATGATTAAATCTTTTCGACAGTCGAGATTATTTTGACAAGGATCAACTGAACTAGTCGTTGGAGATTTTATCTTATAAATTAGAGGTCTTTGTCAGTCTTTCAATCATTCGATCTCTGGATCGTGCTCTCGCTCTTGAAGCTCTCCTGTAATATTTTCTGGAATAATACAAAACGAAGACTTTGAGGTTTTATTTTGATGGTGGTATTCCTCTTCAGCATTTTATGGTAAATTTGTTCTTAATATTCTGTTGATGATTATTTTAATGGATTGTTGATTAATAGCTCTTGTAGAGTAGTCTATTGCACAGGTATCTTGCTTAGGTTACTGGATCTAGGGTAAAAGTATTAATTGGATCGAGCTAACAATTATCTCTAACTCTTGAAAATTTTATGTTTTATCACTATTTCTCTATTAATTCAACGGTTTAACTTTAAGTGTGCATAAATCTTCCAGATTTAGATTGGGTGTTTTGGGAAGTCCTAGTTTGGACCAGCTGACTCCCAAGGAAATAAGATCTGAAGAGCCCTCCGGATCTCATTCCCTGGGCTTATCTTAAATTCTGTTTTTTGCAGGGTTCTTTTAGGGCTTGTGCCTATCTCTTAAATTTTTATTTTCTGAATTGTGCTAAACTGTTTTAAATCTAGCCACGAGGGTTTCTAATCTGTAAAATAGCATTGTAAATCCCACTTATTTTTTTTATTTTAATTCACCAGGATTTTTGGGGTTTTATTTTGTACATATACTGGTTTTTTGGGTTTGCTGGTTTCTGGTCTTGTGCAGGTTTTTTACAGGGAGATTCTCAAGAAATTTTAGATTTGAGCCAGATCTAGGCCCTAGAGGGTAAGATTTGGCCTCAAGATCGATTTTGGATTGCAGATCTGGGTGTGATTTTGCCTCAAAGTGTAAATCGCATGTGCATTTAAATCTATATTTTTTCTGAGTTATATTGGTAAAATTATTGCTGGGTGAAGAGAATTTTTCATGTGGTGTGCCCGAATGATCTGTTGCAGCGTTTCTATCCTTCCCTTAAATCTCCTTTTTCGCTGCTAGTTCCTCCACTTCTCTTCCACACTGACTGCCAACTACCATTTGCACCTTCACACTAATCCCTTCCTCTCCTTCACATTTGCACTGCCTTTCCAACTCTTCCATTTCCTGCATACGCTTGCCTTTCCACGCTACCATAAACTTGCAATTGTTGCCACTGCCCTTAGTGCCCTCCGTCCTGCTACCCTCATCCTTACGGCATATGATCTATCTTACGCAGCCTTTCCTTTACTCATTTTGCCAGCCGTACACTATCGGCCCCTCACTTCCCTTGCTGCCTTATCCTTTCCTTTTCCCTGCGTGATTTCTCCACGCTGCCTCCATCTTCTTCGACTCATCTTCTCCATTCTTCCTCATGCTACTGCCGCTGGCCATCTCCCCTCTTGTGTCCTCGTTTATGTCTGTTGTCCGCTTCTCATTCATCCCAATAAACTTGCATAAACTTAACGCACACATATAAAAACAAAACATTAACGCAATCTTCAGATTTTTCAATTTTGATTCTTTTTATTTTAACTTTAGAATTTGGATTTTCTTTTCATTTATCTTCTGATTTTAGTTTAGGTCATGTTCAACTTACTTTCCAGGTTTATCTTTTTAGTTTTTAGTTTATTTATTTTTATTTTTGTTTTATTTTTATTTATTTTTTAAATCAAAAAAATTTCAAAAACATCGAATTTCTTTCCTTTTGTTATAGTTTTAGCTTTTAGCTTTTTTAAGTTTAGTAGTTTTGTTTAGATTTTGAGAAAATTAAAAAAATATAAAAGGCTCAAAACTTTAATTCTAAGATTTGATTTTTAGTTTTATTAGTTTTAGTTTTAGTTGTATATATATTTTTCTTTTAGATTAAAAAAGAAAATATAAAATAAAATAAATAAATAAATAAAAGGAAAAAAAAAGTTTTAAATTTTCAACTTTAGAAAATTCTCAGGAAATTTAAAAATTTTACATAGTCAAAGTGAGCTTTAAATTTCTTTCTATCTAAAGTTTGACTATAGATTTCTAAATTGGAATTATTTGGAATATCGTAAATTTGGAAATATTGGAAATATCTGGCATTAAAATTTGATGGTACCCTCATGATAATATTTTTGTTTCGAATTTAAATCGTTGGTTCAAAGTATTTTTATGCTTAGTTGTGGTTCATGAGCTTTAATTGTGGTTTTAAATTACTTGAAAATCGGTAATTAATTGTTTAAGTCAACTTTGGGAATATTTCAAGTGATGATAAATTGCATGTCTTTATCAAACACTGTTAATGCATAACCATGAGGGTGTTTTATTGAATATCATTGTGGTGGATTGATTCTTCATAGCAACAGTTACATATCAATTACTTGACTTTAATTTCATAACGGGATATTTTGACTCTGTTGGTCCCCCGTGTTTTGACAGTTTGGCAAATCAAAAGACAAGGCAACATCAGAACCAATCTTTAGAGTTCTAGGATCTAGTCCTCCTGTTCTCAGAGAGGGATCTCTCAAATGTTTGATCGCAAAGGTTTATATTGTGTGCTTCGAGTATGATTTTAGACTAGTTATTAAGTGCAGGTTTTTGTTTATTTGGTTGGATTGAGTTGATACAGCAGAACATGGAAGGTCTAGGAAAGATAGACAGAAAGAGGAAATATCTGGTTCATTGGGCGATGGAGACAAAATATGGTTATGACAAATTCATCAATGGATATGGGATATCAAAGGGAAAATCTAACTTGGCCACAGGATCCTTTTGTTTTTGGAATGAGATGAACATTAATGATTTGGAAAGAGAAGTTTAATTCTCAACAAAGGGAACTTGAAGAACATAACTCAACAATAAAGATATATTTGATAGACAGGGCTAACCATAAATCCTACAAACATTCTTTAAGAAAATAATGACCTCAAGACAACTTTTAAAATGAAATCTAAGATTTGGGGAACTCCCTATTTCCTCAAAGATTTTATTTTAAAGTATTTAGAAAACATAAAAGATTCACTGATAATTGCAGTCATAGAAGAGGGAACACCTAAATAACATCTATGCTTACAACTATAACGACCTTCAAAACAACTGTTCAAGCAATGGCAAAGGGCAAGATCAAAACCGACCTCTTTGATTAACTCAACACAATGGTACTTCAAAGGGAGACTTCAATAACAGCTTTCAAGTGATAGTAGACAAGCAGGGAAAACCATAAATCATGATAAAACCAACTATTTGAGCTATTAAGGAAATAAACAATCATGAAGACTAAAGAGAAGGTTTAAAGCCTCTAAAATACTTCAGCAGAAGAAAACATAAAACAGTGAAGGGTGAACAGGTCTAAGGTGCTTCCAGGAGTCATTTCTTAGCCTAAAACTTTCAGCCTACTGTAGTAAGAAATTATGGAAAATAATGAAAACAAGGGAAAAAACATTTAACAGTTCAGAGCACTTCACCAACATCCAAGCTCATGGATCCAATGATAGAGCCTTCTCAGGAACAGACATGCAACGGCATCATCAAGACATCCAAGACTCCAAATTATTTTCAACTTCAACAGACTTGTATATTTATTTCAGAGAGTTTCAATATTACAACTTGTGATCAAACAGCAACCAACAACTCCTCATCTTCTGTAGAAGTACTTATAGGAAGATGAGGAGGTGAGATTTTAACAAAATATCTCAAGGACAGTTAATGTAGAGTGAAGACTTCTCGGCCCTTTGAGAGGCTCGAGGGAAAAATTTACAGGTGGATCACTACATTAACTATTTCACAATAAATATCAAAGCTCGGTGGAAGCTTTGTTTGACTTTGAGGCTCTGTGTATGTTTTGGAGTAACTCTGCAGATATTTATGCATTGGTTTCCTTGCAGAAATAACTTCTTGGCAATGTTGGAGGCAGATATTTATTCGAGCAATAACTTCGGCCTCTGTTCTGAATGGTTTGAGGCGACAGGTGGCTCTTTGTAGTAGCTGAGGAATCAATTCGCCTCAGTTGAAGTGGTGGAAACCTTTCTGTCAGCGAAACACTTATGATTTTCTTAAATAGTGTCTTAATTCGGGAAATTAGGTTTTTATAAGCATTCTTAGCCATAATCCCCCAAATCTGTCTTCAATCTTCTGTCCTTCCGCGCTCTGTTCTTTAAAACTTATACTCTTTTTAAAATCGCATTAAAACGTAGTGTCTTGTAAATGTGCAGAGCCACACCGGGCCTTTCATGGTATCGACGCCCATGGAACGTCGATCAAATGCCAAAAGGGAACTCTGCAAATGGTTCTTTCCATAGGCCGAAGGCATGGGAATCGTCATTCCCAACTCCCGGCTTTTCTTCAATAAACGACGGAGACCCTTTAAAACCTGCACAAAACATAAAATAAATAAAGAAATCCTGCATTTTTAGGTTTTAAACTGCTTCATATGGCGGGGGAGGAGCGTAGCCGTCAGATAAAAATATCTAACGGTGGAGATCGGCGCAGAACAGGCAAAGGAGAGCGGGGAGAAGAAATAAGGCGGGGTGGTTTTGGACCGTTCGATCTGGACACGTGGACGATCCAGATCTAATCGGAGAATCACAATCGGAGGGGGAAAACAAAGGGTGCGATTGCGTGATCGGGGAGATTTGTGCGATTAAGCGATGACCGTTGATTTGAGGATTAGATCAACGGTGGGAAACGAATCGGTGGGTTTTGAAACGGCGGTAAGACTTGTGATCGGAGGGAATAAGGACCGTTGGATCGGTGGGAAATGGACGGACAAGATTAAATCGGAGCCATCGCAATCAGGGAGCGCTGAAAAGGGGATGCGATTTAAAACTTGCGATTAGAAACTTGCGATTGAGCGCTGGCCGTTGATCTGAGGACCAGATCAACGGCGTGGAATGAATCGGAGGGATCGCAATCGGAGGTGGCAGGTAGGAGCATGCGATTAAGTTTTTACGATTATGATGGAGCGATTAGCGCAGGGCCATTGGATCGGCGAGACAGATCAACGGTCAGGATAAGGTCGAAGGATCGCAATCGGAGATTGGAGGGAAGGACTTGCGATCAATCGCATCGCAATCATTTGTGATGGACCGATTGGAGGGTGCACATAACAAGTTGCGATTGCGATCGGGCGGGGTGCTGCGATTGGCGCTCTACCATCAGATCACCGTGGAAGATCAACGGTGCGAAACCCATCACAAGACTTAACGTGATAAGACGATCGCATCGGGGATTTTCAATATTACAAAGGGTTTGTGCACCCGCCCGACTTCTGATTGCGATTAGCGCTTGGTCTTGGGGGAAGGGCATGTGGGGGAAGTGGTTTAGGACTTAGCCCAAGGGGCTTAGGTCCAAAAACTTGTTTTTTATGAAAAATTTCAAGGTTTTAAATGGATTTGGGGGTTTCGGCTTAGCTTAAAAATAGTTTTAAACCATGTCAGGAGGATTTTTCATGAATGGAAGGGGAAACTTATGAAAAGTAGAGGAATAATATGGAAAAAAGGGGGAGAAAATGAAGGTTAGCTATGAGTGGGAGAAAGGGGAAAAAATGATGGTTTCTTCAGCAGTTTCTTACAGGAAATCAGCAGAATTAATAGGAACAGTAACGAGGATTTTGGACAGAGGCATGAGGCCTACAAGGAGTCTTCAAGAGCCAACAAATTTTTAGTGATAAAATTTTTTCCTTGAAGGCTCAAAACAGATTTAGCCACCTTTTGGTATAAAAAAATATTATAGGTGGCTAACAGTGGCTCCACTTGGGGATGGTGCCTTCTTGAAGGCATCAAGAACTTCAGACTTGCATCTTTTGGGGGGCTGATTAGTTGCCTCATCCATTGGGCTGCTCTTCTCTGATTGAATGATCTTCTTTTGCTCCGGAAATGCTAACAGCCATGAAAAACAGTGGATCTTTCATCAACAAGATTTCTACCTACCCAATCCTACAGATCTAACATTTTTTCTTCTTAGAGTGCACTTGGATTGGCAAACTCTCTCACAACATTTTATTCTTTTGAAAGCATAAAAAATAATCTAATTCTACTCCTTATTTCTCCCTGAGCTCAGATTAAACAATTGAGCTCAGATGTTTCTCTACCTAATCTACTGTCTGTTGGGATTAAACTGTCCAACAAACTTTCTTTCTCTAAATTCTAAGACAGAAATTTAAAAACAGTCAAGTTAAGATTAAGTTGTCTAACTTGCTGTGATCTATGGCATAAAACAAGCTGCACATTTATTATTTGCAGAAAATTAAAATCAAAATGGAAGGCTTAGGATCTGAAAGTTTCTCATCACGGCCTTCTCTCTTCTTCACAGCTCTGTTTTTTCTTTTGTTTGAGCTGTTCTTTCTTTTTCTCTGGTTCAGATTTTGAGTTAATTAGAACCAGATTTTTACATCTTCTTGACTCAAAAAATAAAACAAGTGTGAGTCATTTCTCTTTGGGAAACTCAGGTTCAGATTTTGAGTTTGTTTGAACCTTCAATTTCTATCCTAATCTATCTACTGATAAGCCAAGATTGAACAATTTGGCAAATCGAATTCACTATCCTATCAGCAGAAAAATTTAAAATCTAATTAGTCAAGATTAGGCTATTTGACTAACTAGAAGTGTGTTTTGCAGGAGTGGCATTTAAGCTTGCACACTTTCAGATTTGTTTCTCTTTTTGATATGGGGCTATACCTTTATTGTTTTGTCAATTTGCCCTCTTTTCATTCTTTCTTTGTTTTTGTATTTTTGAATTCTTGATTTTTCTCCAAAGCAGAAAACAACAACTAAATACATGCTTGGAACTGAGCTTTATTGAAATTCCTATCTAACCTATTCTAAACATGGAGTATTTACATATTCATATGATACAAAAGTGCTAATGCAGCCAGCTGAGTAATGTCAAGAAGAAGTAGTAACTCTGGCTGCTTCTCAAAGGTATCCATAGAACATATTGAAGGTTAACCTTCAATGTCAAGGCTATCACAGAAGGTGACGGCTTTTCATGTCTCTGGCTCTTGCAAAGGGTCAATGCTTGATAATTTGAGCCATTCGGGATTTCCACACACTCTTCCATAGGATCAACAAAGAAAAGATGAAGATTCTCTTCTTTATGGGCCTCCATATTCGGTAGATTTTCTGCTTCCAAGGCCTCGGCTTTGAGGGCTATGTCTTCAATATGTTCCTTGGAAGTATCTTCATCTTTAACCTGCACAACAGAAAATAGTGAAATATTTTCTTTGTCTAAATATATGCTTGCTTCTGATACAAATTTAGGCTCTTTATATGACAGACTAATATCAGTGAAGGGAGAAGTTTCTTCTTGAGAAGATGATATATCCACAATAGGATAGTCTTCTATTTGTTTTTCTCCTTCATCTTCATCATCCTCTGAACTGGAGGACTCATCATATTTAACAGTGTTGTCCTCTGGTAACCCTGGTATGCTTGAATTCAGAGAACTAAACTCTATGAAGAGGTTATTATATTCTTGAGCAGGGGAGTATTTAAAGGTTTCCTCTTTTTCAAGAGAAAACTCCTTTTGCTCAAAATTTCTTTATTGCTCTTCTCTTCACCTTCTGAGTTGAAAGGCTGCTGATTTCCAATTATGTGAAAGCCATTAGTGATGGATTGAAACAGATGTTTTTGGCTTTCAAGCTGGTGATGGTGAAAATGATAACACCAATCAAACACTGGTTGCCCTGCATGATTAGTTTTTTCTTGGAACTCATCATCATCAGACTGATCGAAATTTGGAAAATCATCTGAATAAAAAATTTTGTCAGTCGAACATATTGGGTCATCAGTTTTCTTTTCTTATAACTGATCTACAAGATAACTTTCTAAATCTATACAACAAAGTTCTTTATGTGAATGGGCAAGAGTGTTTGTTTCGCAAAAAATTTCAGAGACTGACTGTTTATAAATAGTCTGATCTATCTCTTTTTCTGTTAAAGGGAAGGATGTTTCTATGTTCCTTTGAACAGGAGTACAGTAGTTCTATGTCTCTTGTGAAGACTGATTTTGAGGCTGGATGTCTTCTTGAGCCTCGGCTATAAGGGATGATGAATCAATATTTGAGTTTTCAGGGATATCTTGAGGAATGTTTTTTACTGCTTGGATCATATTTTCCTCAACTGATTCATCTATGTTTTTAAAATTTTTCAATAGGATATTAAACTCATGAATGGCTGTTAAAAGATCTTTAGGATGTGTCTCTTCCAAAGCTTCCTCATTATCTATAATGTGTTGGGTGATGTTTTGTGATGGATCATAATATATTGCACCCCATGATAATGACATAGCGTTTTCTTCATAGTTCTCATAGAACACATATTCAAGGTCTCTTAAAGAAAACAAACTACTAGATCTTAAGCATTCATACCAATCCCTAGCTTTTCCTTCTAATGTTAACATGAACATTTTCATTAGGCAGTGTTCATGCCATTCAACTTTCAACCTCCATACATGTATATGAAATCTGATGAGATGTAATAGAGGGTCATCAAACTTTTCACCTTGGAAAACAGGCAGGTTGTCATCCCAATTCACCCGGGGCATCTTATGTGGAAACCCAGGGATATGATCTCTACTCATTGGGGCATATCTTCGTTGTATTCTCGGAATCATGTTTGTAAATCAGAAAAGAGGTCACTGTGTCTGGTCAATCAGTTCAGGGTCTTCTACCAGTGGAGTCATTTGGTCTTCTGGGAGTTTCAGAGTGTGGAGTCGCCAGGTGGAAAATTTTCGCTCCTAAGGAGGTAAAACGTTTTATGGTTCCACCACCATATGATTCTCGTAGAGCTGTAAGATTCTCAGGAACTGAATTAGCTCTCAAGGGTGATCTGAAAACAGTTGAAGATTTAATCTTAGGAGACTTCCTAAGGATGCTTTCTAGGTTATCAACTATCTCAGGTGGATCAGGGTCAGGATGGGCTCTAATGTGAATCTTTTTAGAAGCCACTATGCTGTGTTTTTAGACCCAAATAACAAGAAAAGTTTAACCAAGTATGACAATATTTGAGAGGTTAACTAATCCGTTTACATAAATTTTAATTCTACAGTCCTCTAACTGAGTTTGAATGATATTATAATGATAAAGGTTCTTCTCAGTGGAGTGTTAAGGTCTGCTAAGGATTGTGGAGTCGCCAAGTGGAAGTTTTTAGCTCCTACGGAGGTAAAAGGTTTTATGGTCCACTACCAATGTTTATTATGAAGCCAAACTTGGAATGTTTTTTGGGTTTTTCTGAGTTATTTTGGTTTTATAGGTTAAGAGAGTGTTCTAAGTCTGATTTTTCACTTAGCTAAGGTGTTCAAACTGTTGACACCTAATCCTATGGATGGGTGTGCACATTTATTTTTGTATATTATTTGTTATTAGGAAATAAGGAAGGCCAAGAGTCATTGGGAGCTGAATCCCAATAGCCTCACCTCCCATCTATATAAGCATGTACATTCTTCAGCTAATATACATTGTAGTTTTGAGGAGTTACCTCCTGGTTTGACATGGTATCAGAGCCAGCTCCACATTTGGAATTTCTGCCCTGTGGTGTAACTCCCTACCCTTTGCTCAGTTAATATTTTTTAATGTTTTTGCTGCTCATTAACTGCTAGACTGTTATTCTGCATTTTTTTCCCTAAATAGCACTGACATTTGCAGCTCCAGCTCCTGCAGACTGCAGGCTCTGTCAATCTGCAAATTGCAGGCTCTGCCAGTCCAGCAGTCCTGCAACTGTCTTCTGCAGATTCAAATTCAAATTTTTTTTGTAACAGCCCTTTTGGGCCTCACTCATTCTCCCTACGCCCTCTCCCCTCACTCATTCTCCCTACGCCCTCTCCCCTCACTCCTCTCCCTGCCTGCATTCCCATTCCCCTCCCTCACTCTCCCTGCCTGCCTTTGGCCGGCCCCTCTTGCTCCATTCGCTTTACAACCGGCCCCCTCGCTCGAGCTTACCACTCCGCTCGGCCCATCGCCTCACAACCCCACCCGACTGCACTATTCCCTACTCCCCTGCAATTCTTAACACACCGCACATACATTACAACACTCCTCACTTGTCTGCACTCGGCCTTACGCAGATCCCTCTCCACCTTTCAACGCCCTCTCTGCAAGTCTTTGCCAAACGCTACCCATACACTCGCAAACTCTGCTCTACGGCCTCCCCTATCTGCAACTGCGCCTTTCCCACGGCCTTTCGGCCTCCTATCCCGCCCACCTGCAACGAATCTCCCACAGCTCATTTTAACGCTTGCGTGGTATTATAACGCTGGTATTATAACACTGTCATATGCGTGGTATTGAACGCTGTCATATGCGTGGTATCTCCTTGCGTGGTATTGTCATATGCGTGGTATCTCCTTGCGTGGTATTGTAACACTGTCATATGCGTGGTATTGAACGCTGTCTATTCCATTATATTGAACGCTGTCTATTATATTGAACGCTGCGTCTATTTCATATGTAATATCGCTCCATTTCATTTAAAACACTGCCCATTATATATACTGTCCATTATATATACTGTTCATATGTAATATCGCTCCATTTCATTTAAAACGCTGCCCATTATATATACTGTCCATTATATATTGAGCGTTGTGTTATGGTGTTCACAAGAGTTGTGTTAAGTTGATAAGAGTTGTGTTATGATACCCCTCCCATCATTACAATATACCGCCCCCTTCCCTCCCATCATTACAATATTCCGCCCCCTTCCCACTCATAATTCCACCACTTCCCATTCATAATCCCATTTTTTCACATACATTTTTTACCCAAACAAAAAAAAAATACATTTTTTTTTATGCAGAATCAGTCTATAGCATAGAGTGTTTTTTAAAATTCAGTCTCCAGCAAAGTTTTCTGAGCAGATATAGTTTCCAGAAAGAGTTTTTAAACTCAAAAAAAAATTTTCCAGCAAGAGTTTTTGCCCCTGTATTTGAAATATTTCAAGAGTTTGAAGTTTTATAGCAGAATTTGTTTCCTCTTCAGAAGATTTTTTCCAGCAGTCTAATGCATTCTCTCATCTCTATTGTTGGGATAGTTCTCTCTGGCAAAGAGAACTATCTTGAATGGTCTCGGAAGATTAAACACACACTCATTTTTAATGAGCTGTGGAGAGGAATCTGTGAAGGACAAGCAGAAAATCCACCAGAGAAGCCCACTTCAGACAAAGAGCTTGCCATCTGGGAAAACAAGAACTGCAAGGCCTATGCCTTGATTGCAGCTTCAGTAAGTGAAGAGAAGTTTGCAGAAAGAGAGAAAGCTTTTGGGAAGATGACAGTCCCTTCATCTTCCGAAGAGGCTGCATATTTGGCACATAGAGAAAAGAATCATGCTCCAGATTCATCCAGAGGAAGAGGTGGCAGAAGAGGAAGAGGAAGAAGGAACTTCACAGACAGGGGGGGCAGACAAGCTGACAAATCCCATCTTCATTGCACACGCTGCAATAGAGATGGACATGATGCACCCAAATGCAGAACACCATGGAACAAAATTGAGCAACACAGAAATCAAGACAAAGGTAAAACCAATGACAAAGACAAAGGTAAAGCACCTGAATCCGCTCACTATGTTCTAGCACATTGTAACAATGGAGTAACTGAAAACCTCTTTGATGTTTCATTTACTTCATGGAGAGATGATTGGTTGCTAGATTCGGGAGCAACATGTCACATGACATTTAGAAAAGATTTTTTTGAAGAATTCACTGACAAAGTTGATGGAGCAGTATATTTCGCAGATAAATCCAAACTCAAGCCATCGGGGCTTGGCACAGTCAGGCTTAAACTGCCTGGTCTTCCTGATCATATCCTACATGAGGTTCTATACCTCCCTGAGTTGAAGAGAAACTTGTTGTCCCTGGTCGAAATCCGGCAGCAAGGACACTCAATTCACTTGTTTGATGGCAAGGCAGAGGTCAGAAAAGCATCAGATCACTCACTTGCCATGGAGGGAATAGAAGAAGGGAGACTCTTGAAGCTGAAAGGTTCATCTGCTCATGCTCAAAACTTTGCATTCAGTTCACATCATGATGAAGGTACATTTCCATCAAGTCTTTTATGGCATGCTGGATTTGGACACTTAAATTATGACAGCCTTCGTTTGTTGAAGAAAAATGGTGTTGATGGACTGCCTACAATTCCTAGAAAACCTAAGGAATGTGATGCATGTATTCTAGGAAAGCATAGCAAACAGCCATTTCATGATTCACACTCAAGAGCACATAGGAAGCTTGAACTTGTTCATTCAGATTTATGTGGCCCTATGCCTATTGCTTCTGCAAATGGAAACAAATACATGATGACATTTATTGATGACTACACCAGGATGTGTTGGATTTACTTACTGAAGAATACGTCTGATGCTTTTCAAACTTTCAAGAATTTTCATGTATGGATTGAAAATGATGCACAAACACATATTGGCTCTCTACGTACTGATAATGGAAAAGAATACACCTCAAATGAATTTGAAAATTATCTTCGTCAACATGGAATCAAACATCAAACCACTATGCGATATAATCCACAACAGAACGGTGTAGCTGAAAGAATGAACAGAACCATTTTAAATATGGTCCGCTCCATGTTATTTTTCAAGAATGTAAAATTGATGTTTTGAGCTGATGCAGTTCTATGTGCTGTTTACATAAAGAATAGGTGTCCTTCAAGTTCAATTAGAAACAAAACTCCTTTTGAAATGTGGCATGGCCACATTCCTTGGGTAAAGCATTTCAGGGTCTTTGGGTCCACCTGTTATGCCTTGATACCCAAGGGTCAAAGGAACAAACTTGGTGCTAGAAGCAGAAAATGTATCTTCTTGGGGTACTCCAATACCTCCAAAGGATATCGTCTCTATGATGAAGCAAATAAAAAGTTTGTGATAGCAAGAGATGTCATATTTCTTGAATCATCCAAGAGTGACAAGGTTGTTGAGCGGCAACTTGATCGCCTGGATAGATTCACACATGCAAAGTCTTTCAAAGAATTTGATAATGTGATTCCACACCTGGAAGGGGGGATTCCGATATTGAATCAAACTGTGGAATCATTTCCTGAACCACACTCTCCCCCACATGAAGAAACAACCACGGATGACACATTGAATGATGTGATTGACGGAATTGGGAGATTGAATCTTGAATCAATCCCAACTCAGTCAAGTGACCAGCCTGGGCCATCTCAGAAAGGTCCTCCCAAATGGCTGACAAAGACACTGGAGGATGTTCATCCCGATGAGGTTGGAAAAACAGGAACAAGAAGTTCCACTCAAGAAATCGAAGGTGATGTAGATAATTCTGATTCCCCTGTTGATATGGATATTGCTTATAACTGTGAAATGAGTTTGTCTACAGATCATGAACCAAATTCCTTCAAAGAAGCCGCTTCTCATGATGAATGGAAAGAAGCGATGCAGAAGGAGTATGATGCCTTGATAAAGAATGACACTTGGAAGCTGGTTGATCCGCCTTTGGGAACGAAACCAATTGGCTGTAAGTGGGTCTACAAGAACAAGTACAAAGCAGACGGCTCACTTGACAAGCACAAGGCCAGGCTTGTGGCAAAAGGATTCGCACAGAAGGAAGGAATTGATTATGAAGAAACGTTTGCTCCCACAGCAAAATGGACCACCATCCGGACTCTCTTTGCCTTAGCAGCTCAGAGTGGATGGAAAGTTCATCATATGGATGTAAAAACAACGTTCTTGAATGGAGATCTGAAGGAGAAAGTTTATATGTCCCAGCCAGAAGGATTTGTGATAAAGGGTCAAGAACACAAAGTTTGCAAACTTGTGAAATCCTTGGATGGCCTCAAGCAAGCACCACGAGCCTGGTATGAGAAGTTGACCGAGCATCTTCTGAAACTTGATTTCAAACACTTTGATCTTGATGATGCAACTTTGTTTGTTAAGTAAGTTGGAAAAACAGTTGTATATCTTGTGGTATATGTAGATGATCTTTTGATAACAGGAAACAATGAGAGCTATATTGCATCCATGAAGAAAGAGTTGAAGAAAGGTTTTGAATTGACTGATTTGGGTCATGTTCATTACTATTTGGGTATTGAAGTAATTCAACATCCTAAATTCATCTTTCTTTCTCAGAAGAAGTACATTGGAGATCTCTTGAACAAATTTGGCATGGATGATTGTAAACCCTTAGGCACTCCAATGGAACAAAACTTGAAGCTCACATCGGTTGAAGGGAAGGAATTTGAGGATGCAACTAAGTATAGACAGCTTGTAGGAAGTCTTATCTATCTGACCACCACCAGACCTGACATCTCATTTGCTGGTGGAATCCTCTCAAGGTTCATGCAAAAACCTTGTGAAGGACATTGGTCTGCTGCAAAAAGAGTACTAAGGTACTTGAAGGGGACTCAAGACTTTGGACTCAAATATACACAGGTAGGCGACTTCATCTTGACGGGATACTCTGATTCAGACTTTGATGGAGACAAAGAAACAGGGGTGTCTACTACAGGTTACACCATGAGTCTTGGATCAGGAGCTGTCTCATGGAGATCACGCAAGCAGTCAGTTCCAGCAGATTCCACGACCGAGGCAGAATATGTGGCAGCAGCTGAAGCAACAAAGGAAATTGTGTGGCTCCGGAAAATCCTGGAAGATTTGCAGATGAAACAGATGTATTCCACTCCACTCATGATCGACAACACTTCTGCAATAAAGTTGGCCAAAAACCCAAAGTTCCATGATCGAACAAAGCACATCAATACAAAGTACCATCTCATTCGACATCATGTTCAGGCCAAGACCATCCATCTACATCATTGTTCCACAAATGAGCAAACTGCTGACATCTTCACTAAAGCACTTGGAAGAGAGAAGTTTGAAAAGTTCAGATCGATGCTTGGACTCACCAACATCCCTTCGGATTAAAGGGGGGAATTTTGACACCTAATCCTATGGATGGGTGTGCACATTTATTTTTGTATATTATTTGTTATTAGGAAATAAGGAAGGCCAAGAGTCATTGGGAGCTGAATCCCAATAGCCTCACCTCCCATCTATATAAGCATGTACATTCTTCAGCTAATATACATTGCAGTTTTGAGGAGTTACCTCCTGGTTTGACACAAACAAACAGAGTTGCTCTTATGGCTTGGTAACTGGTTCCTTCGAGGTTTGGTAAGACTTTTCAAGAATCCTAAGGGTTTCTTAGTTTGTCACTGATTCAATCAAGTCCTATCATGATTTCCATTTGTGAGGCAGTGCTTGAAGAAAGTTACTTATGTTAAACTGGACCTAACAGTTTAAAGAAAGGTTTTGAAACCTCTAATTCTCAGCAGGTCCCACTGTGATCGCCATTATGTTGGTCCCCCATGTTTTGACAGTTTGGAAAATCAAAAGACAAGGCAACATCAGAACCAATCTTTAGAGTTCCAGGATCTAGTCCTCCTGTTCTCAGAGAGGCATCTCTCAAATGTTTGATCACAAAGGTTTATCTTGTGTGCTTTGAGTATGATTTTAGACTAGTTATTAAGTGCAGGTTTTTGTTTATTTGGTTGGATTGAGTTAATACAGCAGAACATGGAAGGTCTAGGAAAGATAGACAGAAAGAGGAAATATCTGGTTCATTGGGCGATGGAGTCAAAATAAGGTTATGAAAAACTCATCAATGGATATGGGATATCAAAGGGAAAATCTAACTTGGCCACAGGATCCTTTTGTTTTTGGAATGAGATGAACATTAATGATTTGGAAAGAGAAGTTTAATTCTCAACAAAGGGAACTTTAAGAACGTAACTCAACAATAAAGAGATATTTGATAGACAGGGCTAACCATAAATCCTACAAACATTCTTTAAGAAAATAATGACTTCAAGACAACTTTTAAAATGAAATCTAAGATTCGGGGAACTCCCTATTTCCTCAAAGATTTTATTTTAAAGGATTTAGAAAACACATAAAAGATTCACTGATAGCTGCATTCATAGAAGAGGGAACACCTAAATAACATCTATGTTTGCAACTATAAAGACCTTCAAAACAACTGTTCAAGCAGGGGCAAAGGGTAAGATCAAAACCGACCTCTTTGATTAACTTAAGAAAATGGTACTTCAAAGGGAGACTTCAATAACAGCTTTCAAGTGATGGAAGACAAGCAGGGAGAACCATAAATCATGCTGAAACCAACTATTTGAGCTATTAAGGAAATAAAAAAGCATGAAGACTAAAGAGAAGGTTTAAAGCCTCTAAAATACTTTAGCAGAAGAAAACATAAAACAGTGAAGGGTGAACAGGTCTAAGGTGCTTTCACGAGTCATTTCTTAGCCTAACACTTTCAGCCTACTGTAGTAATAAATTATGGAACATAATGAAAATAGGAGAAAACATTAAACAGTTAGAATACACCAACAACCAAGCTCATGAATCCAATGATAGAGCCTTCTCAGGAACGGGCATGCAACAGCATCATCAAGACATCCAAAACTTCAATTTGTTCTTCAACTTCAACAGACTATGTATTTATTTCAAAGAGTTTCAGTATTACAGCTTGTGATCAACAACAACCAACAACTTCTCATCTTATGCAGAAGTACTTATAGGAAGATGAGGAGGTGAGATTTTAATAAAATATCTCAAAGACAATTAATGCAGAGTGAAGACTTCTCGGCCCTTTGAGAGGCTCGAGGGAGAAATTTACAGGTGGATCACTACATTAACTGTTTCACAATAAATATCAAAGCTCGGTGGAAGCTTTGTTTGACTTTGAGGCTCTGTGTATGTTTTGGAGTAACTCTGCAGATATTTATTCATTGGTTTCCTTGCAAAAATAACTTCTTGGCAATGCTGGAGGCAGATATTTCTTCGAGCAATAACTTCGGCCTCTGTTCTGAATGGTTTGAGGCGACAGGTGGCTCTTTGTAGTAGCTGAGGAATCAATTCGCCTCAGTTGAAGCGGTGGAAACCTCTCTATCAGCGAAACACTTATGATTTTCTTAAATAGTGTCTTAATTCGGGGAATTAGGTTTTTATAAGCATTCTTAGCCATAATCCCCCAAATCTGTCTTCAATCTTCTGTCCTTCCGCGCTCTGTTCTTTAAAACTTATACTCTTTTAAAATCGCGTTAAAACGCAGTGTCTTGTCAATGTGCAGAGCCACACCGGGCCTTTCATGGTATCGACGCCCATGGAACGTCGATCAAATGCCAAAAGGGAACTCTGCAAATGGCTCTTTCCATAGGCCGAAGACATGGGAATCGTCATTCCCAACTCCCGGCTTTTCTTTAATAAACGACGGAGACCCTTTAAAACCTGCACAAAACATAAAATAAATAAAGAAATCCTGCGTTTTTAGGTTTTAAACTGCTTCAGATGGCGGGGGAGGAGCGTAGCCGTCGGATAAAAATATCTAACGGTGGAGATCGGCGCAGAACAGGCAAAGGAGAGCGGGGAGAAGAAATAAGATGGGGTGGTTTTGGACCGTCCGATCTGGACATGTGGACGGTCCAGATCTAATCGTAGAATCGCAATCGGAGGAGGAAAACAAAGGGCGCGATTGGAAAATGCCGATGCGATTGCGCGATCGGGGAGATTTGCGCGATTAAGCGATGACCGTTGATTTGAGGATCAGATCAACAGTGGGAAACGAATCGGCGGGTTTTGAAATGGCAGTAAGACTTGTGATCGGAGGGAATAAGGACCGTTGGATCGGCGGGAAATGGACGGACAGGATTAAATCGGAGCCATTGCAATCGGGGAGCGCTGAAAAGGGGATGCGATTTAAAACTTGCGATTAGAAACTTGCGATTGAGCGCTGGCCGTTGATCTGAGGACCAGATCAACGGCGGGGAATGAATCGGAGGGATCGCAATCGGAGGTGGCAGGTAGGAGCATGCGATTGATTTTTTGTGATTGTGATGGAGCGATTAGCGCAGGGCCGTTGGATCGGCGGGACAGATCAACGGTCAGGATAAGGTCGGAGGATCGCAATCGGAGATCGGAGGGAAGGACTTGCGATCAATCGCATCGCAATCATTTGCGATGGACCGATCGGAGGGGGCACATAACAAGTTGCGATTGTGATCGGGCGAGGTGCTGCGATTGGCGCTCTACCATCAGATCACTGCAAAAGATCAATGGTGCGGAACCCATCGCAAGACTTAACGTATTCCCAGATGATCGCATCGGGGATTTTCAATATTACAAAGGATTTGTGCACCCGCCCGACTTCCGATTGCGATTAGCGCTTGGGACTTAAGCGCTTAGTCTGGGGAAGAACGTGGGGGAAATGGTTTAGGACTTAGCCCAAGGGGCTTAAGTCCAAAAACTTGTTTTTTATGAAAATTTTCAAGGTTTTAAATGGATTTGGGGGTTTCGGCTTAGCTTAAAAATAGTTTTAAACCATGTCAGGAGGATTTTTCATGAATGGAAGGGGAAACTTATGAGAAGTAGAGGAATAATATGGAGAAAAAGGGGGAGAAAATGAAGGTTAGCTATGAGTGGGAGAAAGGGAAAAAAATGATGGTTTCTTCAGCATTTTCTTACAGGAAATCAGCAGAATTAATAGGAACAGTAATGAGGATTTTGGACAGAGGCATGAGGCCTACAAGGAGTCTTCAAGAGCCAACAAATTTTTAGTGATAAAATTTGTTCCTTGAAGGCTCAAAACAGATTTAGCCACCTTTTGGTATAAAAAAATATTATAGGTGGCTAACAGACTCCACAAGGCACTGGTTTTAAAGTTTCAAATCTAATTGGATCTGTAAAATCTCGTTAATCTTAACAAGTACTTGGTCATTTAACTGTGTCTCCTGAATTGGTTGGTTTTCAACCAGTTCTCCTTCTTCATTTTCATTAGGGTATACCTCCCTTAGTCTACAAGGAGACAAATTAGATAGAGAGATTGAGGATCAGGATGACAGCCCTCGATCTGAGCTGTTGTCGCGGTGCCTAGACATTCTATGCGACAACAGTGTCCATGATAAACAAACTCAATACTCAATCACCAAATGACAAGACATACCTTTTGGGTTTGGGAGGCCCACCTTCAAACATATGATCAATATAGATGGGTGAGGGACCACATGGCTAGCTCAGGTGGCGAAGAAATGGCACAAAGAGCTAGTAGACACATATTTATGACATCTCAATTCCTTCACTAATGAGAAGGTAAATGCAAATATTTTAAATGATCATGTTTAACAAATTGAACATAAGAAATTGGAGTAGTTGGTGAAGTTGAAGGAAACCACGCTTTATCTACTCTAGAGTTCTCCACGCAAGTTGGTTGTCACTAGGAGAAATTCAACTAATTAATGATCATCACTGATGCTTATTCATTGTTTCCAAATTGCAAAACTACATGCATTGATTTGGGTTAGTCTTTAGACTCCACTCTTTTGAAAATCAATTGAAAGGAAGGACAAAAGAAGTAAGATGCTTTACAAGTTATTTCACTTCAAGCTGAACAGCTAAACAAAATTGAACGATACATTAGCTCAGCAACTAAAAGAAAAGAATGTTTTCAAGCTAGTAGCACCTTTCATAGACAAATAACAGGGGGGTAGAATGTCTCTGTCAGGATTTGAACATTGGTGGGTGAATAACAACACCCCCAGTTTACCAACCAAGTTTCCCCTCACTGAAAAAAAAGCGAGAATGTTTGAAGAATGGGCTTGAGAGAAAGGAAATGAAGTTGTGGATTCAAATTCAAAGCCAAACATTTAGAAGTGGATGATGATCCCTAGAAAACAGAGAATCAAAGGCCAAAGGATGCTAGGGACTCAGTTTAAATTGACTACACTAAAGAAGAGGGTGATCTATGAAGTCAAATCCCAAGATGAAGAAAGAGCATACAAGAATGACAGAAATAGTACCATGCATACTAGAGAGAAGAAATCAATTCAGTCAACCATTGATGACTTGAATATAAAAGCTAAACATAGGAAAAAATGCATTAACTAGATATTCGCATGGCACTAACTGAAGTCAAGAGAACATTAGTTAGATAGACTATATGAACCCTTTACTTAAGCAGTGTGGCTTCCAGAGTAAAATGCTTACTTAATCAGTGGGGCTTCCAGAGTAAAAAGCTCAATGATGAATATAAGTATATTAGGAATGAGAACATTGGAAAAATCAGTTCTATAGGTTGCAAAACTGAAAAGAACCTGCAGTTGATCCTAAGTAGTTCTCATGACGTGATTGATTTTGGACTAGAAACTAGATGAATTGTAACATCACCAAGTACTATTTTATAAGTGGCAGGATTATCAGCTCTTGAGATTGTAGTGAAATATTAGATTACGTCTTAATGGATGGACATCCCATGCATAGATGTAAGCTAGAATTTCCTTAGGAAACAAAGTATATGAATGAACTTTTACTAGTTTCAAGGAAATATATAGTCGAGGCTTCTTGCAGTGGTTTACTACTATGTTTATTATGAAATGAACTAAATATGAAATAACTACATTGAAATTTCTTCACTAGAACAAACATAGGTGCAATTATGAGGATTCAATTTTCAAGCATCTAACCACTACTATAAAGAATGTTGTTTCTTGACCCATGTCAGAGACTTCTCAACTTATTTGGCAACTTGACGAAAGTGGTTACAATTATTCATTTCAACAATACTTGTCCAGAATTTTGAATCCCTAGGAAAGGTCATCAACAAATGGTCGAGTAGCATTGATTCCCTATTTCCTTCATGAATTGATGTAACGTTATGAGGTGAACCAATTTGTCTTGTCCCATGTCTAAAGAAATTCGCTTCTTAACATCTTTCAGTATTTTACATTTCCAACACTATTTCAGAACAACATTTATGTCATTCCATAATATACATATGCCTCTAGTATATATGAATACAAAAATGTCTACCAATATAGGGTAGACACATTGGAAGAAACTATATAATCAAACACCTCTGCAAACAAGTTGCCGAAGCCATTGAAGAAAAAGAGACAAAAATGTATTGAAGAGTCAAGTAGATACTTATTAGAGACACATAAACTCTACAAAGGTATTTTGAGCTGACTGAAAATAGATTGCCATGCTACCAAGTGTGGGATACTAGTTTAGTTCTGGTGTAGCTATGGCATCCTACCCCTTTACGCAATTGCTACACAGATTTTCATCTAAATCTTGGCCCGAACCATTTCAATGTCATATGAACCTGTTGTGATTGACAAATATTAAATTGGCAAACATTTAGTAATAGTCTCTCTCTTTCATTCTATCTAATATAACAAAAAGGTCCAATAGCCCATAGAGTGTTATCCATAACTCATCTAGCTCAAAATTTGAAGGAAGAAGCTACTACTCAACTGTCCAACAAGAGGAAACACTGGGATCTCATGTTTCTGTATATTTTTTTAGGTCATTAGAATATGTAGAGCCAATAGAACCAGGGGGAGCTCAGTAATGTTTCAAAGCCTGAATTTGTTGACTCTGTAATGCATATAGTAAATCAACATTTTGATGCTTGTTCAAAACTTGAATTTCCATAAATAAAATAAGTTATTACCAGGATGAATAAAGCACAAGAATTTTCTTCATTCCATTGATACAGGAATAAGTATGGAAATAGAGATCAAGAATTCACTGGATGTGATAGTCCAGATGAGATCTGGGGTTAAGGCGAATCTATGTTATTTTAAAAGATAAAAGGTCAGGCACCTAGAACATCAAATTTACTTTCATGTTATTTTAGTAATGCTTCACACATGACCACATACTTGGAAGACCAGGGGTTCTCTCACTGTTGTGAATGGGCTTTCGATATGTCTATTCAACATAAAAATATATTATGAAATAGCATGGATACAAGTTAGAATCAATACAATTATAAAAATGTGAAAATCCCTCCCCAAACTAAACTAGTATCCTAAATTAAGACCTAGAAAGAAGCAGCAAGAATATATTGTAACCCCAGTATTAAGAAAATTAAACCCTCAGTCGATGCATATGGAACAAAATTTCATAAATGAGAGTCTGATATTTAAGAAAAGGGGGGCCAAGAGCCCTTTTTTTGGTGAAAAAAAGAGAAAAATAAGCATTAATTGGGGGTATGTGATGATTGTCATTTCTTCCTAATAGTGCAAGTTAATAAATGTTGGGTTTTTTGAGTGTTGGGGTAGCATCGGATGTGCTCTAGCTCCCAAAATTTGTGGAGGGACTAGAGTACATGAGATCTCCAAGACCCAAAAAGCGATTTGGGAAATTCCATCCAGTTTGGGAGACAATTAATTAATTAATATTTTTTAATTAAGGACCCTAAGTCTAACTTAGGAAAATTAAAATATTAAAGGTAATTAATTAAAACATGAGATGGAAATGACTCAAGTCACACGGATCAAGCTTTCTTTTAATCTTAGCCATCGATTCAAGATTAGATCACTGTCGTTGGTTTCCCAACGAGAAAGTATAAAGGAAAGGTTTCGGGTCAATTGGATAACACACACACGGAGGCAAAGCACTGATATTAAGCAGAAATTCTAGGGCGGGTTTGCTAAGAATTTTCAAAAGTGTTTCAACTGCGAAGAGGGGTAGTATTGGCTAAGGGGATGATCTAATCCCAGTGCCAAGAATCGGCAAGAGGCAGAGAGGCAGCAATCAGGACCAGCACAGAAGAGCAGGGGTAGCAGCAGCGGCTGCGCAGTGCAGAGGGCTTCATCCACTACGCAGGCCCAGAAAGGGCAGTGCTGAGCCATCAGGAGACCTCCAGGGTTATGCAGAGGCCATCCAAGGCGGCATAGGGACTGCGTCACCCAGTCTAGGGTTACGCATCCCTCTCCAGGCTAGCGGAGAGGCTAGCAGGGATAATGCAAGGGCTTCAGGGGCAACGTGGAGTTTCTAGAGGTAGAAATTGGTTGAGTCTTGTAAATCCCATTTGAGGGTGTGGATCAATCAAAGTTTCAATCTCCAGAACAGCAAGTTACTGCAGATCTATTTTTTCTCTGTCGGGTTAACTAGTAAGGTGCCCAGATTTTTTGTATTCATAAACTACTTAATAATATAAACTCTCCAATAGCCAAAAGACCGGTTTTCCCACATTGGGTTTTTCCGAGGACAGTTGGCCAGAAAATCTTGTGTGTCACTTTGTCTATGTGCATGTACCTTTGCTTAGATCTGAATCGGTGAAAGTCTGTTATGTGTTTACTTCGATATTAATCTGATTTTCAGCATTATAACTTGATTAAGTAGGAGAAGTAAAACCAAATTTAACAGTGGGGTTTCAGCATAAAGTAATATTCAGAAATTTTCACATGGTATCAGAGCGATTACAGATCTAGCAGGATCACCAGCAGGAGACTGAAGAATCCTTGCTGCAGAAAGCGACAAAGAAAGCAGCAGCAGCTGCAAAAAGCCGGACCAGAAGGGACAGTGCAACAGTAGAGGGTGGAGAGCCACGCAGAGGCCAGAGTGACGCGGTCCTATGCAGTCTCCATGTAGGCCCACGTACTTACTGTGTAGAGACAGCGTTGGGAATGTCTACTCACGCAGAGAGCAGCTAGGGTGATGCAGATCTGAAGCCATTGTTGTTTCAGAGTGCCGGAAGCAGTGCTGCAGAACTTCAAAAGTTGCTAGTGGGGTTAAATTTCTGAAGATTCAGAATTTAGCCTAAGCACTAGGTGACACAGAGCGTGAGGAGAACAACCTCTCAGAGGGTTTCTAGCCAAAGAAATCTGCAGATCAATTAAAGGATCGAAGAGAGTTGATTCGTTTGATTTGGTAGACTTCCACGAGAGGATTTCAGTTGTCAAAGGGAGCAGAGGGTGCCTATTTCGCCAAGGACCCTAGATCCAAATCTCTAGCATAGAGAAGAGGAGTTACGACAAATTTACTGCGCAGATGGCACCTCACAAACTACATGATCAGGATAGGTTGGACAGTCTATCCAACTTTGCAGTCTGGAAGGCTAGAATCCTGGTAGTCATGGAGGCATACGGTCTAAGGGAACATGCAAAAAAAAATTCCTGGCCACGCCAACCGATGTTGCTCTCCTAGAGAAGCATGAGGAAGCTGCAGCACATGCCAAACGCTTCATAATGGATGGGGTTAAGGATCATATAGTACCACACATATCCGATAAGAAAATGGTTCAGGAGATGTGGAAAGCCTTCATTGCCCTATATGAGGGAAAATTCATCCAGAGGAGAATGCTTCTAGAGAATCAGATGCGGTCATTCATGATGGCCAAGGGAGAAGAAATCAAGCCTTCCTTTTCAGACAACATGAGATCAGAGATCAGTTGTCTGCCATGGGAGAAAAGGTGGAGGATGATGTGATGGTAAGCACTGCACTCAATGCAGTCACAGAGGATTGGGAAACTTTTGTCCAAAGTTTTCTTGGGCAGAGCGAACCTTCCCAATTGGGACAGTATGTGGGCAAGCCTTTGTCAAGAAGAACTTCACCGATTCACCAAGAGGTAGTACAGCATAGGATCCAGTAAGGTGAAGAAGGAAGAAGAAGAAGATGCAGCCTTGGCATCAAAGAGGCAGCAAGGGAAGAAAAAGTGTGATCTATCCAAGATCAAGTGTTTCCAGTGCGGCGAACTAAGACATTTCGCCAGCAATTGTCCTCAGAAGAAGAAGGACAAGGAAGCTTCTACCTTCAAGGCTGTTGTGGTATATGCTGGTTCAGAAGATGACGTAGCCATGAGCACTCATAAACCACGAAAGTGGGGCGACATGGATCTGTAGAGCAGCTACAGAGTGGTGGCGAGATCCTTGAGCAACTCATCTCTTGGATCACATCCATGCTACGGGAGCCTTAAGACATAAGCGGGACAAGTGGAGTAGTTGGTGCAGAGAATCACAGATGGAGCAGAGGCGGAGCTGTAAGCTGAAGGGAGCAGCGCAGTGCAAATGCAGAAGCAGCATAGGGGCTGATGTGACTTCAGTAGCATAGAACAGAGCTGCTTACATAGAACAGAGATGCAGCAGCATAGAGGCTTCAGGAGGACAGTGCAACACAACAGTAGCGTGAGAGATTTCAATGCAGGCGCTGATGTGACTTCATTAGCATAGTGAAGGTCTGCTTACGCAGTGCAGAGCTGTAGCTGTGTAGCCGTCTCCAGATTTCAGTAGAGATCAGCAACCTATGGAGCTTCAGTGATGAGGATGCAACCCAACTGACTTGTCTGTCAAAGATTGGGCAGGAGCTTCAGTTGTTTCTCTCAGCAACTGAAGCTGTAGTGTAGCAGATGGCAGCACAGTGCAACAAATTGAGAAGGAGCTTCAGTACAGATGTGGTAGTGGCGGTGGCAGCATCATGGGCAGCAATACAGAATAGCAACAGTATCACAGTGATGAAGGGCAGCAGGTCCAGCATTAGTGCAGAGACCCACACTAGAGATCAATGTAGAGCTTCAAGGTGAAGCAGCGTACTAGAGCACATTCCTTGCTAAGAGGGTGTGTTGAGTTTTTTGAGTGTTGGGGTAGCATTGGATGTGCTCTATCTCCCAAAATTTGTGGAGGGACTAGAGTACATGAGATCTCCAAGACCCAGAAAGGGATTTGGGAAATTCCATCCATTTTGGGAGAAATTAATTAATTAATATTTTTTAATTAAGGACCCTAAGTCTAAATTAGGAAAATTAAAATATTAAAGGTAACTAATTAAAACATGTGATAGAAATGACTCAAGTCACACAGATCAAAATTTATTTTAGTCTTAGCCATCGATTCAAGATTAGATCATGGTCGTTGGTTTCCCAATGAGAAAGTATAAAGGAAAGGCTTGGGGTCAGTTGGAGAACACACACATGGAGGCAGAGCACTGAGACTAAGCTGAAACTCTAGGGCGGGTTTGCTAAGAATTTTCAGAAGTGTTTCAGCTGCGGAGAGGGGTAGTATTGGCTAAGGGGATGATCTGATCCCAGTGCCAAGAATCAGCAAGAGGCAGAGAGGCACAATCAGGACCAGTGTAGAGGAGCAGGGGTAGCAGCAACAGCTGCGCAGCGCAGAGGAGCAGGGGCAGCAGCAACAGTTGTGCAGCGCAGACGGCTTCAGCTACGCAGGTGCTACGCAAGCCCAGAAAGGGTAGCATTGAGCCAGCAGGAGACCTCCAGTGTTACGTAGAGGCCATCCAGGGAAGCGTAGGGACTGCGTCACCCAGTTTGTGGTTGCACAACCCTCTCCAGGCCAGTGCAGAGGCTAGCAGGGCTGACGCAGGGGCTTCAGGGGCAGTGTTGGGGTTTCTAGATGTAGAAATTGGCTAAGTCTTGTAAATCCCTCTTGAGGGTGTGGATCAGTCAAAGTTTCAATCCCCAAAATAGTAGGTTAGTTGCAGATCTATTTTTTCTCTGTCGGGTTAACCAGTAAGGTACCTAGATTAGCTATATTCATAAACTACTTAATAATATAAACCCTCCAGCAGCCAGAAGACCGGTTTTCCCGCATTAGGTTTTTCCAGGGACAGTTGTCCAGAAAATCTTGTGCGTCACTTTGTCTATGTGCATGTATCTTTGCTTAGATCTGAATCAGTGAAAGTCTGTTATGTGTTTACTTCAATATTAATCTGATTTTCAGCATTAATAACTTGATTAAGTAGGAGAAGTATAACAAGATTTAATAGTAGGGTTTCTGCATAAAGTAATATTCATAAATTTTCACAATAAAGTCATGACGCATGTAAAGCTTACCAACCACGAGTAAAAATTAGAAACAACAAAAGAATAAAGAAAAAAAAATTGGAAGTGTTGAAAATATTGAAGAATATTATTACATGTTTTTTCTATTTGATCAGGATTCCTCTTCTCAAGAGAAGAACTTTGCCCCCCAAATTTGGTATTATGAGTAACCAATAGCACCATTCAACTTGGTTACCTGTGTGCTAGTGCACATCCACAAGCATGAGCAATAGTACTAGCATGTCACTTGGTCAGACTAGAACCTTGGTGGGGGCTATATTAGCTAACCACTTTCACCGACTTGACTATCCACCTTGGTGGGGGCTATATTAGCTAATCACTTTCACCGACTTGACAAGCCATCGTTAACTACTAGCCCAAGTTTTCTATATGTTTAATTTTACAACTTATTCTAGTTTCTTTCATTGGCATTGTGTTAATTTTAGTTAACGATGGTATGTTCTATGCTTAGAGAAAGTTACTTCAATCTTTCTAATATTGACAATAAATGTTGATAGAACATAAACAAATAACCAGAAGACAAGCCAAGACAAGAGGACACAATAATTTGGCGGATGACAAGGAAAAACCCCAATGCGGGGAAATCCCTTGATCAAATATTCTTATTATTCTTCAAATTCAGCAGAGAGAGAGAGTACAATTTTCAGCAGTCAATAAGATGCCCTAGCTAGCAAAGTCAACAATGGTCAAACCAGCAAAATGTCTCCCAATGGAGCTCGGTCAAAGCCAGTCAAACTCAGCCTCTTGAAACAGTCAAAGTCAGCCCAACACAGTCCGCAATCCTTCTGTCAAACCTAGTCAACGCTGTGGTCAAACTTCAACAAATCTACGGTCAACACAACAGTCAAATCAGCTCGAAATTCCTCGATTTCTGTGCCTCCAGCTGCGGCTTCCCAAACTCGGAATCTGACCCAAAAATCAAAGTCAAAAAGACAAGGTTGACCCAAAGTCAACGTTGGTCAACGTTGCACAGAAAACCCTTGAACAGTCTGAAAACTTATGTCTCCTAAGGTTGTACGAACCAATCAGATGGCCATCAATGAGGGTGTGTGACACATCTTTTAGGGCTTGTGAGCCTACATTACAATTCTGGCCAACCTTGACAAATTACACGTGTGGAAAATAAATTCAAAATCCAACTTTTGCTCATCCAAACAAGATGATCTTTAGATCAATCTTGTGCCTCTCCAAAAGAGGAATCCAACAAAAATATCATCTCCATCATATGAGCAGTGCAACATGGAGTTTAGCCCTAGTTACCAAATTTAGCACTCCCTCTCAACTAGGGAGAACTCCACCTATCCATTCATCTGACAACCTGTGCAATCCTATCATCCATTACCATCATGTACTAATAACTATCATATATCATCCTGTCATCCTGTGTCATCCTGTTGTCTCTATACTTTGTCGGCTCTGCTCTGTTGTAGAAGAAATAATGAAGAATATATGATCGAGAGCGAGTCACAAAGACCTTGCCACTCTCCACTGACCCGAAATCAGTTTAGAGGTAAAAACCTTAACCAGACTTGATCCTAGATCAAGTTGTTGGACACAACCCATCCTAGACATAGAGAGTATGGCAATACACGATGTGCCCATCGGTAATGCTATGGTCTCTACCCTCATTTCCTAACTCATTGGCCAGATGAGGGGTACTTCCCACGAGTCCCAGACTATATGGGTAGGATGTATGTGGGGCATAGATCAAGAGAGGGTGAACCAACTCAATATCATAATGATGGGGAAATAAAAGACTAACAAGGTAAGGTGAACCTAGCCCTGTGGTTACTTAAAGCTCCAAGAAGTTATCCCCAAGCCTTTTGGAGCTCCTAGAGCTCAAAGTCCAACTCAAGCGAGACCCTCATAATAGGGTCTGTCCATGATACAAATATTCTCACAGAAGGTTAAGCATTTGACCTTCACTAGGGGCTTCGTGAGAATATCGGTGACCTGTTCATCAGTCCCAATGTGATGGAGCTTTACGATGCCTCGTTGTACCATATCCCGGATAAAGTGGTACCTGATATCAATATGCTTGGAGCAGTCGTGGAACACGGGATTCTCTAAAAGTCGAATCCCACTTTGGTTGTCGCAAAGGATCACGGTGGTATCCAGCATATGCCCAAACAGCTCATTGAAGAGCTTTCTCAACCAAACAACTTCACAATAGTTCATACATGCTATAATGTATTCGGCCTTGGCCGTGCTCAAAGTAACTGATTTTTGCTTCTTGCTCATCCAAGAGATCGAAGCAGAACCTAAGGTGAAGCAACATCCAGATGTGCTCTTACGATCCACCACACTGCTTGCCCAGTCGGCATCGGTACATCCATGGAGTCTCATACTCTCCCGGCAATGTATCTTAGCCCATGGTTGATTGTGCCCCAAAGATATCTCAAGAGATTCTTGGCACCAATCCAATGAATGTGATGAGGCTCAACCATATATTAACTAAATGTGTTCACTACAAAACATATGTCTGGACGTGATTTCAGTAAGAACATCAGGGCCCCCACGAGTTGACGATACTCGGTAGGATTTCCCAAATCGGGCCCAATAGTACTTCCACACAACTTCTTAAAGTCGAGTTCCATCAGAGTAGTCACGGACTTGTAGTCCACCATCCCAAATCTTTCCAGCAACTTCACAATATAGTTTCCTTGAGAGAGGAAAATTTCACCTGGCTTTTGCCAGACCTCCAGGCCTAGGAAGTAGTGCATTCATCCTAGGTCCTTCATCTCGAACTCAGAAGCTAGCTCCCTCTTACATTGATGAATAAGAGGGTTAACACCTGTCAGGAAGAGATCGTCCACATAGAGAACCAGAATGAGAAGCTTGTCATTATCAACTTTACAGTAAAGGTTTGGATCAACATCACTTCAAGTAAAGCCCAACTTCATCAAGTAGTTATAAATCCTCTCATACCAAGCCTTGGGGGCTTGTTTCAACCCATAGAGTGATTTCTTCAACCTGCATACATGTTTATCTCTATCTCGAACTTCGAATCCCAAAGGTTGTTCCACATAGACCTCTTCTGTGCTTGAGCCATGTAAGAAGGCAGTCTTGACATCCATCTAATGTAGACTCCATCCTTGCGATGCAGCAAGGACAATGATCGAACGGATGGTGGTGTAGCAGGCAAAAAGTGAAAATATTTCATCATAATCTATTCCTTGCTTTTGAGAGAAACCTCGAGCAACAAATCTTGCCTTGTATTTTTCAACACTTCCATCAGCTCCATGCTTGATCTTGTAGAGCCATTTCGAGGTGACAACAGATTTGTCCTTTGGTCTAGGGACCACATCCGAGACATCATTTTTCATGATCGACTCATATTCCTCGTTCATTGCATCCTTCCAGACTTGGTGCTTCACAACTTTTTCAAACGTTCCAGGCTCAAATTGTACGATGGTGCTCATGGCTACTAAGTACCCTTGGTATCTATTTGGCTTCTTACTTTCGTAGAATGTTCATCTTCGAGCAATATGTCTCTCGGCATCTTCGAGAGTGTCTCTAAGCCATGAGGGTCTTCTTTTAATTGAAGAAGGTCGATTTATAGGATCCATCGGACCTCCAACATCAGCCATCGGTTCATCCTTCGATTCTTCCTGCTTTTTCTTCTTTGTCTTCCTTTGAGATAGGAAGATATCTAACCTCCCAGAGGGCAGCATATTCATTGAAGGTGACATCATGACATTTATGCACTTCTCTTTGACCAGGCACATAGATTTTATATGCCTTCAAGGTTTCACTGTAGCCCACAAACGTTCCCTTCTTTCTAGAAGCATCTAATTTGCTTCTCTTTTCTTTCGGCACATGAAAATATATGAGACTTCCAAAAATTCTAAAATGAGAAACATCAGGAAGACTTCTTCGGGAGTTTTGGAGTCCAATGCTGAATGTGGGCATCTATTTTGAACATACACAACGGTGTTGGCAACTTCTCCCCATAAAAAATTCGGAAGACCTTGGTCATAAAGCATGGCATGGGAAGCTTCCAGAATGGTTCTACTCTTCCTTTCAGCACCACCATTTTGTTTGGGAGTATACGCAGAAGTTGTCTCCCTCTTAATGCCATCTTCCCTGCAATAGTCATTGAATTCATTTGACTCATATTCGGTTCCATTATCGGTCCTCAAGATTTTGATCTTCTTCCCTGTTTGATTTTCAACCAAGGCCTTGAAGTTGCGGAACCATTTGAATACTTCGTCCTTTTTCTTCAAGAATTATATTCATGTCTTGCGGGAGAAGTCATCTATAAAAGTTACATAATATAAGCATCCTCCCAAGGATGTTACGGGAAACATACCAGATAGATCAGAATGAATCAGTTGTAGAATATTGAAAGTCTTGGTGACACTTGAGGGGAATGGTCCCCTTGTATCCTTTCCTTCGGCACAACCCTAACCTACACCTTCATTATCATCTATGAAATCGGGCATACCTGAGACCACCTTCCTTGCTTCAGGAAGGGCTTTATAATGAAGGTGTGAAAAGCTTCGGTTCCATAGCTCAGATTGAAGAGTTGTGTTACATGTCATGGCTCCCAACGAGCTTCCTCCAATCTGATAAAATGTATCAACCCTGAAACCAAGACTAAATTTTTCTTTGAAGTTCCTCTTCCAAATGCGTACCTTTCCATCGATGAATGCCACCTTGAATCTTTTGGCTTTCATCGCCGAGATAGACACTAGATTATTCTTCAAGTCGGGTACATACAACACATCTTGCAAAAGGAGGACTTGACCTTGATTTAGATGAAGGGTCACAGTCTTTGTCCCTTTCATGGGATAGGTGGCATTGTCTCCAAGGATAATTTCCAAATTTGTATCATTTTCAATCAAATCAGAGAGGGGCTCTTTATATCTAGTGAAGTGCCTTGAGGCACCACTATCAATCAACCAATTATCCAGGGTATTAGGAGGATATGCAGCAGAGAGGGCAAATATAAGAATATATTCATTTCTCTTATTATCAACAAAATTAGATTCATCATACTTAGAGTTCCTTGACCTCTTGAAAGGTTGACCATTTCCATTTCCATTTCGATCAGAGAGAGCCTTCCTCTTTCCTTTGAACCTATTGGGTTGATTTATGGTAGCATCCGATGTGCTCTAGCCTTATAACTTTGTATATATGTTAAGACACATGTATTCCATAAAACCCAGAAATGGTTTTAGAAAATTCCACTTAGAGATGGTTTAATTAAATTAATTAATCGTTTTTTAATGTTTTCCTAACTCTAAACTTAGGGAAACTGATTAATTAAAGGGTATTAATTAAACTAAGTGTGAATCTTCTAGATAAAGTCATGGATCACCTCCAAATTAATCTTACCCCTTGATTATGTTTTAATCTTGGTCGTTGAAGGGTCAACGGAAGAATGTAAGAAGGAGGGTGAGGGGCCTATGGAAAATACAATTGAGCACATTGAGCATTTGGCATTTTTGAGTTTGTGTGAGGAGACATGGCTTTTGGTCAAAATTGAATCACTAGGGCAGGGTTTGCTAAGTGATGTTGATTCAGTGATCAGATTCAGAGAGGGGTAGATGTAGAAACTGGTCAGGAGGACCGGGAGTGCATTTCAGAGAGAGGCAGCAGTGACGCAGAGAGAGACGACGCAGTTTTCTGAAGGGGTGAAGCAATTCCTAAATAAACCCACGCAGAAGTGACGTAGTGTCTCTTTGATTCAATCCAGAGAAAGCTGGGAGCTGGGGTTTCTGAGCCAAGAGGGCCAAAATCCAGTTCTGGATCAGCTTAGATCAGTTGTTAAGCAGAGGTGACGCAATTCCAGAGCTTGCCCACATAGGCTTACGCAGTTCCAGCGTAGGCATCATGCAGAGGTAGAGAGTGGCTTCACCAGTGCTGTTCAGATCAGCCGGGGATTTGCAGAGTGAGGTATATCTCACAATTTCATTCGTTGTCTAGATTTCTCTACAGGGTGAGCCAAATATTGGCACCCTAGTTATACTCAAGATTCTGTTTCTTAATAATATAAAACCCTCAGATATGCTACACCGATTTTCCCAAGTTGGGTTTTTCTGGGCACTTAGTCCAAAAATAACTGTGTCAAATGTGGTTTTTTTTCATTGCATTTTGTTCAATTTGTTTCAGCACTTAGATTTATTCCGCAACATTATTTGTGTAGATTGCTTCAGTAATTACTTCGGTATTTCAATGTAATGAAATAATTATCAAAATAATAGGAGAAGTAATTCAGATTTGTTGCAGTAGGAATCCAGATTTAGGATTTTTCACATGGTATCAGAGCTTATTCAAGCCGAAGTGCAGGAGAAACAAGAGTGAACCAACAGATTAGCGAAGGAGAGACTGGGATCTGCGTAAGCAGCAACAAACCCTCCCAGAGATTACGTTGTCCAAGCCAGGAGGGCAATCCAACGCAGAAAAATGCTCCCTCTGAGAGAGTTGAAAGAGGGGTAAGCATTTTTTTTAGTTGCATAAGAGGTAGCGTAGCAGACCAATGTAGTTGAAGGACGCAGTTACTGCACAACAGTAAAAGTTGGTGCATAAGCGTCAAAAAAATTCTGAAAAAACACAGATTGGGGGATTTCTTGACCTCAGAAAGTTTCTTACTCAAAGAAGCTCAATTTTCTCATGTAGCAACAGAAGCAGTGACTTACTCCACAAGGATTGCGTAATTCTAGCTGAGAAGAGGGTTAGAGAAAGAAATCGACAGTTGAGGAGATGGCCATCAATGGACTGCGTGACCAAAATAGATTGGAGGGTGCCTCCAACTATGTCATGTGGAAATCAACGATTGAGTTTCTCCTTGATGAGCATGATCTAAGGGCCCTCATTGAAAGTGCAGTTGCAGAACCCTTGGATGTAGCACATCTGAGACAATTCAAGAAGAATATGGCAAGAGCCAAGTGGTTGATCCTAGATGGTGGGAAGGATCACATCGTACCTCACATAGCAGCAAAGGGCACTGCTAGAGAAATGTGGGTAGGGCTAGAAAAGCTATACCAAGGATATTCCGAACAGCGGAAGATGTACCTGGAAGAAAATATGCGTAATACCAGAATGAAGAAGGGAGAGCGTTTTGACTCTTTCTTGTCTCGAATTCAGCAGAACCAAGATCAGCTGTCAGCAGTAGGGGCAGCTCCTAGAGACTCAGAGCTGGTAAGGCTCACTCTAAACTCTGTTTCAGAAGATTATCAGGTCTTTGTCAAAAGCGTTTTGGGCAGAGAAAGACTCCCAAGATGGGAGGCGATGTGGGCAGCCTTGCAGCAAGAAGAGCTGAGGAGAGACCTCCTCAAAATCCATATTGAGGATGGCAACAACAATTTGAAGGTCAAGAAGGAAGAAGAAGAAAACACAGCCCTTGCATCAAAGGGGCAATGAAGGTAGAAGAAGACAGATATATCTAAGATCAAGTGCTTTAGGTGTGGAGAAATGGGGCATTATGCCACACAATGTCCTCTTCAGAAAAAGGATAAAGAGGAGAAGCAAGATCCTCAAGCCGGAGCTCCCAAGATTGAGGCAGAAGGAGATTGTGCTATATTAGCTCATATTCCGAAAGGAGAGAAATGGTTTGACTTGGTGTTGTAGATCCAGAATCTAGAGTGGCAGGATCCTTGAGTATTTCCAAACTCTTGGATCACATGTGAGCTACGGCAGCCTAAAGATAGTAGCAGGATGGACAGTTGCAGTGGAAGATGAGAAGACAATGCAGTAGCCAGCAATACTAGAGCCTGATCATCGCACAGAGGCAGCAACAACATCAGCAATTGAGCAGCAGCAGCGCAATGCACACTAGTGCAGTGCTCACGCATTGCAGAGAAGCAACCACACAGTATTTTTCAGAGAGCTAGTGCAGAGGCTAGCAACAATCAGTCTTATTTTTCAGTTGCAGATTTATTTGTCAAATTTCGGATGTTTTTCTGTTGCAATTAGCAACAATGCAGCAATGCAGCAGCAGCAGTAAATAAGTAGCAGTAGCAGATGAGCAGTAGCAGCGCAGTGCACAAGTGGTGTAGCACAGTGCAGAGCAGTGCAGCAACATGGTTGCAGAATTCAGAGGGAGTTGCAGTATAGTGGCAGTTGGCAGCAGTTTGTAGAGTCAGCAACAGTACAGTTGCAACATTTTTGTGCAATGTTGGTGAGCAGCATCAATAGCACAACAGTAGATGTTCCAGAAAGTCAGAACAACAGCACATTGAGTTGTTTTTCTAGAGCACTTTCCTCACTAAGAGGGAGTGTTGATTTATGGTAGCATCGAATGTGCTCTAGCCTTATAGCTTTGTATATAGGCTAAGACACATGTATTCCATAAAACCCAGAAATGGTTTTGGAAAATTCCATTTAAAGATGGTTTAATTAAATTAAATAATCATTTTTTAATGTTTTCCTATGTCTAAAATTAGGGAAACTGATTAATTAAAGGGTATTAATTAAACTAAGTGTGAATCTTCTAGATAAAGTCATGGATCACCTCCAAATTAATCTTAGCCCTTGATTATGTTTTAATCTTGGTCGTTGAAGGGTCAATGGAAGAATATAAAGAGGGTGAGGGGCCTATGGAAAAGACAATTGAGCACATTGAGCATTTGGCATTTTCGAGTTTGTGTGAGGAGACACAACTTTTGGTCAAAATCGAATCACTAGGGTAGGGGTAAGTGATGTTGATTCAGTGATCATATTCAGAGAGGGGAAGACGCAGAAACTGGTCAGGAGGACCAAGAGTGCATTTTAGAGAGAGGCAGCAGTGATGCAGAGAGAGACAGTGCAGTTTTCTGAAGGGGTGACGCAGTTCCTGAATAAACCCATGCAGAAGTGACACAGTGTCTCTTTGATTCAGTCTGGAGAAATCTCGGAGTTGGGGTGAGCCAAGAGGGCCAAAATCCAGTTCCGGATCAGCTTAGATCAGTTGTTGAGCAGAGGTGACGCAGTTCCGGAACTTTCCCACGCAAGCTTACGTAGTTCCAGCGTAGGCATCACGCAAAGGCAGAGAGGGGCTTCACCAGCACTGTTCAGATCAGCCGGGGATTTGCAGAGTGAGGTATATCTCACAATTTCATCAATTGTCTAGATTTCTCTAAGGGTGAGCTGGATATTGGCACCCTAGTTGTACTCAAGATTCTAGTGTTTAATAATATAAAACCCTCAGATCTGCGACACCAGTCTTCCCAAGTTGGGTTTTTCCGTGGACTTAGTCCAAAAATAACTGTGTCAAATGTGGTTGTTTTTAATTGCATTGTTAAGTTTTTTTCAGCACTTAGATTCATTCCGCAACATTATTTGTGTAGACTGCTTCAGTAATTACTTCGGTATTTCAATGTAATGAAATAATTATCAAAATAATAGGAGAAGTAATTCAGATTTGTTGCAGTAGGAATCCAGATTTAGGATTTTTGACATGGTATCAAAGCTTATTCAAGCCGAAGTGCAGGAGAAACAAGAGTGAACCAGCAGATTAGTGAAGGAGAGACTGGGATCTGCGTAAGCAGCAACAAACCCTCCCAGAGATTACGTTGTCCAAGCCAGGAGGGCAATCCAACGCAGAAAAATGCTCCCTCTGAGAGAGTTGACAGAGGGGTAAGAATTTTTTTGAGTTGCATAAGAGGCAGCGTAGCAGACCAATGTAGTTGAAGGACGCAGTTACTGCACAACAGTAAAAGTTGGTGCATAAGCGTCAAAAAAATTCCGAAAAAACACAAATTGGGGGATTTCTTGACCTCAGAAAGTTTCTTACTCAAAGAATCTCAATTTTCTCATGTAGGAACAGAAGCAGTGACTTACTCCACAAGGAGTGCGTAATTCTAGCTGAGAAGAGGGTTAGAGAAAGAAATCGACAGTTGAGGAGATGGCCATCAACGGACTGCGTGACCAAAATAGATTGGAGGGTGCCTCCAACTATGTCATTTGGAAATCAACGATTGAGTTTCTCCTAGATGAGCATGATCTAAGGGCCCTCATTGAAATTGCAGTTGCAAAACCCTTGGATGTAGCACATCTGAGACAATTCAAGAAGAATATGGCAAGAGCCAAGTGGTTGATCCTAGATGGTGGGAAGGATCACATCGTACCTCACATAGCAGCAAAGGGCACTGCTAGAGAAATGTGGGTAGGGCTAGAAAAGCTATACCAAGGATATTCCGAGCAGCGGAAGATGTACCTGGAAGAAAAGATGCGTAATACCAGAATGAAGAAGGGAGAGCGTTTTGACTTTTTCTTGTCTCGAATTCAGGAGAACCAAGATCAGCTGTGAGCAGTAGGGGCAGCTCCTAGAGACTCAGAGCTGGTAAGGCTCACTCTAAACTCTATTTCAGAAGATTATCAGGTCTTTGTCAAAAGCATTTTGGGCAAAGAAAGACTCCCAAGATGGGAGGCGATGTGGGCAACCTTGCAGCAAGAAGAGCTGATGAGAGACCTCCTCAAAATCCATATTGAGGATGGCAACAACAATTTGAAGGTCAAGAAGGAAGAAGAAGAAAACACAGCCCTTGCATCAAAGGGGCAACGAAGGTAGAAGAAGAAAGATCTATCTAAGATCAAGTGCTTTAGGTGTGGAGAAATGGGGCATTATGCCACACAATGTCCTCTTAAGAAAAAGGATAAAGAGGAGAAGCAAGATCCTCAAGCCGGAGCTCCCAAGATTGAGGCAGAAGGAGATTGTGCTATATTAGCTCATATTCCGAAAGGAGAGAAATGGGTTGACTTGGTGTTGTAGATCCAGAATCTACAGTGGCAGGATCCTTGAGTATTTTCGAACTCTTGGATCACATGTGAGCTACGGCAGCCTAAAGATAGTAGCAGGATGGACAGTTGCAGCGGAAGATGAGAAGACAATGCAGTAGCCAGCAATACTAGAGCCTGATCATCGCACAGAGGCAGCAACAACATCAGCAATTGAGCAGCAGCAGCGCAATGCACACTAGTGCAGTGCTCACGCAGTGCAGAGAAGCAACCGCACAGTATTTTTTAGAGAGCTAGTGCAGAGGCTAGCAACAGTCAGTCTTATTTTTCAGTTGTAGATTTACTTGTCAAATTTCGGATGTTTTTCTGTTGCAATTAGCAACAATGCAACAATGCAGCAGTAGCAGTAAATAAGTAGCAGCAACAGATGAGCAGTAGCAGCGCAGTGCACAAGTGGTGTAGCACAGTGCAGAGCAGTGCAGCAACATGGTTGCAGAATTCAGAGGGAGTTGCAGTATAGTGGTAGTTGGCAACAGTTTGTAGAGTCAGCAACAGTACAGTTGCAACATTTTTGTGCAATGTTGGTGAGCAGCATCAATAGCACAGCAGTAGATGTTCCAGAAAGTCAGAACAACAGCACATTGAGTTGTTTTTCTAGAGCACTTTCCTCACTAAGAGGGAGTGTTGATTTATGGTAGCATCGAATGTGATCTAGCCTTATAGCTTTGTATATAGGCTAAGACACATGTATTCCATAAAAACCAGAAATGGTTTTGGAAAATTCCATTTAAAGATGGTTTAATTAAATTAAATAATCATTTTTTAATGTTTTCCTATGTCTAAACTTAGGGAAACTGATTAATTAAAGGGTACTAATTAAACTAAGTGTGAATATTCTAGATAAAGTCATGGATCACCTCCAAATTAATATTATCCCTTGATTATGTTTTAATCTTGGTCGTTGAAGGGTCAATGGAAGAATATAAAGAGGGTGAGGGGCCTATGGAAAAGACAATTGAGCACATTGAGCATTTGGCATTTTCGAGTTTGTGTGAGGAGACACAGCTTTTGGTCCGTCGAATCACTAGGGTAGGGGTAAGTGATGTTGATTCGGTGATCAGAATATTCGAGAGGAAGACACGAGCGTAGTCGGGAGGACCAAGGTGCATTTTAGAGAGAGCGAGCTGTGATGCGAGAGAGAGATAGTGCGGTTCCCCGGGGGTGAGCGCGGATCCACCGAATAAACCCATGCAGAAGTGACGCAGTGTCTCTTTGATTCAGTCTAGAGAAAGCTCGGAGTTGGGGTGAGCCAAGAGGGCCAAAATCCAGTTCCGGATCAGCTTAGATCAGTTGTTGAGCAGAGGTGATGCAGTTTCAGAACTTTCCCACGCAAGCTTACGTAGTTCTAGCGTAGGCATCACGCAAAGGCAGAGATGGGCTTCACCAGCACTGTTCAGATTAGCCGGGGATTTGCAGAGTGAGGTATATCTCACAATTTCATCAATTGTCTAGATTTCTCTAAGGGTGAGCTGGATATTGGCACCCTAGTTGTACTCAAGATTCTAGTGCTTAATAATATAAAACCCTCAGATCTGCGACACCAGTCTTCCCAAGTTGGGTTTTTCCGGGGACTTAGTCCAAAAATAACTGTGTCAAATGTGGTTGTTTTTAATTGCATTGTTCAGTTTGTTTCAGCACTTAGATTCATTCCACAACATTATTTGTGTAGACTGCTTCAGTAATTACTTCGGTATTTCAATGTAATGAAATAATTATCAAAATAATAGGAGAAGTAATTCAGATTTGTTGCAGTAGGAATCCTTGATTTTGATTTCCATCCCCCCTGAAGTTGTTGTTGTTGTAGTCGTCATCTCGGGAGAGTCCCTTTTATTGGGGTACTCTCTAGCGTAATAACCAAACTTGTTACAATTGTAACATCTACCCTTCCTTCCTTTGGGACCCTCTCTTCCTTGATTTTGATTTCTAGGACCAACATTATTCCTCTTCTTTGCATGAGCAGTGAAGACAGTAGGTTCACTTCCATTTACATTCGAGGGATGGTCTCTCTTCATTATCCTTGTCTCCTCTTGAGTGCTTCTCGTCAACAATTCATCAAAATCAAGAATTATATTATTATTGAGAATAGTGGTATTAAATACATAACATGGCTGGGGAAGTCCTCCAAGAGCAATGAGAGTGAGCTCTCGGTCATCTATGACCTCTCCAATAGCTAAGAGATCATTCTTGATTTTGGTGAGCCTCATGAGGTAGGATTGGATGGACTCTTCCTTATCCATCTTGATGTTCTTCAACTTGTTCTTCTAAAAAAGAATTTTATTAGCATTGCTAGCCCTAAACATGCCAACCAACTTATCCTACATCTCCTTAGATGTGCCCAGCTCAAAAATATAAGCAACCAAGTGCTTATGAATAGAATCCCTGATGATCTTATTTGCCTTGTTTTCCCTTTCTTGTACATTGTGTTAGTGGCAGTCGGTGCATTTGATGGAGGCTCAGTAATCTTTCCCTACACATAATCCATAGCATCTTGTTCTTCTAATGCCAGATCCAAGGACATTTTCCAAGCATGATAATCAGACTTATCATTGATCTTTTCATCATATTTGAGGTATGATGAGGAAGCCATTGACCTTGGTCCTTGTCTGTAATATCCCCAAATGGGAAATGACAGTAATACAAGAAACAATAGACTAAAATTATAGAAAGATTAAATACACCATCAATACATGAAAAACTAAAGCCAAAAGATGAGCTGAGCCATTTTATCAATGTCAGGGATTGAGTACAAAACAGGTGCTGGAATAGGTGTGCCTGGGCCTACTCAAGGCAGGCTGGAATACTTCTCAATCCAAGCTGAAATGACTCTCTACAACTGGCTCTGTGTGGCTCTGGTATTGTGCTACTCTGCCCATAAATGATGTTAGCTGACTTCGGACGGCTAGTTGGGTTGTTTCCACTACTCAAAAAATTCCGGGATTTTAACCCCAGACTCTACTCACAAAACTCACAAAAACCCGCGTAGAAATTGGCCAAATGTTGACCCTGAAATTTCGGCCCTATTTCCCCTAGCTCCTCTCGCTGCTAACTGAGTTAGGATCTCTGTTTGACACCTCAAACTTGCCCAGAAAATTCTGCCAAATTAATCTTGGCTTCTCCTCAATAAACCCAGAAAAACCCAAAAAGGGTTCATCCTAGTTTTGAACTCGGAGATTGGCCCTCTTGGGCTTGGCTCACCCAACTGTTGGGAAATTCGACGCCTGGCTGGAATTGTTGGTAGATGTCTCCAAAATGCTGCCAAAATCCATGGAAAGAGGTGGCTAGCCTCCCCTACCAATCCTTCGATTGAACTCCTCTTCTCTCCCATACTCCCAACACTAGTCTGCACTGCGCAATCACTACGCAGTATTTTCTGCCTCTACACAGTCCTGAAGGGACTACGTACTTCTGCTGCTACTACTATGTCAACTCCTCACCAAAATTTTTGAAATCCTCTCCTGAGCGGGCACTCGAAGTCCTCCGAGGTAAAGGTTGAGATCTCTGCCTGAAGATCTCGTGTGCTAAACAACACTACAAACTTGGCGCCTGACACAAGCGTGCTATGTCAAAATGACAATCAAAATAGAAGTTGAATGAATGAGGAAATGAGTTGCCTTCACTTCCTTTTATCAATTGAACCCCCAACGTTCCCTTGGGCCCATCATGGATTACGCAGTCCCCTCATCTAGCCACTCGTTGCGCTGCCCCCATAGAGCCTCTCCCATGCTGCCACCTAGGCAGCTACCTCCAAATTGAATTTTGGACACATGGACCCCACTAAGGCCGCAATTTTTCCTTGTGAGCTATAGGAGTAGGCTGTAGTTTTTCCCTTAATTATTAATTGTGGGTCCTGACCCTTTCTGCTTGACATTAGGAACATCAAAATTTATCAAAAATTAAGTCCTCCCCACCAAAAATTGCTTGTCCTCAAGCAATGCTTGAACAAGCATCCTCTCTAGATGACGCTCCCCATTGTCACTGCAAAAATGTGCCAGGGTCCCAGATGCGCCACTAGATCATCCCTAACCTTTGCATCTCCCTGATATGAGGGGATCCCTCAATACTTGGATCCCAAGTCATCCTGTCCAACATGAAGCTCCCCCTACTCCACTCACCATCCTGTCGGGAACAAGTAGCAAAAGCCCTCTGAACACCATCAGTGAGTAGGGAATCATGATAATATGGCACTATGCCCAACTCCTCATGAAGTTCCCCTACCAAATAGTCCATCCCATGTACTCCAAGAGAAAACCCTCGAAGATACCACCTAATCCCTACAGAGATAGCGTCTCGCTCACATGAGCCCCTCCTGCTATCATTCCGCTGACCAACCTGCCATGCTAATGAAGTCCCCCACTCCATCAGTGACTCGCTAAATCCCAATGGAAGATCTATATGATCTCCCCATATAGTATACAACTCATCCCTATAGGTTATCGAGCTGTGTAGAGTTGTAATGCTTGGGTCCCCTTCTAATCTCGGAGAGGTGCCACTGTGTTGACGCTGCGCCACTCTGACTATGAGATACTCCCCATCGTGCAAAAGACTGTATCCCTCTCTCCTGGGGGGCCTTGTGGCAAAAAATCTGTGAAGGCCAAGATCATCCTACCCGGGCGTCTCCATGATGCTGATATCTACCCTCCACTGCCAATCATGACCTTAACTGCCAATTAATAAGTTTGATTTGCCATGCAGTGGAGGTCTCAGTGCTCCCCAATGTGTCAAACCCAAGGTGGACTGGATCAACCTCTGCCATGTCCCTGCTCATCACCAAGTGGAGTGATCCACCTGCCCAACAAATCCCTGAATCCCCCAACCATACTAGGAGCTCACAACTCCCAATCCTCACAGGATGCCCCTGCATAGTGTTTCTACTTGCTAGAACCCATCTGGCCCTCATCTCTGACCCGTGTATGTATCCCCTAAGTGGACCCCAAGTATCAAGAGTTTGTCCTGCTCCTACGAGACCACGTAGTGAAATCCGCTATCCCAACTCTTGATGATACACCTAGACATTGCTTGGAATCTGGGTACCCTCCTGTAGATGAAGTCCACCGTCCCTCAAATGTGAGCCCAGGGGTGGAACATATGCTACCTGGGCAATCAACCACGCCATCCCTAAGCTTGTACTCATCAACTCATTCACCTACCAAGTGCCTCAACTGGAGAGTCTCCTCCCAGCTCATGACACGCGGTATCTCATCCAACTTCCTAGGGTGAGCCTCCCATGCCCTGCTGGCTGAATGGAGAGTGCCAAGGAGCACCAACCAAACATTTCGCGACGGTAAGCAACACTGGAGGATGATGGATGGGTATGTCCCAAAGGGTATAATCAAGAGTCTACCTAAATGCTCAAGAGTAATCCTCCGGACAACACTCTCTCTGCCTCGGATCTACTGATAACACTGTCGTAGCGTTGTCTCCGCCAAACGTGGTGTCTCCAAATGCTCAACAAGATCCTCATCGATCCTAGGTGAGCTTCATCCCGTGGTACACCTAATACCCCTATCCATAAGTCCCCTTGGAGGCAACGCTCCAAGAGCCCGCTGCACCGCATCATGTGTCACTGCATACCACCAAGTGTCTCTGCACTCCTCGACATGCCACTGTATGCTGCAACCTGTCCCTGTACACCACCGAATACCCCCGGCTACAACTATACCATCGTGTATCATCATGTATCCCTCCTTTGTCACTGCACCTGTCACTCCCCACATGTACCCAATGCGATGTGAGGCACTCCTACTCCACAGCGTAGTCCGACATACTACAACACACCCCCATGCATCTCCATGCTCCTCTGCAGGCCATTGCTCCTCGCTGCATAGCCCTACACACCCCTGGATGTTATGGCCTAGCATTGGGTTTGTATGCATCAGTCTGCATCCCTCTACATAACACTGGACCCTATGACATAACTCTGTGTAGTCCTGTGTATCAGTGCCCACTACTGTACCACCCTGTAACGTATGGTATTCTGCATGGGCCAAAATATCCACCACTCTGCTAGTAAACCCTCCATGATGAGGGCTACATCTCCCCATCTGCTCTGAAGGATCGGAGTGGCCCGACTCTTCACATGCCAACGCAAATGACACCACTGCGTCTATCCTCCATAGCTCAAGTATCCCATATACTGATGAGAGAGCACTGCCTCTATGTAATGCCCTGTCTGGTGGCTTGCCGATACCACTGCCTCCTACTAGCTCCTGCCAAAGTAGGCTAATCACCTTGTGACTCTGCGCACAATCAATATGCTGGGATAACTCATGAAAAGTGTATTCCCCCCTGCCAAACCATCCTGTCACTAGGGTTGTCTGGGGCTCTAATAGAGATCTGAAAATGTGTGTGCGCCCAAACATCAAATCCATCGCGCAGCTACTACCATCACCTACTGACTCTATGATGTGATGGGAAATCGCACTTGGATCCCAACAACAATCTGGCCCTCGTGTTCCACTGGTAATCCATGGACTCTGCTGAAATGTGGCCATGGATGTATCCAACTGCCTAGCCTGCTCCATGGGGTACCATCTCAGTACCTCTTGACATCCAATCGCAAAGGAGGGATCAAATGTGAAATCCTATGCCCTCCAAGCGGGTGTGGTGTTATGCTCAGCTCATGTCGCTCAGTCCTGCTAACCTAGCCATCCCCTCGGGTATGTCTGGACAACTCTGTCTCCCTCAATTCAATGTGTAAGGGTGGGATAATAATGTTGTAGTCCCTGCCAGTGTGCCTCTGGAGTGAACTGCGTTGAAAACCCAATGTGTGGCCTCTCTGTTGCCCCTCATCAATGGCTAGCCCAACGGATGGCTGCACATCCTCCTCCACCATGGACTCAACATGAGCCTCCCACTGCTTAGACAACCCAACATGCAAGATGTGATCCTCAGTCAACTGTAGATGGTTGTCATTTTGAAGCTCTATCATAGACCGATATTCCTCATCAATGGTTGTGTGCTCCACTACCTCCTCCAATCCGTCCACTGGGGCTACCAAAGGGAACTCCATTAGAGGTGACTCCTACATAACACTATGTGTATCCTTGTGTTCCTCCTGTGTGCCATTAGCCTCGTGCTCAGCTAGCTGGAATGTATCTGGATGAACTCTCTCCTCAGTGTGTATGTTCTCTCTCATCTTGTCACTACCTCTGCCTCCCACCTTTGTTTCATCAAGGGGGGATACCTCCCCTGGCACGTCACCCATCTGCTGTGTGTTGTTATCACCCAAAAACTCAAACACGACCCCAATCATCACCTCAATGGATGGCACTACTATGGTAGGCTCTACTCTCTCCACTAAGATGTCAACCGACACGGTCAATGAAGTCTCCAACACGGGTGACCCCTGCATCATACTGGGTGTATCCACTTGCTCCCCACGAACCTGTGTGGGTGGCTATACCCCCATGGCCTGTGCAACTCTAGTGTCTCTTCTATAAGGAAGAGGATAGAGCTCATTTGATGCCTTCATCATTTCGGTCAATAATTTGCGATAATTAAATCCCCTTTGTGCCATGGTTTGTCTATGGGTTCGTCCTAGTTTTGACCTCGGAAATTGACCCTCTTGGGCTTGGCTCACTCAATTGCTGGGGAATTCGACTCTTGGCTGGAACTGCTGGTAGACGTCTCCAAAATGCTGCCAAAATCCTTGGGAGGAGGTGGCTCAATCCTGCCGTTGAACTCCTCTTCTCTCCCACACTCTTGGCACTTCCTCTAGTCTGCACTGTGCATTCTCTGCTACCTCTACACAGTCCTGAAGGGACTACGTACTCCTAATGTTGTTGCTATGTAAACTACTCACCAAAATTGTGGAACTCCTCTCCAGAATGGACACTCGAAGTCCCCTGAAGTAGAGGTTGAAATATCCACCTGAAGATCCCATGTGCTAAGCAACACTGTAGACTTGGCACTCGACACCAGCGTGCTATGTCAAGATGACAATCAAAATAGAAGTTGAATGAATGAAGAAATGAGTTGCCTTCAATTCCTTTATCAATTGGGCCCCCAACATTCCCTTGGGCCCTGGGCCCACCATGGACTGCGCAGTCCCCTCATCCAGCCACTCACTGCGCTGCCTCCATAGAGCCTCTCTCATGCTGCCTCCAAATCGAATGTTGGCCACATGGACCCCACTAAGGCCGAAATTTTTCCTTGTGAACTATAGGAGTAGGCTGTAGTTTTTCCCTTAATTATTAATTTTGGGTCCCAACCCACCTTATTTCTGCTTGACATTAAAAACATCAAAATATCAGAATTTAATATTTTAATTAGCAGAATTGCTAATTAGGGATATTACATTGTCTAATCAACTTTCAGTGATTTCTCTTCTCACTCTTGCTTAGGTTTTGTCTTCACCTCATCTCTGATACCATGTTAATTTTAGTTAACAATGGTATGTTCTATGCTTAGAGCAATTTACTTCAATCTTTCTTATTAGCCCAACTCAATTTCCTATTTAGCAATCACATTAATATTGACAGTAAATGTTGATAGAACATAAACAAATAACCATAAGTCAAGCCAAGACAAGAGGACACAATAATTTGGTGGATGATAGGGAAAAACCCCAATGTGGGGAAAACCCTTTGATCAAATCTTCTTATTATTCTTCAAATTCAACAAAGAGAGAAAGTACAATTTTCAGTAGTCAACAAGATGCCCTAGCCAGCAAAGTCAACATTGGTCCAACCAACAAAATGTCTCCCAATGGAGCTCGGTCAAAGCCAGTAAAACTCGGCTTCTTGAAACAGTCAAAGTCAGCCCAAAACAGTTCACAATCCTTCAGTCAAACTTGGTCAATGCTGCAATCAAACTTCAACAAATATGTAGTCAACGCTATGGTCAACATAGCAGTCAAATTAACTCGAAATTCCTCGATTTTTGTGCCTCCAATTTTGGATTCCCAAACTCTGAATCTATCCCAAAAATCGAAGTCAAAAAGACAAGGTTGACCCAAAGTCAACGTTGGTCAACAGTGCATAGAAAACTCTTGAACAATCTGAAAATTTCAGCAACCCTTTCACACGCGCGGAGGAGAGAGAATGTATCCTAAGGTTGTATGAACCAATCAGATGGCCATCAATGAGGGTGTGTGATACATCCTTTGGGGCATGTGAGCCTACATTACAATTCTGGCCAACCTTGACAAATTGAACGTGTGGAAAATAAATTCAAAATCCAACTTCTGCTCATCCAAACAAGATGATATTTATATCAATCTTGCACCTCTCTGAAAGAGGAATCCAACAAAAATATCATCTCCATCATAGGAAAAGTGCAACATGGAGTTTGGCCCTAGTTGCCAAATTTAACACATTGCAATAAAAGTACAAAGATGCAAGAACAAGTTGGTAGTACTTGAACATAATATAACCACTAAATATATTTCCACAACTAAATATACTTCCACAAATAGTAGAATCTCAGAAAAATAAGATAGAGGCACAACCCATATTTACTATGTCCTAGTTTTTAGCCTATTGGCCAGTGAACGTACAAGCCAAGGCCGATCTGAAGAACAAGGGCATAAGATGAGCTAAGTGATTAGTAAGGCCTCCAAGAGAAGTTTCACGCAGCCTCAGTGGCGGTTTCTTCAGGCACGCAATCCATAAAGCAGTCGCGCAACTCATAGTGGTCGTGCAATCCATAAAGCAATCGTGCAGCTCACAGCGGTCATGCAACTTATAGTGATCGCGCAGAGCGCCCGCTCCGACAACTCTAAAACGGGAAGAAAGCGGCGGAAGTGACCCGCCAAAGGGAGTGACGTCAGTCACCTCGCGGACCAATCAGGGGAGCTCCGAGGGGGAAGAGCAGGGATTCATCTCCAAGTTTCTGACCCCACGAAAGGTCGTAGGGACCACTCATCCAACGGTAGAACACAGAATGACACCAAGGTAAGTAAGGTAATGTAAGTTGCCTGGTACGAAGTCGATATCTTGTGTCTAACACGTGGCCCTCACCCACCCAGCCGCCATTGGCCAATCCTCTTGCGCCATGTGTCTTCTCGCTAACGTCAGCCCTCAAGTTGTCACCCTCGTTTTTACCCTAAAAAAGGACCATTTAACCATCCGGTTTTCACGGCCGACCATTTTTTTTCACCATTAACACTCTGTTTTTACCAAGCTGAGCACCCAAGTAAAAATCCGCAGTGGTGCAGTTTCCCCCCCTTATGTTTCTTTCATCGTCGCCTCAGGTATTTGGTCAAGCCCCTCTCTGTTTTCCATTATTTTTTATCAAAGTTATGATGGAGAAAATAAAGAAAATCGCTCTCGAAACCCCGTAGGCCTGAGAAGCCAGATCCGCCCCCGGTCCTGAGCCACTCATGGACTCTCAAGCCCAGTTCTATGACACCGTTTACCCTTTCAATGTGAGTAATATGAGGTCTAAGCTTCTGGGTTATAAATGGCGGGGTGAGGACTTGTTTAGGGTCATAGATTCAGGGCTTTACTATCAGATACCCCCATCCATCTACCCTTTCCTTGAATTCATAGCTTGACTTGTCGACGCTTACATTGAGCTTTTCTCTCCGCACAGGGAACTAAAATTTTTGAAATCACTCCTCAGTTGATAAGGAAAGCCTTGTGCTATCCCTCTTCTCCTGAGTGCGTCGAATTCACCGACGTCACCCTCTCATGCCATTTCTCAAACTTCCTATTGAAAATAAAAGGGGTTTCCTTGAGCTAATTACTGCATCTCGTATGTCCACTATCTCGCCCACAGAAACTATCCCTCTGTCGCTCTTCTGCGAAACCATCCAGCCCATCCTGGTGGCAATTTCAGGGATGTTGGGTTTATATTATGCAGGTGGGGTAACAAAAGCATGTCTAGGGTTTTTATACCTTATGATGCAACCCGAGATTCTGCTGGACATTCCCACCTTCCTGGCCTCTGCTATTCAAGCTCAATTCCAAGACCTATAAACTTCAAGTTGTTTTAGTTACTACTCTTTGGTGTTCTATTTGTCCCTGTTTACGCACGCAGACAAGTTCGAGGGCTTAGGCCTAGACAAGTTCTCCATGCAAGATGACGAGCCAAAGTCCATTTTCGAATGAACCCTCTCTGTCCGTCAACACCCCAAAGGAAGGGGGTATATGAAATTCGTTACAGATTTCATGTCTAGGGCCTATGAAATTATGAAAGGCTACCCTTCGCCCAGGATTTTCCCTGAACAAAAGCAGTTGCTCCAATTCAGCGAGACAGATTGTGTTGGGGATTGGTATTTGTTTGAAGATCACACTGAGATCAGGGTTTATGGTTCTGAAGTGCCTCCTTTCTATCTGCCAGTCTTCATGTCCATGAGAATGTTTTCCCTTGAGTTCATTCAACAAGTCCTGAGTGTAGACCAAAATCATTTTGTGCCTGACAAGAAGGGGTATATTCTGAGGCTCCCGACCGCGGTAGGGCCTTTTACTATCAGCTCAAGACATGCACTCCCTCTAGCTGAGGGACTGTTGCAGAAGATGAATTTCCTACAAGGGGATGTATGGCACTACGATCCTAAGAGATATATCGAACAGAGAAGGAAGAAGATCAAATCTTCGACATATGATCATGAACCTAGACCTCTAATAGAATGAAAATATAACTATGCTTCGTGGCCTTTGTATACAGAGATGGACGCTGAATCCCCAACTGCTGAAGGGAGAGGAGATAGTGCGCACAGTGAGGTGGAGGTCTAGAATCAGGAGATTTACCAAATGGAACAGGATTTTATGGCTGAAGAAGGGGAAGGTCACCTCCACAAAAAGCAAAGAACAGAGGGGCCCGAGGCACAGGACACTAAGCAACCCGAAGAGGAAGCCCTGGAGTACATTGGTAAAGGAAAAGACAAGCCAGGGTTCCAATTGTCTTTCGACTCTACGTCCTCAAAAGCACCTTCGGGATACTCACAGGTGGTCACAGAGGGGAAAAGCCCCTTAGAGAAGGATACAGGATCAGGAGTGGATTGGAAAAAGGGAGAACAAATGAAGGAAAAGAACTGGTCAGCCAGGGAAAAGCTGAAGGCCGAGCTAGCTCAGTTCGTGGATAGACACCATACTAGGCTCTTGACAACCCTTGATGTGGAGAATGATCAGTTGATAGTCGCAGTACAGCATTCGGCTTCTCATCCTTTGCCTCCAGGTTCCAAGTATAGGGCCTTGGAAATGATACTCGAGCTTGCTTCCATCCCATTGGCTAACAAGCTAAAACCTACACAAGGCTATTGGAGAGATGTTGGATATTGAGGTTTCGAAACACACCCTCATGTTGGAAGAGGTTGAGAGTAAGTTAACCAAGATGTCAAACACCTTGAAGAGAGAAATAGAAAATGCCTCTTTCCAGTCAGTTGGCGGATTACAAGAAGATGATAAGGGGTAAGGGCACTAATCCTAACACGGCAATGCTGAAACTATTGCAAAAGACAAAATTAGAGGTGCAGGAGCTGTGACATAAGTTAAATATTCCCCGCTTGGAGCACATCCAGATGACGGAGTTGGCTCAGTTTGAGAAACAGGAGGCTCTTACATAAATGCTTCTCCAAAAGGACGAGGAGATAACAAAGCTAAAGCAGAGAATGAATGACCTCCAACACGCGCAAGACGGTCATGTATGCCTGGTTCAAGTGCCCGACGATCCCCAGAATGCCTCGGAATACTTAACCAAGGCCCTGACAAAGTTGAAGGTCTCAGAGGATGAGACACGAACCATGCACAGGTTGTTAGACAAAGCAAAAGTTGCCCTCGCAAAAAAGGAAAAGACGATCTTGTCTTTACAAAAAGAAATGGATGCCAATCGCAGAGAGTCTCATGAGCTGAAAAAATCAGTCAAAGATTTAAAAGCGCAACTCAAAGGTAATCTATTGCTGGTGGAGGCCAAACAAATAGTTTGGAGTGAAATAATGAAAGAGGTGAAGGATCACTGGGAGCTCATCACCTTGGAAAATGAGAAGAAGAAGAATGCCATCCGTGATTTCAAAGTGCAGCTTGATGTGGGTCACCGAGAGGGAAATGACAACATGGTGATCACGCATGGATACATTCGATTCATCAACGAACTGCCCACTGAAGAGTTGGGAATACATGGAGTGGTCGACCGTTACAGAACGGTAATGGAAATTATGAAGATGGTACACAAGGAGGAGGCACGGGTAAAAGTAGCTGGATGTTTAGGGATAGTGGCCAAAGGAGTGGAAACATTTGATCGTGAATGGAATAAGGTGGTGGAAGCAGGATTGACAGCTTGTTAGGACCCCCTGGGCGTACTTCTCCCTTGGGTCACATATGAGCAACGGATGACCGAGATTAAAGTCAAGGCCGACTCAACTTTGGAAAAGACCTCCCATCTTAAGGCTGAAACCTTGGTGGCATCACTATGCAAGGAATTCCTATTACTCGCCAAGGTCGAGCAGTTTTCTTGTGCCCACCTCGATTACTCCGAGCTGACTCAGTTGCACGCACTATTTGAGCTCTTTAGCTCTACGCCCTTACCAAAAGACGTCGAATGCAGACATGTTACGAACACGCGCACCCTCTAGCCGCATCCACGTCACAGCCGATGGTGCCTCTGTCATCTCGCCACTCTGGCTCTTCCTCCACTCCCACATGGATATGCACCTTAGGACCTTCTACCGCCCCTCAATGCAACCGTTGAAGATTTCATGATTTGGCCCATGCGGCCATAGTTACTTTGTTTTACTTTACTTTTCTATTATTATGTTTTAGTTGGTGGAATCATCATTCCACTCTTGCTACTGTTATTTTCTGTTAAGGAGAGCGATGCTCATAGCACACTACAGCTGGACCATATCATTTTGATTCTGATGTATGTACTGTGAATCAAGAAAGAATATCTGCCCAGGAAAATATCTGGCCATGAGCCTATATAGGGAAAACTCAGCAAGTATACAAAGGCCTTGGATTTTTGTGGAAATTTTGGTTCCATACTGCGTAGCTTTTTGTGTAATATTGTTTTGAGCTCTAAATGCATATCCACGAGAGCTGTTTTTGAAAGTGAATATAAGAACGACTTTGTCTATGGACGAATTCCAATTGAGATAATGAGCAGTATGTATGTGTTTTTCTCTTGTTTGTTTACGCTTCTTTCCTCCGTCATTTGTTCTTCAAAAGTCTCATATGTGAAATGCTGGTGATAGATGATTTAATAAATGAATTTTTATACATCCTTATTGAGGAAAGATGACACTCATGCGTTAATTTTCTTACAACCTTAATATCGCTCACCGTGAGGCTATCTCTCCATTTACCTCATATTCGCCATTTTTTCCCCAGATCTTAAGAAGGATGGGCTCTTATTGCAGAATAAGCCCATCTTTCGTGGGGTTTCTCTTCCTAATTCCTTTGAATTACCACCACCTTATACTTCCAAGCCTGCTCATTAGCCTTTTACTTGGCCTGTTCGAGGCATCCTCGATTCTTACATCCCCGAGTCCATTTCAAGTGATGCTTAGTGTGGATAAAGCTTAGTACCTGTGTTTTCTACAGCTATCTTGAACCACAATTCCATTTGTCCTAAATGAAGATACACTTAGAGTTAAGCTCCAAATGAACAGTTTAAATCCTCTGATTCTTAAGATGTCCTAGGCCCTAGTCTTTTGCAACTCAAGGTTGTCTCTAGGAGTGACAACATAGCCATCATATACGCTCACACATCAAATTATAGCGCACAAGGGCTTGAAACAACGGCTAGGATGGCACAGGTCACTGAAGTGTCAGAGTGGCTACAAATGATTATGACGCAAATAGTGTTCTGTGTTAGGCATGATTAGGTGGCTGCAAAACATTGTAGCCAATAGGAGTCGCTACGTAGAGGATCTTCCGCAATAGGCTGTGAGTAGAGATGTTGGCAGAGTTCAGTTGGTCGAGCAAGGTACGAAGGACAGTCCCGACAATGAAGCCAACATCACTACCGGAGGTCAACCCTTAGAAGGAGAGAGGAAGAACGTACTAGTTGGGGGATTGGCAGTAGATTTTGTGGGTGTCTCAAAGGACCAAGACATACCCAATAGCACTGCTACAAGAACTTAGCACAGGAGCTATGGCGAGAAGCATTCGAGTGACAAAGAACAAGGAGCAGGAGGCGCTGAAGGTTGAGCAGCTAAGAGAGAGACAACCTTTAGGTTTAGGTAGGGAGGAGCAGCCAACAAATTCCTCCAAGTCTATCCAGAGAATCTCTTGGTACGAGATGACATTACAAGATGTTTAAGAGCAAGAGGTTTCTAGGAACAACGCCAAGCCAAGTTGGACTTCAAGGGTCTTTCCAAACTAGCTAACAGAGAAGGCTTCCAGTTTAGAGGGAGCACCCAACACAGCAGATACAAGCCCTGGATCAAAGACAGTTCTAGGGGGCGGAAGTACCTCCCTCGCTAAGAGGGAGTGTTGATTTTTGTAGCTCGTGTAGGTACTTTTGCATAGGCCTTTTGTCTAAGCATGAAGAAGTCGCTAACATTCTCCTTCAAACACTTGCTCAAGTGTGAGCAAGTTGCTAATGTAATTTAGCCTAAGTCTAACTTAGGAATAAACACATATTAGTATGTTAGCTTATTGAGCTGAAAGAAACTTAGGAAAAGTAAAGCAATTTACTTTCGTGATTTTGTTTTAATCTTATCCATCGATCTCGAGTGAGGCGAGATCTAATATCGGCAGTTAAATAACTTTGAGATTAGTGTTAGGGATTTAACTCAATGAAATGTTATAAAAGCAAAGCTAGGAAGCGGCAAAAGACACACCATACAACAACACTAGCCTGAGGAGGAGTGTGATGCTCCAGAGTGTCGGATCCGAAGAAATACATAAGGGAGCCTAGAGATCCATATCTGCCAAGGAGATTGAGCACCGATCTAGGGCAGATCTGCTAGATAAGATCTAGGGCATTTGTATTTTTGTATTTTCTCAGTTGGGCCATCATCCCAGGATGGGAGCTCAAGTAACTTTGGATTATTAATGAAAAACAATGATTGGACATGACCTGTTAGTGTCATCGTGAATGAGATCATTTTATTCATTTCCATTGAATTTTATTGTCTTAGGAACCTAGCTGTGTTAGGTTTACATGAATTCTAACAAGAATTAACTCTCCAAGATGATTAACATTTTAGTTCCACAAAGAAAAAGACATGCATAATGATAGGACATTAATCACATTTATTTTGTGAATTCCATTAATTTCCCAAGTCTGAGTCAAACTCTCCACCTTTCCAAGTCATTCTTAAGTCTGAGTTGTGAGACTTAATTTAAGTATCTCCACGAGTTGAACCAGAGATTAAGAAGGTTTTCAACACCAATTTATTACTAGATGGGCCAGCTTGTTTCTGCTACCATAAGAGGGGTTTCAACAACACTTTATTACTAGATGAGCCAGCCTGTTTCTGCTACCAACTTCAACCAGAGATGATTAAAAAGAGTTTAAACGCCACTCTATTACTATACAGGCAAGCCTGTTTCTACTACCGACTTGAACACCACCCTGTTACTACACAAGCAATCCTAATTCTAATATCAACAAGTCACCCTTGAGTCTTGACTATAAATAGATTTTGAAGTTAAAAACGAATTTTATATAGCAGTTTCATTGGAAAGCAAGAAAAATAAAGAACGTTCCAATGAGCTATTCAAAGAAAGTATGTCATGCAACCAAAAAAATAATACGATTTCTTTTCGGTTCATATATAATAACAAATAAATGATATAACTTTGGAACACAGACAGTGGTTTGAAATTGCCTCGAGACGCTTGCTTTGACTAAAAAGTTAGAACAACAGATTGATATGTCCCTAGACTCTTTATTTACCAAATAGGGCATAACAGCATAACCACTGTCCAGTCGATGGACTATTAACATTATGTGATTTTACTGGATTTGCTTCCAGGTAATGCAACTCAAATTGCATTGGGGAATTAGGAAAGAGAGTTGGATTTGCACAAAAAAAAAAAAACATGTAATTGCAGTGGGGAATTAAGAAAGAGAGTTGGATTTGCGCAAAAAATACATGTAATTGCAGTGGGGATAAGAAAGAGTTGGATTTGCACAAAAAAACAAGTAATTGCAGCGGGGAATTAAGAAAGAGAGTTGAATTTGCACATAAAAAAACATGTAATTGCAATGGGGAATTAAGAAAGAGAGTTGGATTTGCACAAAAAAACACGTAACTGCAGTAGGGAATTAAGAAAGAGAGTTGGATTTGCACAAAAATAATATGTACTTGCAGTGGGGAATTAAGAAAGAGAGTTGGATTTGCTCAAAAAAAACATGTAAAAATTACTAAGATAGTTGCTGGTTAATTCAAGGAAAAGGTCAAAAAAAAGGGAGGCGGAATTTGTTGTATGTTCAAATTGATAGAACAATTGAGGACAGTAGATGATGTTTATGTAGTGAATTTTTATTATGATGTTATGATGTTGAGATGCAATTGAATTGTTAATGCTTTTTAATTTGAAGATTCAAGAGAACCCTTTCGACATAAGAAAGAAGGAAATGCAAGTGGTTGTGAACATCAGATATATTCCTTCCAATATGTAGTCATTAATCCTATGACATTGCAGTGCAGAGAATCCAACTACAAAAATGGCAAATCCTAAATGAGTTGTACACCAACAATGGATATTTCACCTTTCTCAGTAACAAAGAACTGAAATATGGAGGTGCCTGGACAATACACACATGCCAAATAATCATTATAAATATTGGTAAACATGCACTTTCTAAACCAGGATTTAATTTTTATATATGACATTGCACAAAACACATAATCAGAACTAGAAATATGCACACAGACCCACGTATGCCTTCCAGAATGAAACCCCGTATTTTTCATAAATCATGAGGCAACGACAATGATCGATAAATGGATAATTTATAAATATGATAATCAGAACAAAATAGATCGCATCCTTTGACATTAAAAATTGAATTACTAGGTGCAGTGTCACAGGGAAGAATTAACAATAATCATTGCTAAGATGCTTGGAAGTTGATAAAAAGAAAAATGCACAGAAGTTGGACTAGAATCACATCATTTACATACACTTAAGTACAAAGGTGAAGTATCTAAGCTCAAGACCTCTATATATGTACAAATTAATTTGCATAGTCCTCATCCAAATATTTAAACAATAATTGAATTACCAGAAAAACATTTATTCCTCATACTATGTGATCCAGAGCAACAGGGAAAAACATATACCAGTCTTGACAAATATAGAGAGATGCTTGCATATCGGTATCAGAACTTCGGATTGGAAAACAGATTTGCAGATATTGGCGTGGAACTCCATAATGTAAAGCATGTTTCCAATGAAAGACTTGGTAGATTTATCAATCAAATAGGTCCAAAGTTCAAACCTCCTCTTCACATATGTGCAGGAAAATCCGTAAATCTACTGCCAAAATTTTTTCCTGCATCACAGAAAAACAAAAATCAGTTAGGTAATGAACATAACAGCAAGGCAGAAATTCACATATACATATATAACACCAAAAACGGGCATAACACTGAACCACAAAAGTTAACACCAATTCTGAAAGCCTCCATCATCATGCTTCTTATCTAAGATTTGGGACTTCCTTTCAACGGATATTTTGCCTAATAGCTTTTCCATGCTTTTCTTCCCTTTGAACCATTAACAGTTTTTCCACGTTTTTCCTACCGTTTAACAGCTTTTCCATGTTTTTCCTGCCGTTAAACAACTTTTCCATGCTTTTCCTTCCTTTTGAACCGTAAACGTCCATTAGCTCTTGTTTACTGTTCCGGTTCAAAAGGAAGGAAAAGCATGGAAAAGCTGTTAACGGTATGAAAAACATGGAAAAGCCGTTAACGGTTCAAAGTGGTTCAAAGTGGAAGAAAAGCATGGAAAAGCTATTAGGCAAAATATCCGTTGAAAGGAAGTCCAAAATCTTAGATAAGAAGCAACCTTGGTTATATATATAAGAAGCAACCTTGGTTATATATATCAAGCCTTGCAGGCTTTCAACAGTATAATTGATCATTTATGGGAGCAATAGCTTCAAAGACGCAACTTACCTGATCAAGACACAACTTGCTGAAGACGCAACTTACCTGCTCAACGTTCTTTTGGGTCATGGAGATCAGTGCTGCTCCGAAAACAATTTGATGTATTTACAGGAATGTTTTTCTTCTAATTCCAGGTATTTATTTCCTCTATTTTGTGCTTTGTTCTGCTCTTATGCTTCCTTCAACCTTGCCTTATGGCTCATTGATTTTTTATTCTGATGCTTCCTTCAACCTTGCCTTATGGCTCATTGATTTTCTATTCTGATGCTATTACGCTTCCTTCAACCTTGCCTTATGGCTCATTGCTTCCTTCAACCTTGCGCCTATTGGTTCGTTGATGTTCTTCTGATGCTATTACACTACCCTCAACCTTGCCTTTTGGTTCATTGATGTTCTTACGCTTCCTTCAATTCTGATGCTGCTTCCTTCAATTCTGATGCCTTATTACACTTCCTTCAACCTTGCCTTATGGCTCATTGATGTTCGTACGTTTCCTTCAATTCTGATGCTATTAAGCTTCATTGATGTTCTTACAATTCCTTCAACCTTGCTTTATGGCTCATTGATGTTCTATTGTTCATTAAATTCGTATTACCCTCTTCCCTCCACCTGTTCTCCATTTATTTGCATGAACTTATTTCCATTTATTTGCATAAAATTATTTCCTTTGCTTGAATTCACTGTTTTAAGCTTGTATAAAATCTTGGAAGCTTATATCTGATAGGAACCATCATAGATAGATCGACCTCGGTTTGTGAAACCCAATCAAGACCCTCTTTGAATCCTAAACATCCTCCTTCTTCTAATTCTGGTGCTTTGCTCTGTCTGCTCAACCAACCATGAAAGAATCACCCTCTCTCTCTTTATCTTCTTCATTGCTGAAGCCCTGCCAACAAATCGAATCAGCCTCTCTTTATCTTCTTCATTACTTAACCTTCTGCATCTGTATCCACCTGTTATTAAATTAAATTTATTCTTTCTAATAAATGCAGTTATTTATATCTCTGTTTATGTTTTTCAGCTCAAACCCAAGCATTGTTTGTTTGAAGATTTTGTTCAAGGGCAAATCAAACTCAAGAAGCCCTTCTTCCTTCTGTATCCGTTTGGTTTAACAATGAACCACTTCCTTACTTTGCCTGTCTCACTCATTACCATAAACCTCTATGTGTCCATCAGTCTTTCTCGACCCAAAAGGACAAACAGAACAATGAACCCCTCTCTCTCTCAGATACCCTCCTTCGTCATTTTTGGCTGTCTCATTAATTAACATAAACCTCTCTTTGTCCCATCTGTCTGGTTAGATTTCATTAGAACCGCCAATTCCCATTCCCAACAAGTTGCTCGACCCAGTAAGGACACACGCCAACCATTCCCAACAGGTTGCTCGAACCAGTAGGGACACACACCGCTCTCTAATTTAGGGGTTTTGATAAAATTCAATTGTCTTTCATTTTTAAATCAAAATGAAAAACAAATGTATTGGTTGTGTATTAAAAACAGTTTTACTTCAAATCTCTTTGATATAGCTTTTTTCTAATTATTTTAACTAGCAATTGCACTTGTGGTGCAAAGGAACGCCGAAAGGAGACGAATGGTGTATTCTGGGTCCCACCGTCACACCATTTTGACAAACGCATCCAAGGTGGTCGATGAGGTCTCTTAGTCAACATCCTTTGAGCCTGGAGCTGGTTGATGATTTGGAGAATGAGTTTGGATCGGAATGGAGCGAAAGCTCAGAAGGGAATGAGAACTGTGTTGTGTGTAACAGTGAGTGGAGTTATTTTTCTTGTGTAATTAGCAAACGCCAAGACTCTGCCCTTTTATGTTATGAATAAATTGAATGCTATATACATCGATGTGTGATGAGCATAAGTTGATGCGTTTGGTTCTTGGTAATTACTTAAGCGATTTGCGGAGTTGAATTAAATTACATCTCAGTTTTGAAATGCATCGAGTTCAGAATATCGCATCGACGTTGTAGGAATTGTCGACAGTTGTAGCATAAAAAAGTATTGCGACTTGAGACTTCCGATGACTTCCATATCACACATTATAGCCATAATATCCGGACGCAAAGTATTATAAACAGGGTTAAGGGTGAATCGGGTCCGGAGAGTTCGCATCGGCGTTGTGGAATCGGGCGATAGTGAAGTGACATTCAATCCTGGCGGATTGCGATCGCCGATTAATATGATATCAGTGCAGTTTGGAAGGTGTAAAAGACTTTATAGATCTGTCACAGCGGAGTTGTTCATCTTCCAGTTTGTTGCCTCTAAATTCCTTCCTTTGGGTAGCGTAGGAACGTGCGATTGGTTGGTTGAGTGTTTTCAACATGGTTTTATTGTGCATGTCAACAGCCTCATTTGTTGCGTATAGATGCATTGAACTTGAGAATGACTGGACCGCAGCTTAAGGAAGGTTTGTTTTTTGAGCGTGTCATAAGAAGCTTCCAATCATCAGTAGTGGGTGTTGCATTGCGAAGGTTGGAGAGGAGTTCGCGGAAGGAAATCTGGGTAGATTAAAGGCTTTCCCTATGGAACATATATTTTGGAATAGGGCATGTTGAATTATTTCCATGGTAAACAAGGCATAGGCACAAAATAGGTTAGGAGAGGATGTTGGTTTGTAGGTATAAAAGGAAAGGAAATAGTAATGTCAAATAACCATATTTGTAAATTAGTTTCTGAAGTATGCTACTTGCAATTGTATATCTTGAATATTCCAAGTTTTTTTTTCAACTCATTGCTAATGATGTTTGACATGACACATGCACATGACAGTTTGAAATGTAAGCGTATAAGCAAATGGAATACATTGATTGGAATTGTTAATGGTACTAAGTAAACACTAAATAGTAGATACTGAAGCCTGAAACCGCAAATTAAAATTGCCTAAGATTAGTAAAGAGTGACTTGCTAGTGCATATTTGTAATATTCGAAGCATTTTTTTTTTTTTGAAATTATTGCTAATCATATTTGAAATGATATATGGGTGAAAATGTGAAGCTGGGTTACACTTTTTGCCCTTTTTTGAGAAAAAATTTTCATTTTTTTCGGTTCTTCAACTTTCTACAAACTATAACAATTTTTCTGTGTAGAATTTCATTTTGCGATAAAAATAAAAGTTGTGAGAAATTTTGTTAGCTTTCTATTACTTATTTTTTGAAATTTTTTTATGCAGATTTGATATGTCAACTTAGTGTTTCTTTGAGTGTGTGTTTCTTAACAATCAAAGGATTCATAAGAAGTCATGTTATGTCGCAATGTTGTATTCATTGAAAATTTGTGTTTTTGAAAAAAAAAATGTGTTACAACAATCTAGACAGAGTCTACTTTGTTTTCATCATATTTACAAAGCCAATGGATGCATATCATAATTACTAGAATTTTTTGAACTGGTCCAATACGAAAAACTGCGTATTTTTGATATGTTTCGCGTGGCAACAAATTTCTTAACATATAAGTTATAAACTAAAAATCTAAAAGCTACCCATTAGAGTCAACGGACCAATGTAATGCCCCATAATTTTTTCAATTTTTTTTACAATGTATTTTGGGAGATACAAAATTTTTATTTCACTGAATCACAATAACCCTCAGAAATTGTTTGCACCCATTTTATTAGAAAAATAATTAAAATTAATAAACATTTACGAAATTCCATAAAAATTATATTTCCTGAAAGTAGATTCAATTCTGAAAATGCTTGTCTTGGTTCCGACAGTTAATTAACAACCTTTCATGAATTTTAATCAGTCTAAAGTTGTAGAACTGTTTTCAGAGCCTGGTTTTGCGTAATTGGTGATGCATTAGTTCGGCCAAACTTTTAGTCCAAGTTTGGCCGAACTATGTTTTCCACTTATGAGTCGTTTTCCACTTTTAGTCCAAGTTTGGCCGAACTATTTTGTAACTCTCCGTCGGCCGGAAAATTTTGTGGAGCCCCCTACAAAACACACATTTCGCGTCAATATAAATTGTCGCGAAATGATTCACAATTTTCGCACATTTCGCAATATGCACATCACAATTTGAAATGTAAGCGTATACAGAAATAGAAAAACATTGATTGAAGTTGTAAATAGTACTAAGTAAATACTAAATAGTAGAGAGAGTAAGATTGAAATGGCTAGTTTGACTCAAACAATTAGAAAGTAATTTATTTTATTTTAGAAAGAGTGAAGCAAATGTACTAAATGTCTTTGCGAAAATCACATTAGAATAGATTAGGTCGAACCAATAATTTAATATTAGTAAAATGTAATTAATTTTATTTTACGTTATTTGTTTGTTTATTTATTTATTGATGTATTTATTGATTTTTTATTTTTTTTGTTTTCTATTTATTTATGTATTTTATTTATTTATTTATTTATTTTTTTAAATAGTTTTTTTTTGTTTTATATATCATATTTTTATTTGTAATTCTATCTTTATTCTATTTTGTTTGTTTTATTTTATTTTATTTATCTATTCATATTTTGCTTTATTCATTTATTTGTATTTTTTTTAAATTAATTTATTTATGTGTTTCTATATTGTTTTCTAATATTTTTTGTATGATAGCATTTAATTGTTGAAAATAAAATAAATATATAAATTCAAACTTTAAGTATGATTTAGTTATTTTTAACGTTTAATTTATTCAATAATAGGATTTAGCAGAATAGGATAGACTCACAAAAAACAGTTCGAACTGAAGCCAACAACATCTGTCCAAAGAAAATAAAATCCCATGCTAATTATGGCCGATGGCACTAAAAGCGAGTTGCAGAAATGCATCGTCAACAACTTTAATTCCTGGGTAAACGTGTGAACTCCCCCTCGCTTTCCCTGTGCATCGTTAAACGTTTATCAACTGCATATATTGGTCCTAGTGTGGCCAACAACTACTATATGGGAAATAGTGAGCCATTTTTTAAACAATATGCAATTGTTACTATATTAGTTGTCATAATTAATATGCTACTTAATTGATGGTATTACAACTGTTTTCAAGCAGTTATAACTAAAGCACTAGCCCTTTCAACTAATCAAGTCTGAAGTATCACAAACAATGTTGCAAATATCATGTTGGGGAATATAGAGCGGAGGGTCTGGAAATAGACTTATCAGAAATATTGGGGAAAGTATCGTCCAGCATAATCTTGCGGGAAATATCGTCAAGCATAAACTTGGATTTGAAAAACTTGGAACAACTTAGAAATATTGACGACTGAAAAACTTGGAAAAATTTTCAACACTAATCATAAGCAGTTGGGTTTTGAGTACTGCGATATTTTGCTAGATGGACCTTGTTTGGTACATGCTTCCATATATGTTTTGCAAGAAGCTTTGGTAGGATGACTCATTCCGGAGAAACATATGAATTGTATATGATTCAAAGGGAAGGACTTTACCCCCCTCTCATGAAAATTTTATCACAAAAGGCAACATTTTATTGTCACTTTTAAGTATTAGAACTACCTCCAGCAGTGCTGAGGACTTGCATTTCAGCTCAACTCTCACTATTCCCATCTTCAAGCCAGTCAGAGTTGAAGTTGCACTGGATATAATCCATTGCAGTAGTGAGAAGTGAGCACATCTTCTACGAGGCTTAGAGTATGTGGTATTTACAGTCATAGGTTGAACATTATTTTATTCAGATTTCCATGCTTGAATTTCTAGAATTATTAGAATCAATATTTAATATGTCCTTAAAGCAACCAAATGCCCTTTCAAGAGACGAATCATCTTTGAATAGCCTGTTTTGGGTACATGTTAGCTAGAACATCTTTTCCTGGTATTGTCTTCTTGTGCAAGCTTTGCTAGACACCGCAAACTTTTCTTGGGATTTTTGTTTGGGATTTTCAAAGATGCTTCTGCATCATGTCTGCACTGACCTCTTACCTAGGCTGCTACATGACCCAGCAGCGATGGGAGAATAGTTGGAAAGGTTTTCATTTAGAAATAAAGAAAAGAAAAGGCCAATGGATGCGATAGATAATAGCCATGCTAATTTTAGATCTAGCTATGATAGTGGACACATCCCAGTAAATCTAAATCTAGATAGAGATGTATTTCAAATTAAGATAAATTAGTGAACCATTGGTGTCGTCTCTGGAGACATGCTATGTACAGCATGGAGACATGTTATATTATAGCTGCACAAACATAGCATAGCAGCCTGTTTGTGAGATTTATGATGAAATAGTTGTACTGGTGCAGCTGATATTCCGAAATCACCAGAAAATAATAATAGTAATAATTGAGCCATAATCCAATAAAAATGTCAAGAAATGGGAACAGATGGAGCATACATAGATGAAAATAAAGAAAAAAAAGTCTCTGAATAGAAAGCAGAACAAAATAAAAAACACAATACTGCTTGCAGGAGTGATCCAATCAGTACAACTAGATGAAAATTGCTTATGGTTGTAAATTTCAGTTATAAAAAAAAATTGCTAGTCTATTAAAATTTCAAATTAATAGGAAATATACCAATGTAGTGACACTTAAAAAGTGAAATGACAGGCAATAATAGATTTTGAGAGATGAAATAGGTACCCAGAATTAAAGTTCAGGAGAAATAACAATGTCACATGCAAAAAGTTTGTAAAAAACACTAGTTAAAGAGTAAAACGAATGATATAGAAAACATAAGACAAAAAAATTGAAAAGTTATATAGTATAATTAAAACATTGGTGAAAATTATAATAATAATAAGAGAAGTCCATTTACGAAATTTCAATATGGTATCGAAATAACATTAATCTTTATATGAAATACCTGAACAATGAAATAACAGATCAATGATTTTTAAATCATTGTAAAGAATTTTATTTTTGTATCATCATAAACAATGATTTTTACATCATTGTAAAGGATTTTATTTTTATATGATTATAAACAAGCGAGAAAGACTTGGTTTCATCTCATTATTCTCCCAAGTGAGTCTTTCCCACCACTCATACTCTCCATTAATTTGCTTCAACTGAGGCAGTTTCTCCATTCCTTTCGGTAAATTTTTCAACAAAGGGCAATCAACGAATTCCACGATGTGGAGTTCAGATAGTGTACTTTCATTCCACCCACTAGGAGATCCTACTATGCTCTCTAACTTGTTTAGTTCATCCAATGTTAAAGACTCTAACAATGGATAATTGCCACTACCAATGTCCAGCTCCATCAACTGATTGCACATAGTAATTTGTAGTTATTTTAATTTAGGTAGCTTCATTCCCCTTGGAAATCTTTCCAATAATGGACAATTGACAATCACCAATAATTGGAGTCTGGACATTGTTCCTTCATTCCACTCACTAGATGACCCTGCAATTAGGGAATTTAACCTGAGCAAGTTTCTAAAAACTAATTTTTCTAACACGGGAAAAGAGTCACCTGCACTTTCACTTCTGGTCTCCTCCAAAGCAGAGGCACTTGCACTTTCACTTTTGGTCTCGTCCAAGGCAGACTCACCTGCAGTCTCACTTTTGGTCTCCTCCAAGCTAGGAAGAGCCTCCAATTGGTAACATGAGCGCAAAAGTAACACTCTGATATTTTGTAACTTACAAATACTGTTGGGTAGAGTTGCCTGCTGATAATTAATGAGATGAAAATCCTGCAATTTCTTCATATTCCCTATGTTTTGGAGAAAACCACAGTCAGGGGCTGCACCATCTCTATCTGCACCAGCATCAACATCATTGTCACATTCTAATGTTAAGCTTCTCATCTCATCCATTGTGGGCAATGCAGTTTCTGATTTCACCACCGTTGTCAGCTCCATGACATTGGAGAGCCTTGAGAGATCTTCCACACTCATTGCACAAGTAGACTCCATTAATGGAAAAATGAGAGTGTTCAATGAAGTGAGCTGATAAAGATTTTCTGGAATCTTCTCGAGACTTAAACATGCATCCAATTTGAGATGCTTTAGATTCTGAAGATCTTCTATATTATTCGGTAGTTCATGCAGCTCTAAACAAGAATTAAGATTCAAAACCTGAAGACTAGATAGATTACAAAAGTTCTCAGGCAATGATTTTATTGGAGTGTATGAAAAATAAAAACCTTTAAGTGACAGGAAACTACAGAGGCTGTCAGGTAGATCAACCAGCTTGGAGCAGGTAGACAAGTTGATAAATTGAAGCTGTTGAAGTTGGTTCAAGTTTGGCAATCCTTTTATTGAAGTGGATGACAAATCCAAAACCTGAAGAGATAGGGCATTGCTGAAAATTTCTTCTGGAACCTTTTGCAAACGAACATTGGAGGCTAATACCAAGCTCCCCAGTTCTGAACATCTCAAATCATTTGGCAGATCATGAATAACATTATAGCCCACCGATATTCGTCTGCAATTCCTGGAAACTTTTTCAGTCGGAAAGTTCTTGCAACTGTTGACCAGCTGCAAATAAGCAGTTTTCCTCCTTTTGGCCTATGTCAATTTCCATGTCACGGAAAATTTCATGAATCTTTAAATACTCCACACTGTGATAGTCCTCATCAACAATATACTCGACACGCTTGACCAGGCACCTTCTTACCAGTTCATCTATGCATTGCCACCCAGCATCCATCAAAGAAGGTGTCCCTGCCTTCTTCAGCAACCCTTCGGCGTCCCACATCTGCACCAGGGTCTCCACAACAATTTCTTTATCTTCCAGAAATGCTGCACAATTTAGGGAAAAAAAATTTAGATGGGATTTTGACAATTCATTGTAAGTGCATCTTAACAGTTGATAAAGCTTTGCGTCGATGGTCCTGTGATTTGTTGGGACGGAAGCATCTTTCCTTCTCATCGAATTTAAAGCACTGTCGCAATAACACTTGTGAAATCCTGCCTTGGCATAGTACCTTTTAAGGTTAAATCATAAAATATAGGAAAATAAATTGAATTCTGCAACATCTTAAAGAACCACCCATTGTCATTTTTTGCAGAAAATTATTGGAACTTACAATAACAGACATTATTTTGATCTTTTCACCAAAACAGAATGGCCAGACAGTGGCCCTTAGAATACTTGTGAGATGCTTAGATACCAAAGTGATTATGGTGACTTGTAGGGAATCGTGTTTAAAGGGCTTCAAGGAAACTATAATGTTAGACTTAGTAGCTATGAACGTTTAGATGGTTGATTAAGATTTATGCACTTTCAGGAGTTTACAAAGTCAATGAGCTTAATAAGGCTTAAAGAAAAGAGAAAGTTCTTGTTTGTAGGTTTTTGTGGGTAGAATTTGAAGAAGAGGAGTTCGAAATATGCTCCACAGTTTGATTTTCAAGTCCACATTTCAAGTCCACGCCAGAACCCATCATCAGAAAAAAGTTATTTAAAGGAATTATCAATATATATATTTCGGCAGGATTCCTAGCTGCAAAACTTGAAAACCAAAGAACCATCGACTCCACATCGTAGTTGCCGCTACGTATCATTGGGGATGTCAACCGAGGGTTAAACCACCGACCAGGGTTCCATTCTCAGTGTTGTCTACTCCACAGTTATAGTATAAGTTTCGAAAGGACAAAGAGGTCTGCCCTTTGCAGTGCAGACCATGTTTCTTTTAAGTGCTTCCAGAACTAAACAGAAAACATAATTGCTCCTTAAAGAACTCACCTGAGCAAGACCACGGAGTTGCACACGACCCTCTGAGTCTTCCAAAACTGGAATTTCTTTATTCTTAGGCTCCAGAAGATCATTTTAATAAATGACCCGACGGAACGCCGAAGGGGACGACGCGAAAGCAGCACGGACTTGGTCATTTTGGTCTTAAAATGAACTATAAATCTTGAACATGTCTTATTAACATTTTAGTCTTAAAATTTTTAACTCATTTAAGACAATTTCACATTAAAAATATTTAAAGCAATATTTCAATTTGTAATTCATTTTAAGACAATTTCACATTAAAAATATTTAAAAGAATATTTCATTTTTTTAATTTATTTTAAACAATTTCACATTAAAATTTTTTAAAACAATATTTCATTTTTTAATTCATTTTAAAACAATTTCACACACACACACACACACACACACACACACACACACACACACACACACACACACACACACACACACACACACACACACATATATATATATATATATATATATATATATATATATATATATATTTCATTGTTAAATTTTTGAGAAAAAAGAATACACTAAGTAAAACATTTCCTCAAAAACGGAATGGAACAATTCAATGTTGTGCTTTCTCAATCACCTTTGTTTTGTATTGTCTGTCTTTTTTTCCCAACTTCTTATCGATGCTTGCAAAATTATCCACATTAGTATTGCATACAAGAGTTTCAAAACTAAGCTGGGGTCACTTCAAAATATGATGTGGGTGCAGAATGAATTTGCCTATTCATTGATTTGAACAACTGTATATATTGTGTCTGGGTTGTCTAATACCATGGTGCATGAACTAATTCATTACAGTTTTTCCTTCATAGCAATATAAGAAATAGCAGTACCCATTAAATTGGTTTCTAATCTTAGATCTCGCAATTTTAAGTTGCTTTGAACGTTAATAAATTAGTTTGTATGCTAGTTCTGCAATCATTTTTCCAATTTTTATTTTATGATGCTGGTAAATAGAGAAGAAAAGCATATGTTCAGCTGGGGTCTCTTATGGTAGTGCTGTCATACCTAGACTTTTTCTCCACTGGTGTTCAGGTGGTTTATCGTAATTGAAAAATAATTATATCAACAAATCGACAATTTTTATCCAAAAATCCACCTGGAAAATGCAATGATTATAGTACTTATTAACACTTAATGCTGGCTAAGATGGTTAATTCACCTTGGTATGTATGAAAAGTTTAATAGGAAAAAGAAAGAAAACATATAAAAAGTGCAATTTCAAGAGTTCCAGGACCAACCGTATCTGACATATTAAGTAGAGGTATTTTCTTCTTACAACATCTAGTTCCATTAAAATGGTTTAAACTGATCACCTCTTTCCTTGACCAACTTGTATGTCGATAGGGAATAGGTTGCACAGCTTCAACAGGCAGACACCGTGGCTGGATAAGATTGGCTATCTCAAAATAATTGTTGGAACGTCAAGCACACTCCTCCGAAAAATTACAAAAAATCTTCTATTTTCTACTGTCATCTGCAATGAAATGGTCCAGCCAGCAGAATATTTAGAAAAACATGAATAATATTTAAGCCAGCTAGAAATCAATAACGGAGCAAGAAATGTAGGTGAGATAACACAGAAATTATTAGAGCCTTAATCATCAAAGCCGACAAGAAGTTAGATAAAAATCACATTTGAATGTAAATCCAAATATAAAAATATTTTTAATTAATTGTAGTAATAATCAACAAACAAAAGCATATAATTACAATATGCATGACAGTTTTGGAAAGGGGAACTTCCTTTGGGAAAACAGATCAGAGTATGTTCACTGGAGGGTCAAACTGTTCCATTTATAAAACAAAATACTTTTTATCAACTATATTATTTCACTTTCCACTTCCACTTGTTCTAAAGCAATTTACAAGTGTTTCATCTTCTTCGTTCAAAACTGAAAGACATTGTTTGGGAATTATAATGACAAAAATGATAAATCTGACTTTGCAATTTGGTGGGTCAAAAAAAAGGAGAATATGCGTAAAACAATTTGAGGAACTTTCTTTCCTATATACCAAACTTCAAAGCCTCAATTTTAGTAATCTTGAGAAAATGCTACACAAATTAGTACAAAATTTCAGAGTACCGCCAATCTAAACTCCATCCTTTTAAACATCTATGATATCCAAGACAATTTTAAAAGAGAATTTAGATTCTCATAGGCAATCTACCAATCTCGTAAATCATCTCAAATGCCTTACCTAAATCAATTCACACCTCCTGTCTTTGTGCTTCATATGGTCATTAACCTCCAAATTCCCGATACAAATTTCATTTTGAAATCCTCCACAAACTAACCAAACACCCTTGTCCATAGATCCACTAAAGCCAAACAAGCCGCAAAAGTCCACCAGAGCTTGCTCCGAAAGGAAAAACACCCATGCCTCAAGAACATACTAAAGGAGATACTATAATAACATAGTTACAGCAGCTCCAGATCAATCCCAAGTCCTTGTGAAGAACATTCTTATACCAGAAATCTACTTGCATCATAACCAGTCCCTGCAAATGAATTACTTATGTGCTGGTTGGTAATTTGGCTAGAGTGAATGTGTTCAACATTGTCCACTTGTTTCGATGAACAAGTGCAGACTCGACATAACTTTTTGGACCCTTTTGAGAAAATTTGTTGTTTTGAGTTTTCCATTAAGATGAATAAAAAACCAATCACCAAAGCAAGCACAGCTAAATCCAAATGTGTAGCGACTACCTAACATTCATCAACAGAACCCATTCATTCAAACATGCAGCATAAAAACAAAATGCTCAAGAAAAGGAAAATTGTGTTGTTAAAAAGCAAACAAGCATTCATCTTCCTAACTCCAAGTCCTTGCAAACCAGCCATATGAAGTCTAAACCTTTCCGAATAAGCAGTGAAAGTGGTTTGTGCAATGCAAGATGCAATTGGCAAGCAAAAGGATCATCTCTTAGATGACTGCAGAAAAAACAAATATTTAAACAAAAATAAATAATTTTTTGAATTAAACACAATTGAATGAAAGTAGCTAAAAACAAAATCGTAGCTACTACGTAGAATTCATGGACACAACCCATTCATTCAAATGTGCAGCATGAAAAACAAAAGTGTAGCTACTAACTAAACTTCATGAACAGAACCCATTCATTCAAACTCGCAGCATAAAAACAAAATTCTCAAGAGAGGGGAAATTTTGTTGTTAAAACCAAAGAAACATTCACCTTCCTAAGGTTTTGTTGTTAAAACCAAAGAAACATTCACATTCCTAAGGGGACCCGGCCGTATAAACATTGCAATATCAGTAGTAAAAGTGGCTTTTGCGATGCAAGATGCAACTTGCAATTAAAAGGATCATTTGTTTGAAAAGCTTTATTTCGATATGTTTACAAAATTTGGCTCTGGCGATTAGGATTTTTGTTTTAGACTTATATGTTTTCTTGGCCGCCCTCATTGCATGGATAGGCACCATCTCTGTAGGATTACCGCTTGGAAATCACCCGAAATTTCACTGTGTTTTCTGAGTAAATCAGTGAAGATTTTCGTCAAACACATTAGTCGTATACTGCTGTAGGTGTTGTTTGATGTTTGGGTTTAAATGTATATGAACAGAACAAATACCCAAATAATACCCCAACAGCTGACAAATAAAAAAGGGCTCTTTAAACACACTTTCAACAACAAATTGACCGGAGTATTAAATCAGTCATCTGACACAAAAATAACATTAGAGGCATTACCATTCATTGATCGAACCATTGAAAGATTACACAGCACAAGGATAAGATGAACCTAGTTTCATTTAGCAATCCATGAATAATACCTATACAGGCCCCACGTTACTATACTTCAGCAACCACAACTTCACTAATACGCTGACCAGGAGGTATACATAAGAGACACGCCGAATACACCGTATAAGAGGGCTGATAAACACAGCAGAGAATAGGCCTGGTAAGGGAGTGTATATGTTGTTTTGCTGAAGTGAACACGCCCAGATATGCAAAGATAACTCGTTTTCACAGGAGTGCCCACGAGCAGACTTATATGGATAAACTCGGCCAGAGAGTTGCACACGACCCTCTGAGTCTTCCAAAACTGGAATTTCTTTATTCTTAGGTTCCAGAAGATCATAACAACGGTCCATGTAAACCTCATAATAAGAAATCTCTACTATGCTCTCTGTGTTCTCTGCCATTGTAATAATGCTGCTCATTGCCAGGGGCATAAGACTAGGCCTCTCGTTTGTGCCCTGGGAAAAGAAAAAAGCACCCAACATTAATTTCCCAAACATTTTCATTGTATAAACGACGAAAGGTTAGAGTCACCAACACCATATTCTTTCAACGGGGATTTTCTGCAGAAGCAGAGCCAACGTCAGAAAAGCCCCAAAGGCCATGAAGCACATGAAGGCTATATAGGTCCCGTCGGCAACAGACGCGTCTGTGCTGTGATAATTCAATATAAAGGGAATGAAACCTCCTATGACTCCTCCCAAATTGAATATACTCCAGAATAGAGAAATATATCTGCCCTTTTTATTCTCGGTGGGATAGGAGGCCATAATCGATCCCTGGCCAGCCCAAAGCAATCCTGCTCCCACTCCCAAAACCGCTCTTGCAATAACAGCAAATGTGTCATTGTGGTGGTGATTGTAATAGAGAAAGGAACCGACGTAGAGGATATAAGTGGAGCACCCAGCGAAGAGGGTTACATGGGGGCTGAAGAGGTTGTAAATCCCGCTGCTGCTGCTCTGGGTCTGTGGAAGGGCGCCGGGTTGAGGGCGGGAGTTGGGAAACGGGCACGGAGAGGAGGCGTGTTGCACTGGTGCGGCTAGGAGTCAAGTAGAGGGAGGATGACGCGACAGCAACACGGATGTGAAGGAGCCGACGCGCGCGGGAAGGAGGTGAGCGCAGGAGGGTGGAGCAACCGCCTCGAATTTTGGAACTGTGAGCAGGTAAGAGGAGGAGGTGCCAAATGGCAGATTTTCATTGGCTGGAAGGACGATGAGAAAAGCCTCCCATTGGCTGGAAGAATAGTCTCATTCAGCTAAAGCCAACAAAGGGAACGCCTTTCGGCGTAAATATTTGTTTTTGTTATTACGTTGGTGGTGGACTTTTATTGTGTGGAGCATTTTTCTAATTATATTAAATATTTGTTTTTGTTATTACGTTGGTGGTGTACTTTTATTGTGTGGATTTCATGATTGGAATTATATTCATTATTCTTTACATAAATTTAGATCACAACTTTAGTACATTTCATATAAATTATAATGTACTAATATAAATTCTACCATGTTTTTGGCATGCTTAGAATTTATCGATATTAAATTTTTTAAATGTAGTTTATAGAGATATTTGTTTATTTATTTATTTGACATAGGTATAATATGCATGTGTTTGTCTATAGTAATGTTTATTTATTTAATTTTTTATTTATTGTAATGGAAAGTAATATATTACAATATATAATTGGTAATGTTTATTTATTTAAATTTCTTATTTATTGTAATTGAAGGTAATGTTTCAATATGTAATTGGTAATGCTTATTTATTTACATTTCTTATTTATTATAATAGAAGGGGATGTTATAATATGTAATATGTATTGTAAAGTGATGTTTCTAAGAAGGTGAGTTGGGAGAGGGATGAGTAAGGGGAGGAGGTGGTGGGGCGAGGGGGAGGGGGAGGGGAAGGAGGTGGCGTGAGGGTGAGGGTGAGGGTGAGGATGAGGAGTTGGGGAGGGAGACGAAGGGAGGTGGATGGTAGGTGGGATAAGAGGGAGAGGGAGAGGGAGAATTGTGGGGAGGTGGAGAGAGACGGGGAGGTGGAGTGGGGTGTTGGAGAAAGGAGTAGGGGGAGGAGGTGGTGGAGTGAGGAGGGGTAGCGGGAGGAGGATGTGGGGTGAGAGGTTGGGGAGAGAGTTGGGTGGCATGGGAGGTGGGGTGAGAGGGAGAGGGGGTTGGAGTTAGGGAGTGGATGGGAGGTGGGGTAAGAGGGAGAGGGGGTTGGAGGGAGGGAGTGGTTGGGGATGGGGTGAGATGGAAGAGGGGCGGTGGTTGTTGAAGAGGGAGGAGGAAGGGGAAGGTGGAGGGAGGGTAGGTGGTTGGGAGAAGAGTGAGGTGAGGGGAGGTGAGGGGAGTGTGGTGTTGTTAGAGAGAGAGGGAGAGGGAGGAAGGTGAGGGAAGCTAAAGGGAGTGGCGGCATTGAGAGGTAGAGGAGTGGGGTGAAGTAGAGGGAGGGGTTGGGTGGAGGTGCGGTGAGAGGAAGAGGGAGCAACAAGGGGGGGAGAGGAGGTGGGGTGAGAGGGAGAGATTGGGGAGAGAGGTGGGTTTTGTTAGAAAGAAAGGGAGAGGAGGTGAGGGGAGGGGAGGTGGGGTGAGAGGGAGAGATTGGGGAGAGAGGTGGGTGTTGTTAGAAAGAAAGGGAGGGGAGGTGAGGGGAGGGGAGAGATTGGGGAGAGAGGTGGGTGTTGTTTGAGAGGGGGGGAGGGGAGGCGAGGGGGAGGTGGAGTGGGGTGTTGGAGAAAGGATTAGGGGGAGGAGGTGGTGGAGTGAGGAGGGGTAGCGGGAGGAGGATGTGGGGTGAGAGGTTGGGTGGCATGGGAGGTGGGGTGAGAGGGAGAGGGGGTTGGAGTTAGGGAGTGGATGGGAGGTGGGGTAAGAGGGAGAGGGGGTTGGAGGGAGGGAGTGGTTGGGGGTGGGGTGAGATGGAAGAGGGGCGGTGGTTGTTGGAGAGGGAGGAGGAAGGGGAAGGTGGAGGGAGGGTAGGTGGTTGGGAGAAGAGTGGGGTGAGGGGAGGTGAGGGGAGTGTGGTGTTGTTAGAGAGAGAGGCAGAGGGAGGAAGGTGAGGGAAGCTAGAGGGAGTGGCAGCATTGAGAGGGAGAGGAGTGGGGTGAAGTAGAGGGAGGGGTTGGGTGGAGGTGTGGTGAGAGGAAGAGGGAGCAACAAGGGGGGGAGAGGAGGTGGGGTGAGAGGGAGAGATTGGGGAGAGAGGTGGGTGTTGTTAGAGAGAAAGGGAGAGGAGGTGAGGGGAGGGGAGGTGGGGTGAGAGGGAGAGATTGGGGAGAGAGGATGGGTGTTGTTTGAGAGGGGGGGAGGGGAGGCGAGGGGAGGGTGGTGTTGTTTGAGAGGGGGGGAGGGAGGAAGGGGAGGGAAGCTAGAGGGAGTGGCAACATTGAGAGGGAGAGGGAGAGGGAGAGGCAGGGGAGTGGGGTGAAGTAGAGGGAGGGGTTGGGTGGAGGTGCGGTGAGAGGAAGAGGGAGCGACAAGGGGGGGAGAGGAGGTGGGGTGAGAGGGAGATATTGGGGAGAGAGATGGGTGAGAGGGAGAGGAAGGGACAAGGGAGATGGGGTGAGAGGTAGAGGGAGAAGGGGAGGTGGGGTGTTGAAGGGAGGGGTAGTGGAAGGATGTGGTGTGGGGTGAGAGGGAGTGGTTAGGGGGAGCTGGAGTGGGGTGTTGGAGGAAGGGGCAGTGGAAGGAGGAGGTGGGGTGAGAGGGAGAGGGAGAGGTTGGGGAGAGAGGTGGGTGAGATGGAGATGGATGGGAAAGGGAGGTGGGGTGTTTAAGGAAGGTGTAGTGGGAGGAGGAGGCGGGGGGAGAGGGAGGGGTTGGGTGGAGGTGGCGTGAGAGGGAGAGGGAGTGACAAGGGTGCAAGAGGAGGTGGCGTGAGAGGGAGAGGGAGTGACAAGGGTGGAAGAGGAAGTGGGGTGAGAGGGAGAGGTTTGGGATAGAGGTGGGTGAGAGGGAGAGGAAGGGACAAGGGAGATGGGGTGAGAGGTGGAGGGAGGAGGGGAGGTGGGGTGGCTTGAGAGGGAGTGGTTGGGGGGAGGTGGAGTGGGGTGTTGGAGGGAGGGGAAATGGGGGGAGGGGGTGAGAGAGGTGGGGGGGGGTGGAAGTGAGAGGTAGAGGTTGGGGAGAGAGGTGGGTGAGATGGAGAGGGAGGGGAAAAGGAGGTGGGGTGAGAGGGAGAGGGAGCTGGAGGGGGGGTGGGGTGGGTGAAAGGGATACAATGAATGGTTGGGGGGGAGGTAGATGGAGGGTGGGAAAGAGGGGTTGTTGGCGGGGAGGGAGGTGAAGGACAGGGAAGTGGGGTGAGAGAAGGAGGGGGGAGGTGGAGGGTAGGTTGGGTGAGAGGGAGGAGCGAGGGGTGAAGTGGAGGTGAGAGGGAGAGGGAGTGGGGTGGAAGGCGAAGGAGGAAAGGGGAGGGGAGGTGAGGTCAAAGGGAGAAGGGAAAATGGGGGGCAAGGTAGGGGGGAAGTGGGGTAAGATGGAGAGGGAGAGGGGAGAGGGAGAGGGAGAGGGAGGGTGGTGGGCATAGGAGGTGGATGGAGTGGGGAAAGGGGGGAGGTGGCGCAAGGTGGGAGGGGATGGAGTGGTAGGTGGAGGGAGGGGCAGGTGGAGGGTAGGTGGGGTGAGAGGGAAAGAGAGGGGCATGGGGTGAGGTGGAAGGAGGGGTTGGCGAGAGGAGCATGGTGAGGAGGTGGGGTGAGAGGGAAAGAGAGGGGCATGGGGTGAGGTGGAAGGAGGGGTTGGCGGGAGGAGCATGGTGAGGAGGTGGGTTGAGAGGGAGAGGGAGGTGTTGGGAGGAGGGGAGGCGGGGTGGGAGGTAGGGAGATGGAAGGATCAGTGTGGTGAAGAGGGCGGGTGAGATGAGGGGTGGGTGGGAGGTGGAGTGGGGGGTTGTAGGTCCCTAGGGGAAGGGAGGAGCATGGGCGAGGTGGGGTGAGATGGAGATGGATAGGGGGTGAATGGAGGGGTTGGGGGGAGAGGGAGAGGAAGGTGGTTGGTGGGATGTCACTACGGGGAGGAAGGAAAGGTCAGGCGAGAGGGAGTTGGGGGAGGAGGTGGGGTGAGAAGGAGAGGGAGGGGTTGGGAGGAGGTAGAGGGAGGACCAACCAATCATTGTGAGTGAGGAATATATCCAGTTGAGTTGTTATGTGCGAATAATTGCTTTGACGATTGGACCATGTGTATTCCCTTTTTTTGGAGTAACATCCAAAAGACCCCATTTTCCAAGAAGGTCTTCCAACCTTTCCCGAAATGGGTTTCTAACTACAATTCCCCCACGTTTCTCTATGAAATATAAAACAATGTTAAACTTTCCCCTATAATGTTGTCAATGTGCCATTGTTCTTCCTTTACCCTGATTTTGGAATCCCAAAATTCTTCCTTCTCACTATATAGCACTAGAGAATAAATGTTAACAAAAGAGAGTATTTCTTTTGTGTTCTTATATTCTAGCCTAACCACCACCCAAAATCTTGACTTAGAGCAGGCTTTTAGCAGAAAACAAGAATCAATCCAAAATGCGCATAAACCACTAGAGGTTTCAGAAGAGCTTTGTGCTACACCAACTCTTGATTGGTGATTTATTCTCTTCTTGGCACTTCTTATTAGCATCTTTCCTGCTCCCTCCACTGATCCTTAAGGTCTAGGAGACATGTTTTATAACCCTTTCTCCCACCTTTTAGGACTTGATGGGATGGGTGTGCTTTGATGGAGTTGAGGTTGGACGACATTAACAACAAGGGCTTCCTTTATCGAGTCTCTTTCATGGATCTCTCCCTCTTCTCCTTCGACTATGTTATCCTCTCCTTCAATCAAATTTTCTTCATGTCCAGGAGTTTCTATATCAGCATTTGGCTCCCTCCTACTCGATATCATCATGGGATAAATCTCCAAATGGATTAGCCTAAGAAGAGGAACCATGTTGAGCTAAAGATTTAGATTTCTTGATCCCGCCTTTCCCTTAATTTGCCCCCCTTTTTTGGGTGTGTCATTGATTTTCTTGTGTAGAGGTCATTCCTTCTCTAGTTCTAGCCTGATATTTTTAACAATCATAGGTGAAGTTCTCATATTCATGAAAATTCTAGCACTTAAATGAAATTTTCTGATAGTTAAGAGGTTATATATGTTTCCATTCTCCTTGGCTCAGAACGATCTCAGAGGGGAGATCTTTCTCAAGGTCCACTTCTATGCATATTTTGGCACATGAAAATTGTTGGCCTTTCGGTTTCGTGTGATCTAGAAACCTTCCTAAACCATTTCTAATGGCCTTCAAACATTCATCGATCCAATAGGGACATAAGGGAAAGTGAGGAAGTTTGACCCAGACAGGCACGATGGTAGGAATATCCTCGTCTGGATTGAATCCAGGGATCAGGAATTCAGATACATTCCCCTTGATCCAAAAAAATATGGTCCATTTTGAAGCACAATATCTCTACCTTCCTTACACTCAAAGAGAAAGACAATAAGGTCATTGCCCACAACAAATATACCTAGGTTTCCTTTCATCATGTATTTTAGGGCTTTGTCAACCCATTGTTCGATGGACTTGGGTGAGGGCCACATGCCCATGAATTTCCCACCCAAATCTTTTTCAGAGAAAGTCAAAAAGGTCTTTCGAAAGCCCAGATGGAGAGTGACCAACGAAATATTCTCTACCTTTTTAACAAATTTCTTTTGATGCTCCTTTGGCTTGACATTAGTTTTAAGCATTGAAATCAAAGCACGAAAGGCAACCTCCTCGTCACCAGGGAGAGAGGCCCCTCCTGGGCCTAGAGCCATTAAGAATCAATGAAGAAGACACCAACAAAGCAAAATGATAAGTGTTGTGATGCATTGATTACAAAATGAAGTACATCTAAATATTAATAAACTTGTCACTTTAGATGCACCACATAATTTCAAAGTAAACAAAATCATATATTGGATTAAATTTACTACCTAAACTAAAGGTAACATGGAAAATGTTTAATAAAGCTAACAATTTTAATATATTAATGGACCCATTCCTTATTGATGTAATGTCACATCTTCTAAATTTTATATTTTACATTTCTCCATTTTGTAATATAGTTAACTTTTTTTAATTGAAACAAAATAAAATACATTGAAGTGCATCTTTGAAAGTTGTCCAATGATTAACTAGAATTCTATATAAATATTATTTAGTGATATTGAAAATGTATGATAAGAATTCTTATTGTTATTCATGCTTTAGAATATGCATAATTACATGTTAAAAATAAAACTAGAAGTTATATCATCGTAATGAAACGTTCATGGTATGAACTAAGTAAGTAATCCATAATCATTGCATTATTAGTAAATAATTTATGTTGTACTAAAAAATTGAATAATCTTGCATAAAGTGTTTTTAAAACCTTATTGTTAATTTATAATGTTAGTTATATATTATTAGAGCATGCATTTAAAAAAGGATTATATATATGTGTATTAAAAATAAAACTAGAAGTTATATCATCTTAATTAAACACTCATTGTATGACCTATGTAATGTATTGTGAGTAATTAATTTATAATCATTGCATTATTTGTAAACAATTTAGGTTCAACTAACATATTGAATAATTTTGCATAAAGTGTTTTTAAAACTTTTTTGTTAATTTATAATGTCACTTATATATTATAACCTTAGAGCATGTATTTTAAAAAAGATGTGTGTGGGGGGATATCTTCCTTATGACTATCAATGAATCTCTAAGGACCTTTAGTTTCCTTAAATTTTTGGTAATGGCGATCTCCAAACCTTTTTATAATGCTAAAAATTTAGCATGATTATTTGTTGCACCCATACCCTAAACAAATATGAAGAATGATGTTCCTTGGGGCAAAAGATAACCCTTCCCACTCTTGCCACCCCTTAGTAAAAATCCACTATTATTAGCATCATTTTCTCTTATTTTTGAATATTTTGTCTTGGAATATGAGAGGTTTGAGTCTTATAAAGAAGCAAATATATTAACCCTACATTTATGGAGGCATGAATTGCTTTTTTGGGGAAATTATGGACAACCTTAAAAGTAGAGGATAAAAAATGGAGCGATTTTTTTGTTTTAACAAAAAATTATTGTGTGATCATTTCCATTCTAGAATAAAATTGGTGGCTGATGCAATTGATAAATTGGAGGCCTTCATGAATGGGCCTTGGATTTTAGGTGGATATTTAAATTTTGCAAAAAAATCCTTAGAGAAACATGGTATGAACCGAAGAAACTAAGGGATCCATCTTCTATACTTTTATATCAAACAATAAGTTGATTAATGTCCAACCCATAAATGAAAAATATATATGGAACAATTAAATAAAAGGGAAATTTCATGTTTTAGAAGTATTGGACAAATACTTGATCTTGGAAGAATGGAGAGAGGATCTACTTAGCAAAATATTTGATATTCAAAAGGGTCCTTTCACCATTACACTATTAGCTTAGAAACATCTATCGAAGTAATGGCCTCCAAACATCCCCTTCAAAAGCTAAGGATCCACATAGCTCAATCATGGAAATTAGACTACATCTCTACAAGGTTAAAGATGTTTATACTTTGTAAAAACTACAAAATATAAAATCTAGACTAAAAACTTAGAAAATGGAAGTCTGCAAAAACATATTTCAAGAGGAGAAAGAGTTGGAAGATGAAGTATATAATATCCTATATAAGATCAAAATAGGAGGACATTCCTAGGAGATATCCTCATTTGAATCACAACAGTGGACTAGATTATTCAAGATTTACGATAAAGGAAAAAAATAGAGAAAAAAGTCAAGGGTGGATTTGCTAATGAGAAAGATATTAATATAATTCTTTTCATGGAACATGCATTCATAGGAGATCCCAAAACATATTACCAAAATATTTACTTTAAATGGAATCTAAATAAAAGATAATAAAAAAAACCTCCTCTTAGTTTTTTTTGGTTGGGTGGGAGGTAAGAGACAAGAGGATTATGCACAAATACAAATATATTTCAAAGAAATAAATGTTTGATAAAATGGTGTCATATGTATATTATCTATAAATATACGTCACACCATATGTTGAGATTTTATGGGCATTGAACAACTTATATAATATATTTAACCAATTTATGTTTATATTTTAAGTAGTTGGCTTAATGTTTACATTATATTATTATGTAATGGATATCATCATATTATTACATGTCATTTAGTAATACAATTTATGTATGTTATGTATCCTTCCCCTTCATATATGTTTAAAGGAGATGATGCTAAAAAATGACCATGTATTCTTGAAAATATCTTCTTTGGTATATTCCCCATACTATTTGAAGATGGTTAAAATATTGTTAAATTTGGTTTTGAATACTAGCAAGGTTCCAATATAAGGTGCACCTAATACTTTAGAGTTCTCCCCTCTGGTCTCTTATGTTTTTGTTTATATGATAGTTTTCTTCTTGGTTAGAATAATAAGACCTAAACTTGGTTTTTTCCTTTTGATGTTGGTTTATGGAGTTCAATATGCATTTAAAATTTGTCTTCCATATATGTCACATAGTTTTTACTTTCATAAATAAGATTCAAATTTTTATCATTTATAATTTTATCCTTGTCATTTAAATTCCATGAATTGTTTCTGAATATTTGTAGTGGAAGTACCTTGTTGAATTAACCATTCAAAACTATAACAATGTAAATTTCAATGGGTGGCAATGCATAAAATCCCATTTGTAAATTTGACATTTTGGATTTATAAGGGTGCTTTATGTAATCTTACTATTAATCTAATTTCTTGTCATTGGTTACCATTGTTGAGAAATATAGGGGCAACCAAATGAGGTGATTTCTCTTGCTTTGATAACTGCTTGTGATGTATTTTTACTTAACTTAATTAGATTCTTCTTTCTCTTGATCATTATTATGTTATTATCATAAAAAAAATACCAAAATATGAAGATCAAATAGATAAGAGGACACAAAATATAGGTTGCAAGTGAGGGCCAAAACCTCTCCTTTTGAGAGGAAAACCAACCAGAATTATTCTCTTCTTATAGTATGTTCAGATGACGAATTCCAAGACCTAAGACCCTTGTCAAAGACCCCTCCAAGACCAAGTCAATCTTTCTTCTTAATGAGCTTTCCTTCCAACAACTTCGACCCCAACAACTTCGATGGCAACTTCGAACCCGACAACCTCTCTGACAACTTCGATCCCAACAACTTCTTTTGCAACTTCGACTACTATAGAAACCATAGCTCGCACATGTGGGTTATGCAAGAGACAAGAGGATTATGCACAAATAAAAATATATTTCAAAATAAATGTTTGATAAAATGGTGTCATATGTATACTATCCATAAAGATAAGTCACACCATAGGTTGAGATTTTATGGGCATTAAACAACTTAAATAGCATATTTAACCAATTTATGTTTATATTTTGAGTAGTTGGCTTAAAGTGCATTATACTATTAAGTAATTGATATCATAATATTATTACATGTCATTTAGTAATACAATTTATGTATGTTAAGTATCCTTCCCCTTCATATATGTTTAAAGGAGATGATGCTAAAAAATGACCGTGTATTCTTGAAAATATCTTCTTCGGTATATTCCCCATATTATTTGAAGATGGTCAACATATTGTTAAATTTGGTTTTGAATACTAGCAAGGTTCCAATATAAGGTGCACCTAATACTTTAAAGTTCTCCCCTCTGGTCTCTTATGGTCTTCTTTATATGATAGTTTTCTTCTTTGTTAGAATAATAAGATCAAAACTTGGTTTTTTCCTTTTGATGTTGGTTTATGGATTTCAACATGCATTTAAAATTTATCTTCCCTATATCTCAAAAAGTGTTTAATTTCATAAATGAGATTCAAATTTGTATAATTTATAATTTTATCCTTGTCATTTAAATTCCATGAATTATTTCTAAATATTTGTAGTGGAATTACCTTGTTTAAATAAACATTCAAAACTCTAACAATGTACATTTCATTGGGTGGCAATGCATAAAATCCCATTTGTAAATTTGGAATTTTGTATTTATAAGGATACTTTATGTAATATTCCTATTACTCTAATTTCTTGTCATTGGTTACCATTGTTGAGAAATCTAGGGGAAGCCAGATGAGGTGATTTCTCTTACTTTGATAATTGCTTGTGATGCTTTTTTACTTAAATTAATTAGATTCTTATTTCACTTGAATATTATTATGTTCTTATAATCAAACAACTACCAAACTATGAAGATCAACTAGATAAGAGGACACAAAATGTAGGCTGCAAGTCAGGGCGAAAACCTCTCCTCTTGAGAGGAAACCCCACCAGAATTATTCTCTTCTTATATTATGTTTAGATGACGAATTCCAAGACCTAAGACCCTTTTCAAAGACCCCTCCGAGACTAAGTATACCTTTCTTCTTAATGATCTTTCCTTCCAACAACTTCGACCCCAACAAATTCTCTAACAACTTTGACCCAACAACTTCTCCGACAACTTCGACCCCAATAGTTTCTTCTACAACTTCGACTACTACAGAAACCCTAGCTCGTGTGTGTGGGTGAAATATGGTAAATTGTGTCTTCTTTTTCCTTCGCTTGAGGATCTTCTTCTTCCTTTACAATTCGGCTTGAAAAAATGCTCCTTTTAGATACCCAATTTTGGCCTTCCAGTGTGACTATAAATTTTGGTCTAGATGCAACAAAATGATGCTCTATATCTCACACGTGTGAAGAGATATATCCCAAAGACAATCCAAAAACTTCACTTTCGTCTTATTTTTCATTAGGTATTTATGATATTTTATTGTCTTCTTATCTTCCTTGATCGAACTTATTTTGAGCTGAATGGATTTCCCTTTGAGTGAGGTCGATGCCTCTTATATATAGGCTTCTAAGGTGGTCGAATTACTATCCATGATGCTGAATTGATCCTTCTTGTAAGTTGAATTGATCCTTCTTGTAGGCTGACTTGTTTGACAAGGTCTTCGAGGTTATTTATGACACTTTTGACTTTTACAAACATTTTCTTTACAAGGTACAACATGCCCAAAGGGGTCTTACATGTATGATTTTGACTCTTTTGACTTCATAACTCTATGAAAAACCTAGAAGCATTCAATGGATACTTGACCTATAAATAAATTTACCTTGAGCATGAAACCCATGCATCAAGAATGAAAATTATAAATTTCTTTTCTATTTAATATCAAATAAATAATATCATGATTACAATAGACTTTATTAAGGCCGAACCTATTTACACATTTCAACACTCCCTCGTAATTAGGGAGGTATTCATGATATATACATGGTACTTGGACATTCTCATAGTGAATAATTATCATAATAAGAGTCATATTGATAAGTTATCTTATTAGCTTAATCTAGTGCATCTCATCATATCAACCAACATTGTCGCATAGAAAGGCCTTGACTAACAACTATATCTCTCCTTCAAGATTAGAGCAAAATGCTGGCAAGACAATGACTAATAGACACCTTTCATCATTGTATCTCAAGGCACATACCCCCATCTGGATGTTCAGAAGGCATGTCCTTTTAGGATCATTCCTGTCTTGGAACAACACACCCTCAAGGAATTTTCTTTTCGACTACTCTTTCCTATTGGATTCCCTACCACATCCTCAAAGAGTATCGAAACAAATATCATATGCTTACCCAATCCTCCATTCTTTCTGCATAACATTAAGAAAATAATGATGTGTCTATCTCTACCTATCAACTACGGAGGATATACTCATTCCTATAAAAGGAATATATTCAAGCTTCCTCTCAAGCAGGGACTTTCCCAGACTCCCTCTCAACTAGGGACTTGTTTCCATCAACAACTACCTGTTATTTGGTGAAGATCATGGTACTATTAGCTGCTTGTAGGGCTCCTCCTTTTGGTTTTATGTCATGAACTTCAAATTATTCATTATGGAGCCCTCATCTTCTATATCTTCTTCGTAGGGCATCAACCATCTTCTACATCACTTTCTTTTCAACGAGACATAGTGTTGAACCAATAGTCATGTCATCCTTCTCTTCATCAGAAAGTGATATTCTAGTCCACGTTTGGCTATCCTTCATGCAACTACCTCTTTCAAGTCATGCTTATTTTAGGATATTCCATCCAATCTCATGAGTAATAGTTGTAGGTGACTTCTACAACCCTCTTTGGGTAGCCCTATTTTAACCCAACCAAATGTTTTCAAAAATCAAAATGAACATCAAAACAAAGTTAGCATTTTATGATAGCTCGTCGTCATGACATCATCTTTTTGCAACATCAACATCTTGCACATGTATGAATCCATCTCTAAGACATTCAATGTCAAGGGTCTCCTTCTTTTATAGAATTTACCAGGGTCTTCATACCTTCTCCATGGAGATGTCATAACTAATCCTTCTTATAGATGCATCTTCCCACAAAATATTCTTTCATCTTCTTCACATATTGCTTTCCTCAAGATCTTCTTTACATGATTCTTTCAACATAGGAACCATTATTTTCAACGATTTCATATTACATATGAGGTCATATTTTGTTGATTTCATCTTATCAATATGTAGAAGAGTTCAAGGCACATTTTCTACATGCCTTCATGCATCATTCTAATGGAAGAGGTCCTTCTTCTTTCACCATGCTCATGTAATAGAGCATTCTAACCATTCTTTTTAAAACTATATGATGGCATGACTTTATCTATCAAATATATACATACCTCTTCCTTCTTTTCGTCATCTAGAATTCCTTCTAGCAGCTTCCTTTCCTTGCTTGAAGATGAAATTACTTCAACCAACTTGATATTTTGCACATATTGGTCGTAATACCTTACCAGTGGATTCCACACAAGGTGGAATGTGGACTATTTTTGAGGCACTTTCTTCTTCTTAGTAGAGGTGAACCTTCCAATGAATATTCCAATGGAGGATCTTGATTATCCTCATTCTGCAAATGCTCCTTTGTAATAATGATGATTTATGAATATTTATTTATCTTCTATCTTGCTAGATGAATTTTCTCCAACCATATATACTACTACTTAGGTTGTCCTTGTATGCTTCCAATGGAGATGACATTTCTATCATGATGACTTCTATAACCATGTATAATTTCTACTTCAACTATCCTTTCATGCTTCTATTATGATATCATTTCTATCTTTCTATAATGCATCTTATCATACTTGTGATTCTTTCTATTTTTATAATTGAAAAGAACCAAGTGAAGGAGATTATCTCAGTCATAGTAGAGACCTTTCACTTCCACCTCCTTTGATTTCTTCTTTTCTAATTCATCCACTTCTTCGGTAACTTGGGCTTCATTTATTTTCTTTCTCTTCTTGTTGTCCTTATTGAGTTTTAGACAATTCCTTTTAAAGTGTCCATATTCATTACACATAGCATTGTATCTTTGACATATCGATTTTCTTCTTTTTTCTAGGATCAAACTTTCCAAACTTTCATTTTCTCCTGGCCATGGAAACATATGCTTGAACTTGTTCGTTTTATCCAACTTCGCTTTTTGCATTCAACCTAGTTTATCGAATCTTACATAATTACCAAAGTTCATTGAAAGGAGTGGCTTCCTTCTTTCTATAGATACTTGATACAAAGTTGCCCCATTCACTAGGTAGTGCATTCAACACAACGGTGGTCATTTCTTTTTCAAACATTATTTATCCTAATTCTTGTAGTTGATCTCTTATTTGAGATACCCTCATAAGGTGTGAGGTTGCCCCTTCTTCCTTATATACCTTCATTTTGTATAATTCGGTTCTCAATGATATAACTTCTCCTACAGTGCTTACGGAAAACAATTCTACCAATTTTTCATAGATATCTTTCGATTTCTCCATCTTTGCTACATAAGGGATGAGGGAATCCCTGATTGATTCTATGAGGATTCTTTGAGCCCTTTTTTCCCCTTTCATATACTTTGATAGTGCTTGAGATTTCTCTTGATATGTTTTGGAGATTCAACCCTTAACATATTCAATAATTTCATTCTCTATAAGTATCATATCTATCCTCTTTTTCCATGCAAGGAAATTTGATGACCCAACAAATTTGTTGCTCTCATTGCAGAATGAAGTCATGTTGATAGAATATTCAAACATAAATATAAATATACTTACTTTTGAAGTGAAGATTCTCCTAGATGATGATATCTTCAACTTGATGCCTTCTTGATGATATTGCTTTCTTGATGATTTTCTTCAAGGATGTTTGAGAAGTGATCTTTTCTTCAATATGAGGGAGATCACCTTGATTTCTTTGATGATAATGGAAATAATTCTTCTTCCAAGGGTTTTAAATTATGTGATCTTTGTGATGTGATGGATGGTACTCCTTGATGCTCCTTAGTTTGCTTCAGGCTTTATGATGGTATTCAAGTTTCCTCTTCTTTTCTCGTCACCTTAGTTCTAATACCATGTTCAGAAATATATGGGAAACCAAATGAGGTGATTTCTCTTGCTTTGATAACTGCTTGTGATGTATTTTTACTTAACTTAATTAACTTCTTCTTTCACTTGATTATTTTTATGTTCTTATCATCAAAAAAATACCAAGCTATGAAGATCAAATAGACAAGATTACACAAAATGTAGGTTGCAAGAAAGGCCAAAACCTCTCCTCTTGAGAGGAAAACCCACCATAATTCTTCTCTTCCTATAGTATGTTCAGATGACAAATTACAAGACCTAAGACCTTTGTCGAAGACCCCTCCAAGACCAAGTTAACCTTTCCTCATGATGAACTTTCCTTCCAGCAATTTCGACGCCAACTTCTCCAATAACTTCAACCCCAACAATTTCTCCAACAACTTCGATCCCAACATTTTCTTCTACAACTTTGACTACTACAAAAACCCTAGCTTGCAAGTGTGGGTGGAATATTGTAAATTATGTATTTTTTCTTCTTCTCTTGAGGATCTTATTCTTCCTTAACAATTCGGCTTGCAAAAATGCTCCTTTTAGTTACCCAATTTCAACCTTCCAATGTGACTATAAATTTCGGTCTAGATGCAGCAAAATGATGATCTAGATCTCACACGTGAGAAAAGATATAGCCCAAAGATAGTCCAAAAAATTTTCTTCCTTCTTCTTCTTCTTCATTAGGTATTTAAGCTTCTTTCTTGTCTTCTTATCTTCCATGATCAAACTTCTTTTGAGCTGAATGGATGTCCCTTTGAGTGAGGTCGATGTCTCTTATATATAAGCTTCTAAGGAGGTTGAATTATTTTCCAGGAGGCCGACTTGATCCTTCTTGTAGGCCGACTTGTTTGACAAGGTCTTGGAGGGTCTTTATGACACTTTTGAATTTTACAAAAAAGAAACTTTACAAGGTACACCATGCCCAAAGGGGGTATTACATTTATGACTATGAATCTTTTGAATTCATAACTCTATGAAAACCTATAAGCACACAATGGGTGCTTGAACTATAAATAAATTTACCTTGAGCATGAAACACACGTATCAAGAATGACAATAATAATTTATTCTCTTTTTAATATCAAATATATAAAATCATGATTACAAATAGACATTATGAAGACCGACCCTAGTTACACATTTCAACAACCATAAAATTAAAATCTTAAATGGGATATTCAGGATAGTTAGCCTCTTTGCAACATCAATGCCAATAAAACTACACGTATTGCTAGAGTATGTGCATTGCAAGATCACTTTTCTTCACATGTCTTTTCAATTGTGGTTCATGGTTGAAGATCCTTGTCATGGTCACTTGGAATATTCTAAGCACATATTTTTCTCATGTATTGTCACATACCCAACAACCTTTATAACCTTTTTCGAGAGATGGAGTATGATTTATGCCATTTTTATTGGATTTTCTCTATTTGGGTTCCCTATTCCATTTTACTATAACTTATATCTATGGAATGAGAGTCAAAAATTATATGTAATGCATGCTTATGATTGCATCAGGCCATTTGAAAATAAGATTCATTAAAAAACTTCAAAGAAAACCATGCCAAAGTAATTATAAGAACATGCACCAATTCATCACATCTAAGCCTTACATATTTGAAATAAGTTCTTTTTACGTCTTTGAAAAATATGTCTAAAATAAAGCATATTTGGATTTTTCAAACAAGCTCATTAGGTTGCTTAAATAGATTTGGTCATTGACCCTCTTTCAAATACAAACCCCATATGGCTCCTCTAAAAAATGGCTCATCAAGCCTCTTAAAAATATCCACTAGACTGAGCCTCTTTAAAAATTAACCCCACAAGCCAATTTTGAAAAATGACTCATTGAGACTCTCATAAAATATTTGCCCATTTAGGGCTCTTTAAAATATCAACCAATGAAAGAAATTTAAAATATTGGTCGATGTCTCCCTTTTAAGAGAACCTCTTGTTATAGCATCATTTATCACCTCTATATACGATCCAGGAAAATTTCGCTACCCTTTAAACCAAGACCTTTACTACGACTGATGTGTTAGAGTTGCATTTAATCAAAGTGTTAATGAACATAAATGAAATATTGCATGTTGTAAAGAAGAGGAACATAACAAGCATTAGAAACATAAGACTTTGATAATGGAGTTCATCCAGGAGGGACTACGTCTCCGGGCCTCTGTGTCAAGATGGTGTAGACCACTGCATTAAGTGTTGGAAAGAGTGAGGATGTACATGGATGGTATTTTTTCTGTTGTACAAGGAAAATTCCCTCACGCAGGAGTGGTTGGACCTCTCCACGAGATGTTCCACTACCAGAAATCTCATTCATAAAAATGACTCTAATCAGTATGACAATAACTCACACATAATGACTATGAGCATCCTACCAGCATGGAAACAAAGGGATCTCAATCAAACATACATGTGACAATGAGTATCCCGCCAACATGGCAACAAAGGGATCTCAAACATAATACAAATCCATGATGGAAATTACATCTCACATCAAGAAGAAAACAAGATCCCACATCAAACATCAACAAGGATCCATACAACACAATGTATCTCATGGAAAAAATACAAAGAAGTACATGAAATCAACGCATCATATACCTCACACTAAAGATAGCTGAATAATGGGTTGCTCTACTACTAGATCTGAAATCACCATCGCAATCGTGGCATAGAAAAGTGTGAAATTGACTGCTCACTCACTGAATGCTGACACCTACATTCCACTTTGAAAAGTGGCCGAAAAATATAAAGCTCAGATGGAAAATCTAAATACACCATCAAATTCATGTCATCGAATAGTGCAAAATCAACTGTCAAATTTCTGAATTTTGACAAAGTGAAAATCTGGGCCTTAGGGAATATTTTAGATTCCCCCTAGATTCCTCAAAGATGCTGCTCCACAGAGAATATGGAAATCAACAACTCAAAACAGGAATCTGATCTCACCATTGAGATCCTTGTGAAATTTCAAGAAGAATGAGTATAAGGTTGATCTCATTCAGACATTGACGAATTTCGGCGTCCAAGGAATATGAAAGATTCCCTCAAGATTCTTGAAGATTCTCCTCCACATGGAATCTACAAAATTGCTACTCAAAAGGCAAATCTGGGTGCACCATTGTGTTCCCTGTGAAATTTTGGTTAAAATGCATATAAATTTTATTACATTATGAAAATTTTACCTCCATGAGATCAAAAGATTCCCTTGGCATCAAACTGGAATCTATCTCGAACTGCATGCCTGGATCTGCACTAGTCTGGCCTTTGCCTCAAAATTTGTGCCCGCAATTGTGCTGCCTTGGCCCGGGCGCACTTGGTAAAAACTGTATTTAAGTATTTAATCCTGGGCAGATTTACCAATAAGGCCTATGGGGCGCAGTGGTAAAATTAGAAATTTGTGGAGGAGAGGTCTGGGGGTCAAATCTTGACCCTCCCATACTTGGCGTGTTAACATTTTAAACAAACCAATGTTTAATTTTTGGGGGTCGGACCCGCATCGAGCATCCCACCCATTACTTCGTCATGTAATATATATAGAAGGGTTGGTTATGGTTGGAGTTAATACAAAGTATTTGTTATAACAAACCAACCAACCAAATTAATATTTCAAATACTGAATAACTCCTTTTTTTTCGAATTTTTATGGTTTTGTTTGTATTTAATATACACCATATTTTTCATATGGTTGCCCCATATAATTTGTTTATGCCCATTTTAATAACCATATAATTTTATATGATTATTAAATAACCATATTTTAATATTTTATAAATTATTTTGTTTAATATGGATTTTGTTTTTTTATATGGGCATTTTAATATTATGTTGTTTTGTTTTTGTCTTTTATGCAGGTTGAGGACCAATGGAGGAGCGCCATGTGTCAACAGTTGAGGGGCTTCCATGCAGGTCCCACGTGTTCACTGGGACGTCATGCGGCACACTATGGGCCCCATGTTCCCTGCCTTAACAAAACTTCAAACTGCTCTAACTCCCTCACATGTGCTCAGATTGACGCGTCATTTGCACCGTTGTGATCAGGGTGAGAAGCTCTTCAATATGAAGCTGAGTTTGTCACATTCCTTTTACTTTCAATTTTGAGCCTTTTTCCAAGCCTATGGTGTCTGAAGATCCACCTAGATCAATATACTTTATGATCTATGTATTGGCCTTGGGCAACCCTTTCCATTCAGACTTGGTCCCTTTCTTAGAAATAAATATTTTGAATTCCATACGCGACTCTGCCCTGTCAAAAATGAGTGCGTTCGTTGGTCCACTAATATCTGACAGCGTATCTAATTTAAAATATTAAAAAAATATAAAACTCCGTATTATTTGGGCAGGGTTTACGGGTTACACCAAAAGCTCACCTATAGGAGCCCGTGGCCAAACTGTTTCCTAGCTGAAAAAGATGTTTCGAGGAAGTATAAATACACCTCATGGGGAAGACCTAAGGGAAGAGAGGGATAGGAATTGATACTATAGCATGTTTACCAAGATCATGTCTGATTATCCTTGTGCCTCCTGCACTTCCCAGGTTCAGGAAACCCTTGTTTCCTTCTTTGAGATGTTCACCTTCTTTATGTGACATCCTTGTGCACCTTTATGGAAGAAGATTATTAAGGCTTGGGCTGGACGGATCTGGAGGACGGTTTCGCTTGGAGCCGTGGCTTATTTCAGGTGGTATTTCTCCACATATTTTACATACATCAATAAATAAACTTTGTCTCGTTCCTGATGTCATGATCTTTAATGCGTTTTATACATGTTAATGATCTTGTAATTTTTAATTTCATGTTATTTTCTACAAGCTTATATGATCTAAATACCAAATATAGGATATGTATGGTGTACAACTAGTCTATGTGCTTTTTCTTGAGTGAGTTGCAGGAAGTACGTGGAGAAGCAGAGGGTTTGAACCCTATGGGAACAACCTCAAATGTAGGACATATAGGTAAGGTCATCTCTCCCAATTTTACTAGTTTAAGCATTTGGACCTTTAGTTTGATTGCTTCTTACTGTTGTATGCCTTCTGCTCTATTGGGGTCCTCAACCCATACCCTCGGGTAGTTTCTCCCATAACAGAATTGGCGACTCCACTGGGGATTACATCCGTGTAATTCCTAGTTTGGGTTGTTTTCTCTGGATTTGGGTTCCTTGATTGGTATGATCACTTTCCCAGTCTTATTGGTTCTTTATCCATCCAGGCAAAAGTCTTGATATTCTGGACCAGGATTGGATTTTTTATTTTTTCTTTGCTGCATATTTTATACGCAAATTCTAGGGCACACATTTGTGTATATACTCATTTTGGTCCAAATAAACACGTGTATACGTGGATTTACTTAGATACAGTCTCCAATATACGTATGGTCAGTTTCAAATGAAAATTTTACTTTTGGAGTCCTGTAAGGTCTTTTTGCCCGTTCTTGGCCACTGCTGTAGAAACCTTGATGTGTCTGGATATTGTTTTTGTCTGCTGTGTATCAATTTCTCTCTTTCTTGCTTGAAAACCTAATCAACCTAGGGTTTACCTTGCTTAGTGAAGTTTAGTTTTGGATTTTGCACCAAGAATTCTTTATGAGGTTCTTAGTTGTTCTAACATTTCAAAGCAGTGAGTTTGTGTCGATTTGCTCATGTTTGGCCTTGTCATTGCTTCAATTTTTTGTTTTTGGCTTGTTGGCTTGCTTGGTTTTCTTGGTTTCTTGAGATGAGCTTTTCTGGTAAATATTGAAGTTGTCTTCTTGGTTTCTTGAAGTTTCTGTGATTGTTGGAGTTTTATGCTGATGTTTCAAATCATTTTCTTTATTTAGTTACTTCATTCCATTTTTTAAGTCCCATCATGAAAGTGACATGGTTGGCTTAGGGAATTTGAGGTCTCTTGTTTGCTCACTTTGCTGATTTGGAGTCTTTAGTAGTTTGTGCTTTTCTCAAAGAGATTTTGATGCTTCCTTAAAAAGTAAAAGGCTCAAAAAACATTGTTGTTTTATTTTTATTTTGGTTTTGGTTTTGTTTTGTTTTGTTTGTTTGTTTGTTTTTTTTTTTTTATAATGGTTTTCATCATTTTTGGAGCAAGTTTGTAATTTTTCATTTTGGTCTGGATTGCTTGGTTTTGAGAGAAGTTCTGGAGTGAATTTGTCTCTTCTTATATCAAATTGATTTTGGCATTTTGGTAGAAATTAGTCCTTGTTTTGGGCTTGTCTTTTCTTTTGTGTCAAAGTGATTAGATCTATCTGGTTGAGAAACTCATTTGCTTCCTTGTTTAGAGTAGTCCTAGAATCTGCATTTGGCCCTTGGTAGTTTTGCATTAGTATAGTTGCACTGTTAAGCATTTTTGGTTTTTTGATAGTTTTTTTAGTGTGTGAGCATGATATTGAAAAGAAAAGAAAATTTCTTGCTTTTATTAGTTGTTTCGTAGAACCTGAGTATAAATCTCTTTCATCGAAGAAATATTTGCATATGCATGTAGCAGGTTTCTATTGATTTCTCTTTTGCGTCAAAAAATCACAAGTTGCATTCTCTGTTTACCCTTGACTTAAAAAAAACAACCATTAAAATCAAGTGCATAATTTAAATGAACTAGAACTTTTGAGTTGTCATTAATATACACCAACTAGTCTAGGTCATTAGGGCCTTGGAGTAGGTGAGTGGAGAGTTAACTCTCCAAGGCCACTTAAACATTTCAAACATAGAAGTTGATTAATGAGTGAAATCCACCCTCGTTAAGTAGACCGAGAAAGCTCTCCTCAAGAGAGTCAAGCACGAGGGCAAGTGAAGGTAGAGAAGAGAGATACCCCCTCTCCTATTTTTCGGATCTTGACCAAAGACTATTCCGCTTGGCTGTCGATATGAATTGGTGTCGATAGTTGTTATTCCTAGGTATCACATAGGTGATTGTGTGGGGGAATACATGTGGTACCTGAGGTAGATGTTGCATCACTCTCATTAGTACTTCTGGAGGGTGCCCTTACGAAGCTTGGGTACTTACACCGCAAAGGCTTTTGGTAGGAGGTCAGTGTAATTGTTTCTGTTACCTTTGCTATTAGGCCTGGGGCATAATTACCCCAAACTATTCTCGGAAGGTCCTTGTTTTCGCTTTCTTGTATTTTGGTGTCCGGTCCTAATAACCCGGAGCAGAAATACCCGAGAGCTACTTGATTTCTTAATCTTAGGGACATTTATTGTAGAGAGTGCTATTTTTTCCTAGATTTCCATAGCTTTGTAATTTTTTGAGTCTATATAAAATATCATAATTATTAAAAGTGGCTGACTGATCGGTTCGTCGATCGAGGAGGCTTCGTGGGCCTTCTCCTGCGAGTGCCGAGCCTTCTTCTAGAAGGTGTAGGAGCAATTCTGCTGGTGATTTCCAACTAGTAGTTACAAATGCATCAGAGAGTGATCCTCCGCTTGGGGCTATTATTTCTGAGGGTAGTCCTAGTGCTAGTCGTGATCTAGAGAGGGGTACTCCACTCCTTTCTCGGGTCCTTTTTCCGACAGAAGAAGTTGAGGTTGAAGAAATTCCCGAACCTCCAGTTACTCCTTCCTCTCCTCTTCTTGCTAGTTTTCTGGAAATTTTATTATACGTAGGGCCTTTGTCTCACAGAATGACTAGCCCTCGTATTTTTCCTTCTTTTCTTTCAATGGCCACAACTAGGAACATAACTTCAGCTATGAGTACTTCGAGTGTGCATACTCCTATTTCATTAGAGAGAGGAGGTACCATTAATATTTCGACTATCACTCCCAGTACTTCAATTTTTGGCTCTATCTCCATTCCGTCTACGAGTGGGGGAACCCAAGCTTTTGCTTCCCATACTGGTCCCTTTTAATTTGGGATGCATTCTAGTGCAATTACTTCAGTTTCTCTCACTGCTGCATCTGCTCTGTCCATGCTCATGTACTCTATGGCTAGTGGGTTAGCTTCTTTTCAGGTTTTTCCCTTCAGAAGTGGTCATATCCCTCATTCGAAACCTTCCTTAGGTTCTTTTTCTTTCTCTGCTCAAGGTCAAGGTTTTAATCCTTTTCCAGGAGGTCAAAGCTCTAATGATTTTCAAGGTTGGAACCCTGCTTTCAGTGGGTTGGGAACTGGGAATTAGTTCATGTATGGTCAGCAGGGGAATGTTCCTTTCTCCTTTGTAGGTGATTCTCAGGGTTTCTCTCTGTTCGCTAATGCATGGAACACTTACCAAGGGGATTCATCTTCGTTTAATACTTATATTGGGGGGAACATCCCTGTTTATGGTAACCCTATGACGGGAGGAGGTCCTACTCCGAATTCTTCTAGGCCACAAGGTTTTTCTTATGGTTTATATTTTTCTGTGAACAATCTATGGCAACCTAGTGCCTCAACAAACCCAGGCTATTCTTCTCAGAATGTTGGGAATCCTTACCTTGGTGGATGGAATTCTCAAGGTCCTTCTCGCTTACCATTCCTGGCAACTCTAAATTTTCCAGATCTATCAAAGTTTACTAATGATCCTATCCAATATAGCCCGGGTTGGCCTTCGGTACATAATAAAATTCCACCAAATATTCCAAAATTTGAAGGGAAGACTGGTGAGTATCCAACCGACCATGTTACCACTTTCCATTTATGGTGTTGATCGAACTCCCTCATTGATGATTCAATTAGGTTTAGGTTATTTTTGTGCACCCTAACTGGAAGCATTTTTAAATGGTACATTGATCTTACTGGGGGCACTTTTGCTTCGTTTGGTGAGTTGGCTACCATGTTTTTGAACCATTTTCAATTTCCCATTCGTTATGATGTTGGGATTGAAATCCTGGCCAATTTCTAGCAGGATAAGGCAACACACATTTCTGATCATATTCAAGAATGGAGGAGAAGGAAGAGGCTCATTAAATCCTATATTCCCAATGAATTTCTTCTCGAATGGTTCCTCAAATCCTTATAGCCATAAATCTCAAAGGATGTATCTCTTTCTGGGGTATTCACTGAGGAGAAAGTTATCTTTAGAGTCCAACAGTTGGAACTAATGTATTCTCAGTCTGGAATTCTTAATAAGATTTTTCCTGATGCTACTCATTCCAAAATAGATTTAGCAAAACCTAAGCCAGGTCCTCATGCTGACGGGCTTGTCGGTTCGATTGATAGTAACACAGATAACCTTTTGAATTAGTTGTAGCAATTGTCTCTACATCTGCTCCTTCTATTCAGGCTACGTTGTCTATGTCTACTCCTTCCCATCCATTAACAATTAATGTTGTTCAATCTTCCAACCCCAAAGGAAAAAAAAAATATGATGGGAAGAAGAAGGGACGAAATATCAAGAAGAAAGATAAGGATGGGAAGGGTAATGCGAAAAAATCCAATGATAATGTTGGAGAGGGTAAGAGAGATTCGAAGAAGAAAGTCAAGTTTCCATGCGAGTTATGCACTGGAGACCATCTCACTCATCTCTGCCCTAATATTCAGGATGCTCAGTGCTTGTTCGCTAAGCAGGGTTCCTCTAGCTCCCAGGCTCTTCTGACTATCCCTTTTCCCCAAGGGAAGAAAATGCTTGATGGTGCGAATGAAAATTTTGGAGCTCCCACAGGGGGCAACCAGGAAGGGGAAAATTCTTCAAATCTATATATGGCGAGTGCTCATGTTGATGTCGCCACGAGATTAGATGAATATGGTGAATCCAAGTCTTCGAAGGCTAAGACCACTCTTGATACTTCCAAGTCACTCCATATTGATAGGCTCGCAGTTGAGCCTATACCTCGCATGAAGAAAGGTTCTGCTAAATGTTCGACATTCAAGCCTAATGCCAAGGCAACCCAAAACTACTCCATTATAGAATATCTGGCTCAGAATCCTTGTGCTATGTCTGCATTGGAGGTACTCCAATCGTGCCCAACACAAATGAGTGCGCTGCTCACTGCGATCAAGGCAATAGATCCTAAGAACTCTCTTATGATCACATTTGATATGTCAAATCTTAAGAAGAGACTTCCTCATCATATGGATTTTCAGATCAAATCTACGTATCAGAAAATCAATATTTTTCGAGCGGTAGTCGATGAGGGTGCTTCCACATTTGTTATGTCTATCTCGTGTTGGAAATATATTGAATCTCCTCAAGTCGTTCCTTCACCTACTCTCCTCACTACATTTGATGGTCATTCTCACAGGCCACATGTCATTGTTCTGGCTTTGCCCATCTGTGTTGGGGGTAAATTTGGCGATATCAAAGTAGAGATAGTTGATGCCAATTTGGACTACAACCTTTTATTGGGGTGGAATTGGATTTATGAGATGGATTCCATTGCTTCATCATTATTTCGCATCCTATGTTTTCCCGATGAAGGGAGGATTGTCACTGTTGATCAGATGGACTATTATCCGATAGATCCTAATGCATCTTCTGACTCTACTGTTCCCTTGGTGAATTAAGCCAAGCAACTTGTGGAGAATATAGGAGTCGGTATGTATACCTCATTGATGGGTACCTTTTATCTTCCACCTCCTTTTGTTCATATCAATGTATTTCATCCTTCAGGGCTCCTACACGAAGAGAGTTATTCCAGACTCATTATTTTTCAAGCCCTTGGACCTTACCTTCTCCTACCACCACATTAGAAGAAGGTCAAGTGGGAGGAATGACATTCCCTATATCTGTAGCAGAGATTACTTATTAGTCTATTGTTGACACTAAAGATTCCAATCCAGTAAGTTCTATTTCACCAGAGGATTTGTATGGAGATCTGGCCCCGACTTGGACACTTAACTCATCTTCTGTTAAGGACTACCTCAATATTGTTCTACCATCTAAGGAGGCAATCCTTAAGGCAATGACTGGTGTGAAAATACCATGGGATGATTTGCATCATCGATCATATTTTCTACCTAATTTTCATGAGGTTGAGTCAATATTGTCTAACCCTGTGTCTATTGGTCCTCTTCACCCGATCTTGAACCGTTTGGCTCCAGCACATATTTTTGCTGAAGGCCGATACATGGTTGTCATTTTAGAGATGATATCGATGAACATTTCTAGGAATCCCAATGTTATAGAGAATGTTTTCATCGGAGCTGAGTGTTCCCCTAAAGACATTCATATTTATACCGATCTCTTTAAAGAGCTTTGTGATGTGTTCGATTGGTCTTATGAGGAATTCCTGCAATTAATCCATCTATTGTCTAGCATGAGATAAAGACTTACGAGAATGCTAAGCCTATACGGTAGAAGCTTCGTTTAGTCAACCCTAGGAAAGTTGCAACTATCAAGGCTGAGGTTGAGAAGCTGCTTAAGGTGGTTTCATATACCCTGTTCCTTTGACTGAATGGGTTTCAAATCCAGTGCCTGTGGACAAGAAACAAGGAATGATACGTGTCTGCATTGACTTCAGAGATATGAATAAGGCATGTTCAAAAGATAATTACCCCACATCATTTATTGATCAGATTATTGATGAGTGTGCGAGGAATGAAATTTTCTCCTTCATGGATGGTTTCTCGGGATATAATCAGTTTACCATCTGTTATCTCTAAATTAGTACTGATGGGCTACTCCACCATACAACTTAGAGTAACTGTTTCAACCAAATTTGAACTGAAGATTAGCCTCTTTAGTCTGAGAGGGCTCTCTCAAGGTAACTTATGATTCTCAATGAAAACTCAATTAGATGGCTAACTCTATGACTGTAAAATTGATTATGATTGATTATAGGTTGAAAATTTAAAGGACTGTTACCATTGGGAAAATGGAGTCAACATCATACAAGTCAATGAAATGATCCTTCTTGTGGAAACTAAGGCAAATGGAAGTTTCAATGATAAGATGGTACACATACACAATACAGGAAGAAAACAACAATTTAACATCTAAAGGAAGTTAGAGCATGTTTCCATGAGTTCTGAGTGATTATATATATCAACTAACTGCAGATATTAAACATGAAAGATACAAGACAAATAAATCATTGAACAATTTATTCAAATCTCAGGTGAAGAAGACCAAAAAATCCACTGTATATTACTGAAGGTGAAAATTTTACAAAAATAACAGTGCAGTACATACTCTCCAACACTTTGATATTCCATCTTCTGTCTATAAATAAACTCTTTTACATTACATAGGATGTTGGATCATCGAACCTTGACTATGACAGCTAAGCATAACTGACAACTCTATTTCTGGAACATAAAAAGACACCTATTCATTTAAGAGTTTCTCTCCTAATGGGACTCTAATTACATTTATTTCCTCCACTTATCTAATAGTGGGACCATTACAATAGGTAAAGATCAGATGCTCGAATGGAATTCTCCATGACATAAGACATAAATGTTCTTTCCAAGTATTTAGCAACAACTGTCCTATTTTCTAAGAAAGGATCATCAATAACTATCACTTTTTATTCATGTTGTTTTGTATCAGTGGTACATATGTCAAGTGATGAATATTTGCTGAGATGTCTCTTTATCTGTTTAGATGCCTCCATGTGGCTTGTTGGTCTTCCATATGCCCTTTGAACCTTCAAAAACCCTTCAAAAACCCCTCGCTGCAAAACATAACATCTTTAGGCATTTTCGTAGTGTAGCTTAGTAGCGAGATGGTTTCTGTCTTTTCACCCTTCCTTATGCCACCTCTACTGGTCAAAAACATTTGTTAGGTCAAAATATCTAAATACAGTCGAACTCCCTCCTTAGTTACTCATAAAACTGATTTTAAAGGCTAAAAGAGATCTTTATAAAATTCGTAGCATTTTTCGGCCTTCAAGCCTGGAGCTCACTACGAAACTGCCTAATAAGGCAGAAATTGTAGATTTTGTAACTTTCTTCAAAAATTGATCTTCCAAGCCAAATTTTATGTCTCTTGCAAGCTATACCCCTTAACAAAAATGTCTCAGCTCATATCTTCAGTCCTTGGGTGTTTCATCTTCATTAACAATAGGTTGACCTTCAGGTTCTTCAATCACTTTCATTTTTGGTCCTCTCTTCTCCAGTTCATTTTGAATCATGTCCATTTGTTCCCGAAGGTCTTCCAATTGATTTTTCAATGATCTGTTTTCAGCTTGCAGGTGAAAATTTATCTTCTTTGTATGTTTGGCTATAATTCTTAGAGGTTGGGTCCTTTTCAACAATATTTTAGCATTTCTCATAGATTCTGAAACACTTGAGATTTGACTGTCCCATTTTTTCATCATCTAATCAAACTCGACCTTTTCAGACCTGTGATTCTCTGCTTCCAACTTCAACTCAAGTATTTCTTCTCTTTCTTCTCTTAGTTGTTCTGTGAGGAGTTCTATTTCTAATTTTCCAACCATCTTCTCCTTTCCCTTCCTCTGCATAGTGACAACTTCTTCCGTCGCTGGGGATAAATATATGATGTTTTCTGGCTGCATACCTTCACTAACTTTTTCTTCTCTTTTTCTTTCCATGGCCTTCTTTTCAATCTGTGACATGGTCATTGGATTCCTTGGCTGAAATATGAAGCCAACATCCTCTCCTGCTTCCAATTTCTTGACAGATTTACCTTTCTTCAATTTTATTCCATCACCTTCAATGTCTTCTGCTTGCACTATTGGGGAATCCTCAATATCGATTGCATGTAGAATGTCTTCCAGATTTCCTTTGGTCAATGTTTGAATCCTTGTTATTCTCTTACTACTTTGTTTTCTAATCTTTTTTTTTGCAGGTGCTGGCTTAGGCATATCAGTTTCTTATAGAGGTTCTACTTCAATGTCCATTGGTTCTTCAGGAAACTGTCTTCCATCTTCATTAATCTCTTCTGTCGCAGTTGGTGATGTAGTAGTTTTAGGCTTTGAAACTTTATTTGGAGTCACTGCATCTACTTCATACCCACTCATAAATAGAAAATAGTTCCAATCTCTATTTAACCTTTTCAACTCTTCCAGCACTAACAGTTTTATCAGACCATGGTGAAATATTGGTGCTTCATTACTCTCTGTCTTGACCTGAACTTTATCTGACATCTTAACCAAACTCCTGTATAAAAAGAAAGGTAGTTCAAGTGATTTCTTACCAACAAAATGCAAAAGGAGTCTAATATGATAGGAATAAACCATGTGGAATCTCCCTTTGCAGGTGAAGTATTTTTGGATTACCAGTAGTAGCTTTACATAATTCTCTTTCATATAACCCCTGGGGATGCCATTGGTCATATCAGCTCCTCTGTGCTCCTACTTAAGAAACTATTCACAACCTTTCATTCTGAAATTTGTGCCTTTGCATCATTCTTCACCACTTCTAGGAATTTCTGTAGCTTGGGAGATGATATCTGGTGACACTGTGAAATTACAAATCCCAACTTTTGATGCTTTCCTTGTAAAATTTGTTGCAAATTCTTTGGAAACTTGTGCATGGAAACCCTGCAATTTTTGGCAGAACTGTAAGCAACCCATCTTCCTGAAAGCCTTGATAGTAGTAGGATCTTCATCCAGCAGCTTCAAATCCATAGGCTCATACCTTACGCAATAACCTCCATTATTTGTTTTCTTCTTCTATGCCATGATGCTTTATACTCTTTGCTACCTTTCTTGTTGATGACACCTACAGAATTAAATTCGAACATAAACCTGCTTTGCGTGGTGAAGAAACTCTCAAACAGTGACAGTGAGATAATTCACATGCAATAATTGAACGCTGAATGACAAAGAGCATCTTGGGGTAAAGTTTTAGAGGTAATTTGACAAATCGGAGTTTGATGATGACACATGTGACCATAGAAGATAATAATGACAACAGATATGGCTATGCATGTTTGGGAATCATCATAACAAGCTCAAATGATATAACCCCTTACTTGTCCTATCGAAAATTGACACCTCACACCACTCTGACACTTTCTACAGAAAACACCTAGTTTCATAACGAAAACCATTTAACTACTGACATATTCGCTACGGAACTGTTAGGCAACTTTGTAGCGAAAACCGTTTAACTGCTGACATATTCGCTACGGAACTGTTAGGAAATTTCGTAGCGAAATATACTGATTTTCCATATAATTCGCTACAAAACTGTCAAAAACTGACAGGTGGAATATTTTGTGATTAAAATCATGGGGATGAAAACTATATGATATGAGGTTGATTTGAATGATATGACATGGTTAGAGGTGGGTTTTAAACTTAAGGTAGACATCACCAAATGCACATTTTTTCAAAAATTTCATGAAAATGACTTATGAGACAACATGAACCTAGGTGAATGACATGTATGACCCTATCAATGAAAGTGTTAAAACTAATGAGTGAGAACACCATCCATCCTGAAGATCAGCACAAGACTGCTTTTATTTTCCCTTGGGGTACGTTTGCATACAAGAAGATGCATTTTGGTCTTAAAAATGATGGAGCTACTTTTCAGCGGGCCATGTATTATGCTTTCCATGATATCAAGCATATCATCGAAGCTTATTTGGATGATTTAGCTGCTCGTTCTTGAAAGATAATTGATCATCCTTCTCATCTTCGACATATTTTCGAAGGATGTGGTCATTACAAAATCTGGTTGAATTCGAATAAGTACGTTTTCGCTGTCACATCCAGTCGGTTGTTGGGATTCATTGCATCTACTGAAGGGATTCAGGTACCTTCAAGGTTGAGGCAATACTTCAGTTGCCTCCCCCATATTCTATTAGTCAACTTCAAAGTCTTTAAGGAAAATCCAATTTCTTGAGGAGATTCATTGTTAACTATGCTGAGGTTATGAAAAGGTTTATGAGATTGTTGAAGAAAGGAATTCCATTCTTGTGGGATGGATTTTCTTAATGCTCGTTCGATGCTTTGAAAAAGGAATTGACCTCTGCTCCTTTGTTGTGTCCGCCTGATTATAACAGAGACTTCCTTTTGTATCTCACTGCGACAGAATCTACTATAGGTATGGTTATGGTTCATGAGGATGATGCTCTTTGTGAGCATGTTATTTATTATCTAAGTCAAGGCTTGGTAGGACCTGAATTGTGATATTCTCTCATTAAGAAGTTAGCTTTGGCAGTCTTCCATGCTGTCCAGTGACTTACACATTACATTCTACTTCGCAAAACTTATGTTTTGGAAGCCGTCAATCTGTTTCAATTGGTTCTCAGTAGATGAGTGATTGAGGGAAAATACAATAGATGGATTGTCATTCTACAAGAGTTCTATCTCAAGTTCCTATCTGCCAAATCTAAGAAATCGTTATTATTTTCAGAGTTGATCTTTGAGTTTCCTTGTGGAGAAGAGATTATTTATGAGGAGTCATTCCCGGATGAAAATATTTTCCTCATTTCTTCACAAGATCCTTTGTATGGAAATATTATTGTTTATCTATAGACTTCGAAGTTTCCCCTCATTTTTTCGAAGATGAGCGTAGAAAATTGCGTCACTTGGCGAAAATTTATCTTATCATCGGTGAAACTATATATCTTCGTGGGGTCAATTTGATCCTTATACGTTGCTTAACTCTTGAAGAAGCTGAGGTTGTGCTGAATGATTTCCACAGTGGAGCTTGCGGTGGTCATTTATCTGGGCTTGCTACAACTCAAAATATTTTGTGTGCCAGATATTTTTGGCCCTCAATTTTTAAATATTGTGTTGAGGCGGTCAAAAAGTGGCATCCTTGTCAAGTTTATACTCGGAATATGCATGCTCATCCAGCTTCTCTCTTTCCTGTTATCATTTTCGATTGGTTCACTAAGTGGGGAATTTATTTTACTACTTGTAACCTACCTTCGGCAAAGGGTCATAAGTACATTATTATAGTAGTGGACTACTTTACTAAGTGGGTCGAGGCTATGGCTACTTTCTCGATTGATGGTGAAACAATAACCCTGTTTCTATTCAACCAAGTCATTTCTCCCTTTGGTATTCCCAAAGAGATTGTCACTGACCATGACAGTCATTTTCAGAACTCCATGATGGTTGAAATGGCTCTTAAATTAGGTTTCCGGCAGGAGCATTCATCTCTATACTATCCTCAAGCCAATGGGCAGGTGGAAGCTGTGAATAAATCCTTGAAGGTTATCCTGCAAAGGAAAATAAATAAAGCTAGGTCCAATTGGCATATCATGTTGTATCCTGCACTTTGGGCATACCAGATGTTAGTTAAGGCTACAACCAGGTTCACTCCTTTCCAGCTGGTTTATGGTTTGGAATCAATATTTCATGTTGAGTGTGAGATTCCTTCCCTTAAACTATCTATTGAGCTTCTTCCAGACACTTCAAGTCTCGAAGAACGCCTTGTTTATCTAGAACGTCTCTATGAGAAGCTTCAAGATGAAGCTATGAATAATGAGGCCCATAAGAAATGACTGAAGGTTTAGTATGATAAGGCTATAAAACCTAGGGTTTTCTCTTAGGGTGACCTCGCTTTGGTCTACGATCAAGATAAGGATGCCTTGGGGGAAGGGAAATTTAAATCCATGTGGTATGACCCTTTCATTGTCAAACGAGTCCTTAAAAAGGGAGCTTATGATTTGGTTGAATTTAACGGAAATGAGCCGGCGAAGCCTAGAAATGGGCTCTATCTTAAGAAGTTTTATGCCTAAGCTTCTTCCTAGCTTTTTCTTTGGTTGTATATATTCTATTTTTGTGCATATTTGCCTATCGATTTTGTTGTGACGTTGATATTTTTGATCTGCCTTGGCAGGTGTCTATGGATGATATGATTCATTTTGGCTTTGCCGATGGTGCTAGTCAACATACCCGAAATCTTGCTTCCACGGCTTGGGTAATCTACTATCCATCCTGTCAGTTGTTAGTCTCAAGGGGCGTATGTATTGGTCTTGCTTCGAACAATGTTGCATAATATATTGTTGTGATCAATTTACTTTCTAAGCAAATGTCTCTTGGTATTGGTTTGTTAGTAGTGTACTTGGACTCACAACTGGTGGTTCCACAGTTGAATAAAATATATCGTGTTAGAGATCCATATTTATATCGTTTATTTCTGAGTATGTTTGTTGCAAATATCATCTAATTATTTTACATACATTCACATTCCATGATTAGAAAATGCATTTTTTGATTCATTAGCTAATCAAAAAATCATCACATTAATATAAAAATCATCAATAATCATTGTATATATGAGATAGTCACATCATAAAATCACTGTATATATAGGTCAGAGTCAGATGTTCAAAAATATAAAAAAATTGGACAATTATGTCCTACAAAATTAGGGCTTATGCCCAATCATGTCCATCATAAAAAATTATCAAGTCATCTAGTCATCCTAAAAAGTCTATGTATGTGGGCCTTACCCTGGCTAAGCATAATGGAAGAACACTATGGCAGTAGCCACATGAAAAAATAGTCGAACCCAATCATGTGGTACACCGACCACACGTCTCTAAATAACCTTAGGGAGGACCTCTATTGCAGCCATAGGGACCTGGTGGGTCAGACCCTCCAAGTTCCTCTATATGGCATGGAGGAACCTCCCAGGGTCTCTGCGACATTCTATGCATCTCTTATGTGACGCATATGCCTCGGTAGACCATCTAGTATAACTGGTCCAACATCTATAACATGATCAATAATTTTGTAAGTTCTTTGTCCTCTCAAAAATATTTTTTCTTTTTCATATTTATATCGAAAATCCAAAAAATCAAATAATCAAAAATCATTTAAATTTGATCTTACCAATCGCTCCCCATGCAGCTTGGGGTGGTAAGGGTAGATCTGGATATCCCCTGAAGTCCATGCCTGCATAGTGGTAATCCTCTATGGCAATCACTTGTTCTCCCCGCCACAGGAAGAACTCATCATCCCAAGTAGTCTTAGGGACCTCGTCGCCCCCTAGTCTTTTCATCAGGTCAACCCATCTTGCTATGCGTGGATCCTGTGGGCTACTGATGGTTAATATCACCTTAGGTTGAAGCCCAGGTATCCTCAAAGAAGAATTTACATAAAATGGTCCCATATTTGAAATTATTAGTCTTACCCTTCTGGATGGAAGTCAATTTTTTCTTCAAGTTGCTCAACAGTGCAATGCACCAATCATATAAAGTAGTTAGGAAATCAACTGCCAAACTCATGTTTGCACATGAGGCCTGGTGTAATGAGGTCGATTTGACTACTCGGACTATGGTGAAAAGAAGGATTTCATATGCAATCCTTGCACATCTCCAATTGGGATCTGGGTCCCAACCTTCTGAGTATCTTCTGAGAAATATAGCCGGATGTAATCGTCTACATTCAACCCTCCTAGTGCCTTGCCCTGAAAATTCACTGGCTCTCCTCTTCGAGAAAGCCCAGTAATGAAATATATGTCTTCGATTTCAATTCTCAAATGCATTTGATCAATCATGAAGCAATCTTCCTCCGGGTCCCAATAATTAACAAGCATCTCCAGCAATTTGGTATTTGTTTTAATATTGGGCATTTTGAAACATTTGAGCAATCCACATCCTCGGAGTATATCCAAGGAAAATTGATCCTCCATTACCTCATTATCAATTGCACTATTCTCCCTCTCTCTCCAACTAATAGTCATCCTGAGTCAATTCTACAATTCATCCATTAGATTTTTATTTTGAAAATTTACTCTACGCATACGTGGGTTACATTTTTATAGAGTCACATCTATACGCATCTTGGATATTTTCAACCCGCGTATACGCATAGGGCTAATATAAAAAACTAATTCCTATGGTGAAATTGACTTAAAATTACTTGAATTGATAACAAAAATGATTACTAAGACGATTGAGAGGATTACCTTGAAAATTTGAGCTGATTCGACTGAGAATTGGTCTAGATTGAAGTTGGGAATTTTTTACTCCAGATATTTTTCTCAAATTCACCAATGCAAAAATGACCAAATGTGAATTCAAAGGGTCTATTTATGCCCAAATTTCAAAAAAATTTCAAAACCCACTTGTTTAAAGTTTTTTTTTTACTTTTTTAATTTGTCCAATACTTTATGACCTTTTGGCTTGTAAGTGCTGGGATAGGTTGTTTTCAGGACCATTTGACGATTTCGAGATGATTTTGACGGCTTCGATTCCATAACCACTGACCCATCATGGAAGGTATTGTGTTCATCACTGGCATATAGGTTAAGGAAATTTACTTTCCGTTTCACTTATGCATTCTAGCCTCCATATTGAAATTTTGCCATAGGGTCAACCCTATCATGTTATGATTATTAAACCATTTTCCCTCACCGACTTATAAAATCATGATATGATGGTAGAGCCATTCTTTACATGGGCTTCCTAGTTAGATCCTCGCTAGCATATGTCACCCATTTTACAAATTGTGTAGCCTCGGGAGTCCTCTTTAGTCTCACCATGACTTGTGTGACGAAGCTTCATTCTTCTTCTTCTTCGCTATCTTTCTGGCTTTATACCTTAGAGGCTCACCTTTTGTTGAGTTGTTCTGCTACATTGCATATTGACCATTTGTGTATCTTGGCCTTAAGCTATCTTCAATTGGACTCGTGTATAAGCCAACTTTTTGACCATGTCCTTCTGCAAAGTCAACCTTGAAATCACTTAGAATCTGCAACTTGACACCCTTGCACGTGGACAGAACATTCCTCTGAGTGTCATCTACCAGTTTCGCCACCTTGCATTGAGAATATGATTGTTCCTGTCTCAGGAACTAGTGCATCTGTTCACCGACACTCGTTCTATCCACTATACTATAGACATTCTTTTATTCCTTTTTAGGCTTTCAATATGAAAAAGACAAAAAAAATCAACTATCCCAAAAAAGAGCGGGAATGGGACATTACTTCCATATTTGATGGTAGCTAAGAATCAGTTGTGTCGCCCTTGAACAAAGCACAAAAAACTAAGTCTTTTCTCCATTCAGATGGGATTTAGTTTGACTTAAGAGAGCCATAACCTTGTTATTGAGTCAGTACTCCCCCAATTGGTTATATCTTCCAATCATATGGAGGGTTTTTTCATGCCTCCCGCATGACAAACTTATTCAAAATTATCATATGCTGCCATAGTCACATTGAGTCATGCTTTTTTTCAAGGGAACTAAACCTGAGTCGGCCTTTCTGCGGTGTCTCTTGACTCAGTTTTCAGTTGGCCATCTCTGGTTTGTCAGAGTCTTGTTTTATCACATCAGCCATTTAGTCCTTTACTAGTTCTAGTTTGAGAAGGTCTCCATTGACTTCTTACCGATGAGTTTTTCTCTTATCAACTTTGACAAATTTCTCTAAGAGTAAACCTAGAGTCGCACACTGGCCCTATTTACATCATTGATAGGTGACCTTGTGCTCAACATTTGACCAACACCATGGGTCTTTGAATAAGTGGTTTCCCTTGTTTTCGACTTCAACTTTCGTTATCACACCTGGGATTCACGTAGTACCTTGGTTTCCATTTGACCCTATCGGTGGATTCCTCGCCTCTTTGTCAACTTTCATTATTGGTTGGTTCAGAGGGTTTCTGTCGTGCACTAGCTACATTTTGTGCATGCCGGAAATGTGCTTCGAGTTCATTACTTCACTTTTCTTCATCCAATTCCTTCCAAATCTTGGCCCGTGGGTTACACTCGCGCTGGATTGTTGCGGGATGCCTTAATTCCTTCCTTCCAATAGACCTTTTCCCATCGACTCCGACACAATTCTCTGGGAATAAGATCTAAAGTCCTTTTGTCAATACCTTAGGGTTTGTAGTGATTAGTGGTAGATTCCTTCGCTATCGACAGTGAGAATACATCAATGTCTCCTGATTGGTAGATTCTATCAAGTGTTCGACTTCAAATCATTCATTCGAACTTGTTATATTGTAATGGGGTACTTTGACTCTCATCATCATTATCGGTGAGTTGTCTTGTGTTTGTTAACGGTATACATCAATGACTGGTAATCAAACGATTTCTCACATGGTCAACTTCAACTCATTTATTCCCATAGTGTAGAATTGTACCATGGTGATTGGTGAAGACCTCAGGTTTGCATCAACATGCTTTGGTTCACTTTGACATCTCCTTCAGTTTTCTGCCAATGACACCATCCACTCTTATATGTTGCAATTCATCACAGCTGCATCTTATATGTTGGCACCCGAGTTGTGTGTAGTGCCAATTTTCCACTACTTATGATTTGGTACTTGGAGATTCAGTGTGACTTCAGTTATCAGATATCTTTGCAGCATCATTGATTAGTATTCTATATGTGATACTTTGACATGACTTTGAATATGTACTTTGGGGCAGTGATCAGATGATTCACTATGTACTTTAAAATTTGTGCTATCCTTGTATACATATTTGATCCACTCCATACTTGTTAGGCAGACATGATTTAATTTCACTGAGCATGGTTATGCCCACCTCATACATGAGCTTGATTTATGATTTCTTTCACTAGTTTTTGGGAGGCTGAAATTTGGTGAAGTCCTCCCAAGTTTCTCTCTTATGCACATAATACATTTCGGCCATCATTTACCCCTTATGACCTCATATATTAGGGGGCATCTATTATATCATTATTCATCACCTCTATATACTTGATTATCTATGTATTGGCCTTGGGAGACCCTTTCCGTTCAAACTTGGTCATTTTCTTTAAAAAACAATATTTTGAATTCCATACACGACTCTGCTCTGTCAAAACATGTGCAGTCGCGGGTCCACTCATATCTGACCCGCATATATAATTTAAAGTATTTAAAAAGTATAAAACTCCCTATTATTTGGGCGGGGTTTACAAGTTACATCGGAAGCCCACCTACAAGATCCCGTGGCCAAAATGTTTCCCAACTGAAAAAATTGTTTTGAGGAAGTATAAATACATCTGATGGGAAAGGCCTAAGGGAAGAGAGATATAGGTATTGATACTATAGCTTGTTTAGCCCAGAGCAAGTCTGATCATCCCTATGCCTCTTGCACTTCCCAGGTTCAGGAAACCCTTGTTTCCTTCTTTGAGATGCTCACCTCCTTTATGTGACATCCTTGTGCCCCTTATGGAAGAAGATTGTTGAGGCTTGGGTTGGACGGATGTGGAGTACGGTTTTGCTTGGATCCGTGGATGATTTCAGGTGGTATTTCTCCACATATTTTACATACATCAATAAAGAAGATTTGTCCCGTTCCTGATGTCGTGATCTTTAATGTTTTTTATACATGTTAATGATCTTGTAATTGTTAATTTCATGTTATTTTCTATAAGCTTATAGGATATATATGATGTACAACTAGTCTATGTGCTTTTTCTTGAGTTATTTGCAGGTATTGAAGCACGTGGAGAAGTAGAAGGTTTGAACCCTGTGGGAATGACCTTAAACGTTGGACATACGGGTAAGGTAATCTCTCCCAAGTTTACTAGTTTAAGCATTGGGACCTTTAGTTTGATTGCTTCTTGCTGTTATATGCCTTCCGCTCTGTTGGGGTCCTCAACCCAGACCCTAGGGTAGTTTCTCCTGTAACACCTCTTGAAGCTTCAAATAAAATGCCATTATATTTGGTTCTAATAAAAAACTAAGAAAAATGAAAAAAAGGTTCATCATACCCCTTCAAATTATTTCCTAAAAAATATAACAAAAATTTGTTAGGCCTTATGCAAAGATTGATCATCAGTGACATTTTGAGTTATTCCCAACCGCAAAAGAATGAACCATTGTGCTAATTTGAAAGAAGGTTGATTAGGGATTTTTCAATTTAATGTCAATATTTGAAAATAAGTATGTCAAGCCGTTTCTGAAGAATACATGTGACTTTAAAACAAATACCATCGATTTGAAGTTACAACCAAAATTTTTATAAAAGGGGACATTAAACACTTCATATATAATACTAAGATGCAAAAAAAGAAAGGCCATTGGACCTTCTTTAAAGTTCAACCAAAAGGAAAAAAATAAAAGATATTTTAGGGCCATTTGAATTATTGCTTGGAACATGAAGGAAAGAGATGGAACTAGAAGAAAAAGCCTAAATTCAAAGTAAAGGGCCTTATTTCTATCTTAAAAGTGGTTAAGAACTTCAATGAGTCATAACCAAGCTAGAGGGATAGACGCCCTCAATGCTAGACGCCTCATTCCTTGTGAAAGTCATGAGTTTTTGGTATATGTGGCTTACGGGCTGCTACATATACCCGGGGAGGTTGATGTTCCTTATCTAAAAAAAGAACTTCAATGGGTCCTTCTCTACTCTATGTTGGTATTTTTCCTTTAATGACATCAACATATATAAATATTTTGAATTACACATGCTATTGACATCATTGAGTTCAAAATACTGAATATGAATTTGAACCTCATAAACCAAGCATGCAAAAACTTTGCCTAAACCATAAATTCCTCTTTGAATTAATTTATAAATATAACTCATGCTTTATTTCATAATTATAACTAGAAATGTGAGAACAAATATGGAAATCTTCTCTTTTTCATTGAAATGATCCAACAAACTTGTTGTGTGTGATAAATTTTACATCCAGTCATAGGAATACATTAAAAATTCCACCCCCAAGTTATGTTAGGAGGCCACCAAGGGAAAGGAAACTAGCTAATGACTCTCAAATCAATTGCCACCAACCTCTACCAAATTGTTGACGAGATAACACTCTAAGAAACCATCCAACAATCATTTTCCTTAACACTTCCTTCCATTACACCAAACAAAACAAGAAAAATATTTCCTTTCTTTGCTTAATAATATCTTAAGAATATTCTTCCCATTATTGGTTTACAATGTGTGCATAATGATTCTATTATATTCTCTGTAGAATACCCTAATAGTATTATACCTTGGCTCAAAGCACCTAGTGAGCAACAATTTATAAGGAAAGAAAAGTTTTTTTGAACAAAACAACATTTACTATCTCTTTTCTCGAATCCATGGTCTTTTCTTCCTCTACTTAATTTGGTCACCTCCTAGTTTGAATCTCAATCCCAAGCACAAGAATATTGCAAAAATTTACAAGTAAGCGAGCATGGGATAATGTGGTTTTAATGGTTAAAATGATAGTGAATAACTTTATTTTTTGTCTTATTTTTCCTTCAAAATCCATATGATCATAGAAACTTCTTGTTCCATTTCCTGAGGATTTCCAACCCAAGTACAATTATTTTCAATATAAGGTTTAAGGTATACATAATATTCCCACTTGGAAAATTTATCCATCACATTCACGTAAAGAAAATATTTAAACACTTGATTTACTCTTTCAATGTTCCCATTGTTCAGTTTTTAAGTGCAATAGATACAAGCACACATTTATGAAATATTGATAATTACTTCAAATTATGTAGATCTTCTTTTAACAATTCCAGTTTATCATTAAGCAATTACGCTTCAAAAATTCAACCTTAAAATCATAAGGACAATAAATATCACAATGCATAAAGAGAATAGGAGATTTACCCTTGGAAAACCCACTTGGGAGAAAAAACCAACAACCTTTTTCTTAGAGAAATTATTTTGTTCAACAAGAGATACTTCTAATGTAGCTAGTCAACTATGAGGTCAAACTGACCAACAATTCTTATGTTCAAGTCTGGTTAATAATCCTCAATTCAAGCCTCCAATTTTCCTAACAATTCAACCTAATTTGGTCGGCCCTAGGCTGAAATTCAACCTCCCAGAAATTGTCTAGAAACCCATAAATTCATACCCCGAGTCAGCCCAGAAATTCAGACTGGCTAGAATATGTTGCCCTAAAAAATATCTAGAAACACACGTGCAAGCTAAAAGTGAGAGAGAGAGAGAGATGCTAAAGATGAATTCATCCTTCTTGTCCTTCTTCATCCATCTTGTCCTTCTCTTAGATGCCCAAAAACTTTTTCTCTTTTGTGAGGTTAAATAGTACCTTGTGGAGGAGGTTGAATGCATTTATATAGCATTCTTTCTTCGTGAATGGGTGTGTATCTTCGCTTGGGCCAACTTGACTTGAAGGAGGGTCGATTTGACATAGTTTTTCTTAGTTTTTGACATGTTCATTTAGATTTTATGACTCAAAACGCACCATATGGTTATCTTGCATAAGAAATTTTGCAAGTCCTTCCCTACATGCATCTATACTAAACAAAGTCTTTCTATTGATGTACAATCTTCAAAATAGGTGTACTAATGAGGAGTTTTTTAAATTGGTGACAAAATTCCACACATTCATGGGACCATTCAAACTTCTTCCATTGTTTTATGAAGAATTTATTGATTTTTCAATCTTGAAGAATCCCTCAATGTATATTTGGTAATAATTGACAATATCCACGAAGGATCTCACGTCAATAACATTATTTGTAGTGGGCCAATTGACTATATCCTCAATATTCTGCAGACCCATAGATAACCATTTTGAGATAATGTGAACCAAAAAATGAATGTGTTTTTCATATAGCTTACATTTTGTAGGTTTTAAACCTTTACAGAAATTACATGCAAACAAATTCTTAAAACAAAAAATTAAACAATGGAAAAAACATAAGACAAATATAGACAGATATTTTCCCATGGATCCCAAAACCGGGACTTCCAATTAATTTTTCATTATATTCCTTTTAATTTTACAACACATATATATACATGCCGAGGCATTCATAAAACCCCAATCCATTAACCCTTGATTAGAACATAACCGTAGTTCCCTTCAATGGATCTACAAAATACCATGGGAGAAAACCATCATGCCCAAAACCATGTGCAAAACCCATGCACAAAACCATGGATAGGTTCACCATGCATGCGCGACTAGTCATGGAAAGAATATAACACACACCCAAAATTCTCCCACTTGTTGTTTTCTTTTCAACACAGGGGGTCACATGATAGCTTAGTCATTGGTCCATCCCTGCAACACCAATTATTTCTCTACACCAAGAAAACTTCTCAGTGCTCATAGACTTTGTCAATGCATATACAACATTCTTCAAAGTGTCCACCTTTACCAACAACACCTTTTTGTCCTCAACCATATCCCTCACAAAGCGATACTGAACATCAATGTGCTTCGTCTTTGAATGATAAGAAATATTCTTTTCCAAGAAAATTGCACTTTGGCTATCCAAGTCTATCCTTATATCTTGTTGTATCAACCCCATACTTGAACACAATCTCTGTAACCAAACTGCTTCCTTGATTGCATGAGTAGTTCCATTCATTCAGCCTATGTAGTTGAAAGAGCCACTGCAGACTGTCTTTTTCTCATCCAAATTAGTGCTCCTCCAAATAGGTTAAACACATACCCACTTGTAGATCTTCTCTAATCTAGATCTCCAACCTAGTCTACATCAACAAAGCCATGGATATCCAAAATTTGTCCAATCCTAGTCTTCCTTGGTAGTACAAACCATAATCACTAGTGCCATGCAAATACCTGAACACCCGCTTCATTGTTGTCCAATGCTCCTTCCCTAGATTTGACATAAACCTGCTTAATACTCCCACTGCATGTGCAATTTCTGGTCTAGTATAGACCATTGCATACATTAGATTACCGATTGCACTCACATATGGAACATGGGACATGCCCTCTTCCTCTTCTTGTGTCTTGGTAAACTATTCAATAGATAAATTTACACCTATAGGAATAGGTGATCTAGGTGGATATTAATGGCCATCCAACTATTCCACTTGGACCCCCACAATTGTTTCTTTCATTTTTTCAGTTTCCTTAATTGTAGCACAATTTACTATTTTGGCAGTTTTTCGGGTCATGAACTTTCGGAGCCATTTTGAGGCCCTAAACAATGTTTTTTGGAAAATCATAGTCGAAAAGTATGACTCTTCAACTCAACATTTATTTTTAGTATTTTCATTCCTCGGATATATCTTTATAACGAGGTATCGTGTGCATCAAACGAAGATCATATGCCAAAGTTACGACCCCAATAAATTAATGTACCAATTTAAACCAACACGGCCTTGGAATTTCATCTCCTAGGGTTAGGTTTTTGGATGTTTAGGGTTTTCCATTGTTTCTCAATAATAAATAGGCCTTCAAGCCCCATGTAACACAGTTCATAGGCGTGTAGCCGACACATATCTTCTCAGAGATAAACTACCATCGCCCTATCTAGTTTATGTCCATTCTGTCTGTAAGAATAATTCAGTTATTTGATATTAACGAAATGATTTTTTATTTCTGCTTCTTCTTTGTGATTATGTTTAGTACTGTATTTTATTGTGTTCCCGCATAAGTTTGTATCATTGGTACCAGAGAGGTCTGCTCTTCCTCGATCCTTCTTTGCATGTCCCCGACGAGGTTGGGGTATAAAGAGTTAGGGCTTGATATGGTTGAACCTTTGCAAGATCAACCTCATAAACCTCGACGACTGCCCATGGGGGAAGAAAATAAAGATGAGGGAGTAGGATATCCTATGAAAATATTTCTCGAGGAGGCCCTCAAGAAAAAAAGGAATGTGATGATGGATAACTTTGCCCAAATCCTTCAACAACTACCCACTGGTGGCGCATCTACATCCAACAGCCACTCTGGAGGCGCCACTCCTTTTAAGGTACAAGTAAACTTTGAAATTCCCATATTTGAGGTCCAAATATATGGAGATGCCATACATAGATGGTTGATTCTATTAGAAGGATATTTCTCGGTTCGTGACTTTTCCGACCCAGAAAAGATTACTTTTGCACTCCTCAAAGCCGCCCCCCACGTCAAGGACTGGTGGGAAACCTACTATGAGAAAAAGGACGAGTGGGAACATTCTCTGTTCTTGCCTGCACCCACTTGGAATTCTTTCTGAGACACCATTAAGGAACAATATTATCATGTGGGGAGATATGATGACAAGTATATACAATGGAATATGTTGTGGCAGCAAAGGGAACAAGATGTGCATGAGCTGATGAATCTATTCCATACCCTACGTGCAAAGTTGGGTATCAAATATTTAGAGAAACATTTGGTGTTGAAGTACTGTAGTTGTTTGCACAGATACATTCAAGAGGAAATGGAGTTCCTCGACATCTCCTCACTTGGTGCGACATATTGGTATGCTAGCAAGATTGAGCAGAAATTAAAACAGAATAAGCTGGCCTTTGGATCTATGAATCAAAATCAAGGGAAAGGTGCCCCCAAACCACAGAAAAAAGGAAAAATCCAAGACATGGTTACCAAAGACAACCTGCCAAAGTTGCAAGCAAATAACAACACCACGAAGCCAAAGAAGGACACGGGAAAGTGGTGTGAGTTCCATAAGAGCTCCACTCACAACACAAGTGAGTGTCTGGGCAAGCAATCACTGGTGGCCAAGATGAAGACTTCTGAATCAGATACATGTTCTGACTCTGAGTTAGAACTCGACAAGGGGAATGACAAAGGGAAGCATATTATCGATGTGGAGCCCAATGCCACCGTTGCCACCACGAAGATCCAGAAGGAGGAACCCAAAGATCCATAGGAGGAGGAGCATCTCTTCCACTACTAGATGTGGGTAAAGGGTTCCCTGCTACAGTTTATTTTCGAAAGCAGGAGCCTAAAGAACCCCATTTCGGTAGAGGTCATGAAGCGGTTGGGCTTGCTAATCACAACACATGCAACAGTTGTACACCATCAGGTGGCTTCACCATGGATGGGATCTCCACGTTAGCTAGGGGTGTCGCCTTCCATACAACATCAAGCCCTTCACGAATGAGGTATTATGTGGTATTTCTCCTTTTGATGTTTGTGATATATTATTAGGCCAACCATACTTGTGGAAACGACATGTTGTGTATGAGTCAAGGCCTCATGCTGTTATTGTTACCTTGGGAAATAAGTTGTATAGGATACCGTAGGTAGTACTTCCTATCGCCATCTCTTTGGTTACTGCAAAACAATGCAGTAATCTCATTTCCAAAATCGAGAAATTTTTTTGATTGATGATCCACCCTTAGGGAAAGAAGAAGAGTGTGGCCATGACCTCCAGACAAGGCCCCTACGCATGACAACAACAAATGGACAAGGTCATGGAGGAGTACGAGGACATCTTCACCTCCCCCGCAAGGGTGCCTCTGCATTGTCAAGTCAAGCACTCCATTGTTCTGAACCTAGGTGCGTTGCTGTCCAATGGATCATTCTATCGGTGCCCTGTACTATAGAACGATGAAATCAAGAGGCAAATTTAGGAGTTGTTGTAGAAAGGTCACATCTGGCTGGGTTCATCGCCCCGTGGGAGCTTGCTCGTGTTGGGGTAGAAGAAGGATGGGACTTGGAGACTCTATATTGACTATTAGGTACTCAACAACATCATTTTTAGTAATAGCTACCCGATCCCATGGATTGATGACCTTCCAGACCAAATCAATGGGGGAAAAATATTTCAGCAATATCAACTTGAAGTTCGGGTATCACCAGGTACCCATCGAACCCTTCGATGTGTGGAAGACTACCTCCAAATCCAAGGAGGGCCTTTTCAAATGGATGGTTATGCATATCGAGTTGACGAATGCTCCTGCAACCTTCATGAGGCTAATGGAAGACATCTTGCTGCCATTATCCAACTCATTTGTCGTGGTATACTTGGATGACATCCTGATCTTCAGCCATATTTGGGAAGAGCACCTCCACCGCAACCGATAGGTTCTCCAAACACTGTGGCAATACAAGTTGTGTGCCAATTTGTAGAAATGCACTTTTGGCATGACCCAGGTTCAATATTTGGGGTAAATTATTGATGAACAGGGGTTGCATGTGGATCCAGCCAAGATCTAAGTCATTCAGGATTGGCCAACTCCAACCACTCTAACCGAGCTCTGCAACTTTTTGGGTCTTTCCAATTTCTACCGCAGGTTCGTGTTAGGGTTCTCTCATATCACTTGGCCCTTGAGTCAAGTCACCAAGGGAGGAGCGAAAGAGAAATTATTTTGGTCTTAATCTCAACGGAAGACATTTGAAGAGTTGAAACATTACCTCTGCTCTGCACGAGTGCTCACATTACTAGACTTGCAACAACCATTTCAGATAAATAAAGATGCCTTTGACTATGCTATTGGGATAATCCTTATTCAAAATGGGAATCTAGTGGGATATCACAGTGAGACACTTTCAATTACAGTCCGAAAATATCCCACTTATGACAAAGAGATGTATTCCATTGGGCAAGCCTGTCGACAATGGAAGCATTACATTTTGGGGAAGGAAACGATCATCCACACAAACCACCGACCCCTGTAATTCATATAGACGCAAGGGAAGTTGTAAAATGATCGCCATCATAAGTGGTCCACATACCTGAAAAAATTCCATTTGAACATCAAGTAGAATAAGGGAAACACCAATAATGTTGCAGACTACCTCATCCGACCATCGATCGTGGCATTAACCATCATTCTCAACTCTTGTGGGCACGAGACTTCTGATTGGTTGCTACTCTACAAAAGCGACCCAGAATTCGGCCACACATACCAGACGCTCTTGGAAAGTCAACAAGTTCCATATTTTCACCTCCAAGATGCATTGTTATGCCACCCAGGACACCTTTGTGTTCCTTCAAGTGAGCATGCCAAAATGGTTTGGGAAGCGCACTGCAGTTGGGTAGTTGGGAATTTCGGGGTCGAGAAAATAGTGGCAGTACTACAGAATTATTTTTATTTTTCGAACCTTCGACAGGATGTCAGGAAGTACATCATATCTTGCACTGCCTGCACCATTTCCAAACCAACCATCAAGAAGCAAGGCCTCTGTACTCCACTGCCTACCCCTCTTCGACCTTGGGAATCCATCTCCATGGATTACATGTTGGGCCTTCCTTGTACTAAACATGGAAACAAATGTGTTTTTTTGGTCGCCAACAAATTTTCGAAGATGGCCATTATGGTGGCCTGCAAGAAGAATAACACAGCATAAACCACTACTAAACTATTCTCTAAATGAGTGTGGGTACACTTTGGGATCCCCTAGTCTATTATCTCAAATTGGGAAAGTAGGCTCCTCAGTACATTTTGGTCCATCCTCTGATCGATGTTGGACGCCAAGCTCACTAAGTCCACCGCTTTCCATCCCCAAACTGATGGCCAGACAGAGTTCATCAACAAGATGATCGTACACATTCCGCACATGTACATCTCAAAGCATCCATGCAAATGGGATGATAACATCCACTATTTCCAACAGAGCTATAACTGGTCTCTGCACAACTCAACTAGCCACATGCCCTTTTAGGTGGGCTTGACTATGTCCCATTAATGTGGCCATACCAATTGCAGCTACTCAGGCAGATTCAACTCATTGATAACATTCAAAAAATCCACCAACAGGTTCATGCCATAATGAAAAGAGCCAATTCTAAGTACAAACAACGTCATGATCAACATTGGTTTCCACACAAGTTCCAGGTGGGTGACAAAGTTTGGCTACATTTGTGGAAGGAGCACCTCACTCGGCCCCACCACAAGCTTCACTCGCTCCGATATGGGCCATACACCATCACCAAGTCAGTAGGGGACAATGCCTTCAAGCTCAGTATTCCACCATTCCTTGGTCTGCACCCAGTGTTCAATGTGGACTGCCTTCGGCCCTACTTTCCACCATTGTTGGACACATTCAACATTGCAGAACAACTCACACAAACACAATTAAACCCAGATTGCATGGAACAAGATACAATTGATTAGATCATGGACACACAAATCAAGAACACCCGACAAAAAAGGATACAACTATATCGAGTTGTCAAAGCATACCAACTCCTTCACTAGGGAAAGTGGATCACTAGGGACCAAATTCAGCAGAAGTTTCCTCATCTCATGGAGGAACTCAACACAATGGTGACCATTGCTTCCTAAGGGTGGAGGAATGATCTAGGTGGATATTTTTGGCCACCCACCTATTCTACTTGGACCTCCACCTTTTTTTCTTTCAGTTTTTAAGTTTCCTTAATTATAGCACAATTTACTATTTTTGGGAGTTTTTCGGGTCCTGAACTTCCAGAGTGGTTTTGAGGCCCTAAAAAAATTTTGTTTGGAAGAACACAGTCAGTGAATGTGAGGTTTAAAATCAACATTTGTCGGCATCATTTGTATTCTAGGGATAGATCTTTCTAACGAGGTATCATGTGCGTCAAACGAAGATCGTATGCCAAATTTACGACCTAGGGAAATTGATGTACCAATTTATCCTAACGGGCCTCATATTTTGGCGTTTCATATCCTATAGTTAGATATTTGGATGTTTAGGGTTTTCCATTTTTTCTCAAAAATAAATAGGCCTTTGAGCCTCATTGTAACACTATTCAGAGACATTTAGCCGCCACATCTCTTCTCAGAGATAAGCTACCATCACCCTAGCTAGTTTATGTCCATTCTGTCTGTAAGCATATTTCAATTATTTGATATTAATGAAATGAAGTTTTATTTCTGTTGCATCTCTGCGTTTATGTTTAGTACTGTATTTTATTGAATTTCTGCATAGTTACGGATCAGTGGTATTAGAGCGGTCTGCTCTTCCTCGATCCTTATTTGCATGTCCCAAATGAGGTTAGGGTATAAAGAGTTAGGGCTCTATCTGGTTGAACCTTTGCAATATCATCCTTGAAAACCCCAACAACCACGAATGGGGGAAGAAAATAAAGATGGGGGAGAAGGATATTCCATCAAAATATTGCTCGAGGAGTCCATCTAGAAACAAAGGAACGCGATGATGGATAACGTTTCCTAGATCCTTCAACGACTGCCCACCGACGACGCATCTACATCCAGCAGCCACTCTGGAGGCACCACTCTTTTTGAGGTACAAGTAAACTTTGACATTCCAATATTTGAGGGTGAAATAGATGCATATATCATATATAGATGGTTGAATCTATTAGAAGGACATTTCTCGGTTCATGAATTTTCCGTCTGGGAAAAGATTACTTTTGCACTCCTCAAATCCACCCCCCATCCCAAGGACTGGTGGGAAAAATATAGTGATAAAAAGGACAAGGGGGAACCCTCTCTGTTCTCGGTCGTAGCCACTTATAATTCTTTCTGAGACACCATAAAGGAACAATATTATACTGTGGGGAGCTATGAAGACAAGTGCATACAATGGAATACGTTGTGCCAACAAAGGGATCGAGATGTGCACGAGCTGACGAATCTGTTCCATGCCCTGCGCACAAAGTTGGGTATCAAAGATTCAGATAAAAATTTGGTGTTGAAGTAATGCAGTTGTCTACACAGACACATTCAAGAGGAAATGGAGTTTCTTGACATTTCTGATGAGCTTGAGTATTGCAACAAGAATGTTGCAACTCCCAAGGCCAACAACTTTAATTATCAACCCAGGGTTCGTATAAACTTAAGAGGTATCAACACTATGTGTGCAGCATACAATGTGTCATTCTTTGGTTGATTTGATGTAATGGAGTGAATTTTATGAAATCAAAGCCTAAACTAATTTCAGAAATGGAAGTGTTGCTTTGAAAAGGAATTAATCCTAGGAAAGAACAACAATTTGTAATTGAAATCCTATGAGCATGAATTCAAATAAAATACCTAATCTAATTTGCGAAAATGAAGGTCCTAAGTGGTGTTTATTCCTCCTCAATCATGTATTTAGATCATAGGGTTCATGATTCAAGCCTAAGAGACAAAAACCAACCTTTGGGAGCAAATCTGGTTGAGTTTACACATGCTACAAGAGTGCTACAGGCAACTCTGTTTTTGCTACAGGCAAGTTTGTTTTGGAAATAACTCACCGAATGACTAAGTAAATCAAATTAAAATGGGATGGAAAATTTTTTATTATTATTAATTATGATTTCTTAGGTCTCCATTCGAAGTGGAATCACTCCAAAATACCCTTGTTCAAACGTGATAAAAAATAATAGCAAATTACTACTCTAAAATCTGGAAATTCAAGAACTAGTGAGCTAGTTAATCTATCAAATGCCTAACCTAATCAAGTGAAAATGAAATGGGGTAAACTTTGTTATCAAATTTAACATTATTATGAACTAATCCAAGTGGAATCAAGTCAAATGGATCTCATTAACCCCTTCTAAAAAATAGCAGAAATTTACTACTATTTCGCTACAAGGCATTTCCAAAAATCTTATATTCGTGAACTAGTAACCAAATCCAAGTAGCTTACTGATTAATATGACCTTCCAAAGTTATTCTAAATATGAATAATGATTTTGAACTTGTAAGAAACTTACAAAAGAACTCATTTGAAGCTTTTAACTCAATCATATAGCAAGAAAATAAATAATTCTAAATACAGAAATATGCAAAACATAAATAAGAGATGCATGTGAATAAGAAGTGAAAAGAACATAAATTAATTGTGCAAGAGGGCTCTGAGGCTTCTGGGATGGCCAATACCAAGGAGGACTCAGAGTCCTATGGAATAAACCAAGCCTTAGAAGCTAAAAATGACATCAATCTTCATTACTGAATCAGTTCAAGTACATCCCTGCAAGAAAATAAAGTGGAGCTTCCAAAAAACATGTTTTCTCCACAATAAGACTAAACAATACATGCCCCTAGAGGCCAATTCGAATTGGTACTTATAAAAAATGATGAGGAAGCATTCCCCTTGAAAGGAGGAATTTTTCCCCTCCAAAATCCCTCAAATAGTGGATCTAGTTCTCAACACTAGGAGTTTGCAGTAAATGACAAGGAACACATTCCTAGATTTTCTCAATCATCAGAGTTCCAGAATATCTCAAGAATTTCTCAATTATTTCATGTTGTTTTGTTCATTTACTCTCCAATATTGATCCTCTAGTATTAGAGAGCAAGTCCCTAAATTATCTCCTTCTCCAAATCTCCATAATCTACTCAATATTCTCATAATATCCTTCAAAAATAAATAATATTAGGCACAAATATGCAATTATCTCTAAACCTTCCTAAGAACATATTAAAGATTAAAAAAACATTATTAAGTGTAGAAAAAGATATTTAATATATATTTTATGTGCCTAAGAAAGGTTATATGAGCCTTAATTTATGTCTAATTTAGAGGCCAATCATACCCCCTATTGAAACTGTTGCTCATCCTTTGAACAACCTATTCATCCTCCTTTCCTTGTGGTTCTTCATGTATGATGGCATATTTAATTCTCTATTTATTGGTCCATGTGTTGCTCCTCCTGTTAATTTTCTTGATACTCTTCTATTTTCATTTGCGGGGGGGGGTCACAAGGGGCGGGTACATCCCCTGCACAGGGTCCGGGGAATCACCTCGAGAAATTTTTTTTGGACCCTATTTTAGGTGGGTAGACTCACCCATGGTTTTGTGCATGGGTTTGCACATGGTTTTGGGGCATGATGGTTTTCGGCCTCTAGTATTTTGTAGATCCAGTCAAGGGAACTAATGTTATCTTCTATGCCAGGGTTAATGGATTGGGGTTTATGAATGCTTCGACATGTATATATATGTGTTGTAACACTAAAAGGAATATAATGAAAAATGAAGCTGGTAGTCCCAATTTGGGATCCAGGGGAAAAATATCTATGTACATATGTTTTATGTTTTGTTCTCTCGCAATTTTTTATTTTCTGTTTTTAGAAATTCGTCTGTAGATAATTTCTGTACAGGGTTAAAACCTACAATGACGACAAGTACATACAATGGACTACACTGCGACAACAAAGGGATCAAGATGTGCATGAGTTGACGAATATGTTCCATACCCTACGCACAAAGTTAGGTATCAAAGATTCATAGAAACATTTGGTGCTTAAGTAAAACAGTTGTCTGCACATATACATTCAGGAGGAAATGGAGTTCCTCTACATCTCCTCGCTTGGTGCGGCATACTAGTATGTTGCCAAGATTGAGAAGAAATTAAAACAAAAGAAGCGAGACTTTGGATCTGCGAATCAAAAGCAAGGGAAAGGTTCCCCCTAACCACAGAATAAAGGACAAAGCCAAGGCGAGGTGGCCAAAGAAAACCTGCCTAAGCCACAAACAAAGAAAAACACCACGAAGCCGAAGAAGGACACAGGAAAGTCGTGTGAGTTCCATAAGAGCTCCACTCACAACACAAGTGAGTGTCGGGCCAAGCATTGACTGGTGGCTCAAATAAAGGCTTCTGAATTAGATGCATGTTACAACTCTGAGTCAGAATCCAACAAGGGAAACGACAAAGGGAATCATATTATCGATGCAGAGCCCAATGCCACCATTTCCACCACAACGATCCAGAAGGAGGAACCTGAATATATAGAGGAGGAGGAACATCTCTTCCACTCCTAAATGTGGGTAAAGGGTTCCCTGCTGTGTTAGTGTGTTTTGGTGCACATATGTATGAAATCACACCAACTTAAGGGGTGTGGTTTTCCCTCTTAAGTTATTGGTCACAGGCAGAAAACAAATGGAGTTAAGCAAGTTGGTGGAATGTGCTAGAACATAAACATACTAAATAGAGAAATAACATGCATATTCAAACATAAAAAATAAACTAAAACTAAAAAAAATAACACAAAAGCTCTAACTGGAGTCAAACAACTTCAATAATCCAAACAACGACACTTACGTCCCCTCTTATTGAGTGTTGGTAGGAAATAAGGATGAAACTTTAACCCACTTGCCAAGGGATCCTTAGAACTAGGGGTTCTAAGTCTTGATGCAAGGATGTCCTTACTTCTGAGCTGCCTTGGCACAAAGTCTCCCTCTTTCTACTATGGTGGAATGGAGTTGTTGGATGGCCAACAACTAATTCGCCTCTATCACACACTACTGGTATTGCTTGGGAAAATTCTGGCCAGCATAACAATGTGCTCTCATGTTTTTCATCTCTTAGTGGCCTTTTATAGGAGAATTCAAATCCTCCTTCCCTCTCTTGGTACATTGTGGATAGTGACTCAAGAGAGGAGGGTAATTCCATTGTGTGCCACATTTCTTCCATTGTGTGCTCCCTTGATGTCCTAAGGAGGCGTGGGTGGCTGTACTTAGGTGGCTTCAAGTGTGAAATCAATGTCTTGGAGTGTGCCTTGTGGTGTCAGAAAGTGACTTCTGCCACTCCGCAAAAGGCACGCAAAGGTGCGTTTATCGAAGACTTTTGCATGCAAAGGCACTTTTGACTAGTCCTTCTTGTACAAAATTTGATTTTTCCTCAGACCTTAGAGATTTTTAGATACTTTCAAATTCCCTAATGTCTCTCAGCCCTGTAAACCCTTTCGCCTGACATTAAATAATGTCACCTTTGCTTGTACGATTTTCCAGTGATAATAGTTTCCCCCTAATGTGTGAGATCTGGGAAGAATTGTATAGCCAAAATACATTATTGTTTCTTTTTTGCATACTATGTGTAGAGGGTGAGAGACCTGCGTGTAGCTCAGAATTGGAGACACCCTGCACCGGGTCGAAGAACGACCATGTCTTGTGGGACCCCTGTAAGCAATGGTATAATACAATATATACAAATTTTTTACGAGGTGGTCATGTCCCATGCTCGTCATGCTTTGGCTAGTTAAATAAATCTATTTGATAGATACATGTTCTGTTTGTGTCACTAATATGGTAGTGATCTGTTGGTTGATGACGACGACTGTTGACGCCCTCAGGGGCGTTTTTTTCTTTGAAAATAGGTGGAATGTGGTACCCATATGTGTAAAATTGGTATGGCATGTAAATGTGCATTGTATGTATAGGCACTGGCTAGGAACTCCTGTGTAAGCATTGCTGACAGAGACGCTTATAAAGGCATGGGTATTTGATGAATTTGATCAAAGTGCAATGGTTGTAAGGTACGATACTATCTTGAAATGAAATCTTGTGCTGTAGTAGAATGTTAGGAGGATTGATGACATCTGTGGGAAATGATGTCTCCCACAGTACCACCCAAGAATGCCCCTTTTATGGAGAGGGGTGATCCAAGGTACCTCTTCCTTTTTGGAAAAGAGGTATTGAAGTCGACAAAAAGGAAGCCTCAACCAAACAAGGGGGTCGCTGGTATGGAGGATCACAATCTTGGATGTGATAGGTTTAACATAGGCATGATGGTGAGGGGTGATTGAAAAATAATGATGGGGATTCAGTGGCCCGAGGTTAGAGTAGAAAAAGCAGCTTGATGAAAGTCATAACTATTTATGATGGGGGAAATCCCTAGAGTCGGTAGGATTTCCAGGGTTGGTATAAACTGGTTGTGAATGTCATAGTGGCTTTTGCGTGAGGGTGCTATTATCCGACCAAGGGTGACTAAGGACTGCTGCCATGGGAGAAAAAATGAATGAGTGGGTGGGGGACATAGTGCACCGTTTGCGGTCTTTGTACACTTGCCAAAAGAATAAAATAATGGGGCTTGGTTTGTACTAAACATAGAGACGGGTGCCCCAAAACATGGAATTGTGCACTCACTGATGATGTGAAGAAGGTGTTTTTCTGAGGGTGGGGGCCCCATTGGTTGGTCTCATGTGTGAGGTTGATGAAACAGATGAAAAAGTATCGCATATGGGTTATGCTGATGGAGGTATGGTGGGCCAAATGCGAGGCGCGATAGTGTGCTTTTGATCTTCTTGTGCAACCTGGTTTTCTCGGAAAGGGGTTTTATTTCATATGGTGAATCTTGACCTTATGCATGGTGAGTGAATGGGAATGAGGTGCTTCCCGAAATACAGTGGTATGGCCATGGCATCACTATTGTTTGTGATATATGGTCTACTTTGGGTGACGAGCGCCATGGAGGGGAGTCTCTACCGACCAACGAGAATGCTTATCATGTGCAAGGTGAGGCGATGATAAACACGGTCGGATGTGTGGAACCTATGTATGATTTTTGATGGAGAAATGATGTGAGGATATGCAGAGTTTTTCTAGGACTCTATCATGCTGGGGGTAGAATGATACCTGCTCTGGAACTTTCAGTGGATGGATTTGTGGATGGTTTGTGTACTACTTGCAAAAACAACTACCACAAGTGAAAGCATCTTCTTTATCAAATTTTATTGAAAGACATGTGATTTAAAAAAGAAGATGAGAGAGGGCATCATTGTGCTTTGGCGTCTATTGTGTGATTAGCAGGGTCGTTGGCTCCACATCGGGCATTAGGCATTGGGCCTGTAGGTTGGAGTCTTGCACCAATTGAGGGCCGACCATTTTTTCGATTTTGCTTGTTTATGTTATGATGGGATGCTGACACAACTTTACAAGATCCGAGATGGATCAAAGCTGTTTGCCTATGCCAGTATTTTGTGTAGCATCATGTACGAGCAGGTGGTGTTGCTGAGACTGGTGGTGGTGGTGCCTGCTGGGGGGCCACGGGAGCCTCACATGAGGAGGTTGGCCCCTGTGATGCCTCGAGGAGGTGGTGGTATGGTGGGGCATTACTGGAATGCCACTACTAAGGCTTGGTTTGAGGTCAACCCTCAGAGATTATTTCCCTTCCCATATGTAGGGATGGACTTTCGGGGGGATCCGGAGATGGGTCTCCATCCTGACTATGCTTGGGGGCCAGCAGGTATGTCTTTATGTTTTCTGCATTTCTTTGAGTATTTATGTTTATAAGTGTATTTATGATGACATTGACATAGTTTTAGTTACTCTTTCAGATGTTGACAAGGTTGGATTCCCTGTGGCTCGGTTGTTTGGGCATGGTCTTATTTGGAGGCCTCAGGGACCTATTGGGGGGTGGGGAGGAGTTCTTACACAGCCTCAGGGTGGGGCACTCGGTGGTGAGGCCAGCCCTTTAGGGGAGGGCAGCAGCTTGACTACTTTCGAGACGACAACTGAGTGAGCTCATGTCGATGCAGCAGAGGCTCGTGCTGATGCGGTGGAGGCTCGTATTGCTGAGCTGACCACATGGGTGTCAATTATAGAGGATCCCTAGGATCTAGTGGATCACTTGACCTAGGGGATGCCATCTCAAGGATTTTTAGATGACCTCGAGGAGGTATGGTTGGAGACCTTGATGGCCCGGGAGAGGGACTATCGACCAGTTTTACGGTGGGTGGTGGTCTCAGTGTTGACGGCGGCTCCAGTTGTGGTACCCAAAGTGACAGTGGGTTTAGGTGCTCTACCTGGGGGAGCAAAGTCCTAGAGTCATTTTGTACACGGGGAAAGCACCCATTATGAGGATGCTTCCCTTATTTTTGGCGACTTATATGTGTATCATTTTGGGCTGACCGATGGGTCAGGGATACTATTTTTTTACTAGACACATACATTTTGATATATATATATATATATATATATATATATATATGAGAGATATTTTTGCGGCTCTACATGGTGTGCCCCCTGTTTCCGCTTATGGATTATGTTATGCTGATGGATATCTATGTTTTTTGTTTTTTATGTATGATGGTTTATTTGAGATGCATTCTAGTTTAGAATATTGTTAGCTATGCGATCATCTATTTGGTTTTGACTCCTTGGTACATGTGTGAATGTAATGTAGTCAAATTGTCTGCTTAATATTTTTGCACGCAAATATTTTCTAAATAGATGTGAATCTTGAATCCCAAATATTTGGTTTAACTGCGATACTGCTAACTGGGAATTGAGGTAGATATGCATATGGAGTATGCCTGATGGAGGGCATCGCACATAAGTCTGATAACGACGTCATATTCTGCCTGATTTTTTGTTGCTGAACCGATGCATAGACCATTGGTGCAGAGTGGTGATCGGTCAGGGTGATAGATGGCCAAGGTGGCTGTTGCTAAGCTTTGAGACCATCATGATGCTCCATCAATAAATCCGAAATAAGGTTCCGGTTGGTAATCCATTGTGACACTCGAGTGCATTTTGTAACAAGTATTTTGGTCAAAATTTTTAAAGTGGTTGGGTTTGTGTTTGTTGACTCTAGGGTAGGACCAGCTTGGCCCTTATGGGTATAATTTCTTGAGGTAAAGGTTGTTGATGGGGTTGCTAAGGTATGTCTCGTCCAGTTCCATCAAGATGTATGCCCCCTTGAGGAGGCAATGTTTTATGATGTAGGGTCCTTTCCACAAGGTTTCTAACTTTCCTGGCCCTAGGGCTTCTTTTGCGACATCATAGCGAAGGACTAGTTCTCCCTCGGTGAATGAGTGAGGGTTGATGTGGCAGCTGAATGATGCTTTTACCCATTTTTTGTGGGCCTCGTTGTATTGCAGCGATCGTCGTCGGTTTTCGTCGATGAGCTTTAATTGTACTGGATGCTTTTCTAGAGGTTGGGTATCATCGAGGATTTTGATGATGACATGTAAATTTGGGATCTCACGTTCTATGGGAATCATGGCTTCGACCCCGTATACCAAGTGGAAGGGAGTGAAACTAGTGGACATCTTCACAACCGTGTGGTATGCCCACAGGGCAAAGAAGAGCATATGGTTCCAGTTGGTTTTATGGTTATTCACCATGCGTTGTAACATAGTTTTGAGTACTTTGTTTACAACTTATATTTGTCCGTTGGATTGGGGGTAGTATGGTGAAGCGAATTCATGGGTGAATCTGAGGTGATGAGATGGCTCCTCAAAAAATTCATTCTCGAAGTGTTTCCCATGGTTGGGGACTAACTCCTTGGGGACCCCGAATTGGGCAATGAAGTGGTTAAATAGAAATCGAGCAGCGGTTTCTGCGGTGTTGTCATATGTGGGCATGGCTTCCACCCACTTGGTGAAATAATTAACAGCCACTATGATGTATTTATGATTGCTGGATGATGTAGGGTTGCAAGTCATGAAGTTGATTCCCCATTTACAAAAGGGGCTGGCAACAATAACAGGGTGTAGAGGAGAGGGAGGGGCTCTTGCTTTATGAGCAAAGCGCTGGCATCGTTCGCATCTCTTGACTGTTGTAATGCAATTGTGAAACAGGGAGGGCCAGAAATATCCCGGCCATAGAAATTTTTGGGCGGTGTCCATCTTGGGGAGGTGACTGCCGCAAGCTCCTCCATGGCAATCTTTAAGGGTCTGTTCCACTTAGTCGTGAGTAAGGCATCGGCGTAAAATGCTGTCAATGCCCTGTCGGTACAAGACATCTCCTATGAGGGGATATCGGGGGGCCTGTTGGTGTATGAACCGACGGTCATCTCGAGTGAGATGTGGTCTGAAATTTTGAGTTCGTAGGAAGAGGAGAATGTCTCTGTACCAAGGGTCGTCGGCTGCTACGAAAAAGAGATGTTTGTCTGGTAGTGAATTGTTTACTAGTGATCCCTTGGTATCTCTTGGGCAGTTCGTAATGAACTCTGCTAAGATAAGCGCCTTTTTGCTTTTAGGGGAGCGAAACTATAAGTTGTATTCTTGTAGAATGAATATCCAGCAGGTGTACTTATGGTTCATTAGGCGGCGTGAGAGCAGATATTTGATGGGATTAATATCCACGATGACCGTAGTGGTTTTTAAGATGATGTAGTGGCGAAGCTTTTGGACTGCATGTATTTATGCTAGGGTAGTCTTTTCTTTGGGCTCATATCTTAATGTTGGGCCTGCTAAGGTTTTACTGACGTAATAAATTATGTGTTCCTTCCCATTCTGGCCTTCCTAGACCAAAACTATGGCCAAGGTGGACTCAAAAGCTGATAGATACAATATGTAATCTTTGTTATAGTTTGGGGGAATGATGAGTGGTGCTGAAGATAATGTTTCTTTCAACGCGTCGAACACTTGTTAAGTGTGATCATTCCATTTGAATGGGATGTCTTGGTGGAGGAGGCGCAGGAACCCTTGAGTGCAAGTGGCATAATCTGGGATGAAGCGTCTCAGAAAATTGGCCTTCCCCTGCAGGCTTTGTATTTTTCTAACGGTTCGAGGTGGAGGCACCTCTTTAATAGCTTGGACCTTGAGGGGGTCCATGCGAATCCCTTGCTGGTGTTATCACTCAGATTTTCCTTGAAGTTGTTGGGAAGAGGAAAGGGGTCCGAGGTAACCACAAACCAAATTTTAGGTACAGAATCTAGCCAATCTATACCCAGAGAGGGCTCTCTATGTATAATTTAGTTTTGTTTTTGAAAGATATCAGGCTAGTTATAAAGTCCAAGGGTTTTGATTGAGTTTGGGTGGTGGAATTCAATAGCTGAGGGAAAGACTGAGTAGTTTAGTCCATTGGGCTAATGGAGTCAAAAAGGATAACTTCACTGGATTAAATCTCTTAGCAAAAGATGGTTTCACAGGCAAGATAATCAAACAGAGAACAATTATAGATCCAAAATGAATGGGATGAACTCAAATGGATGAAGGGCAATTAATAATCCTTCAACACATTCAAAAGAGGGAAATTGAGTGATTATTAATAAAGAGCAATTAAGTATTCTTTACTAAATAATCAAAATGCTTAAACCAGAAAAACAGGAGCAATTAAGAATTCACTGTTTAAACCAGTTTAGAAGAAAACATTTAGAACAATAATGATTAAAATCATATTACACTTAAGCACTTTCTGATTTATTCCTTTTCATTAATTATTCAGAAATGAAACACAGATGATATAATAGACAAATATAAAGAATTTAACACATAAGAAATAGATGACTTATTGATCCGTAGTCTGACACATGAATTCTGTAAAAAGTCTTTCGCATGAATTCCTCATCTAGCTAGCCACACAAAATTTCTCCAACAACACTTTATTCCAAATAGTCAATGTTACATCAAAGTCTAAAAAATCCACCCTTTAATACTCCAATTGAGGGGGTATTTATACAAAAATTTCTAAAAAATATCTCATAACAACTTAAGATATAATCTAGGATGACTCATAAGTATTTTACAAAAAAATAGAGATAGATGGTCTCGTAGATAAGAGAAATGGTAACTGATGTTGTGTTGTTTCCTTCTTTTGAGAATGTGCTAGAAGCAAGCCCTGCGATTTGGCTAGCTGCTATCCTCTTCAGTAATTCTGTGCTGGCTGCTCCGTTTAACTGATACTCTTTGATTGCTCTGATACACTTTGAACTTTATTCATCCTTTTATCCTTCTTACCATGAATTACTGTAGTATATAATCAAAAATTCATGTAAGGATAGTTTTTACAAAATTTCTAGCATTTCTTCCCACCATTTATCTTCCAGTATCCTGGTCCTTTGCAACTTTCTGAGAGTTTCATCAGTCTCTGTATACCTAAAAAAATTAGGTTGAATAGGGAACAAATGCTTTACCTCATGCTCGAAATAAAACAAATTTTCCAATCTATCATGAAGACTTTTTCCTATAGGTAATGCTGCTATTGATGAACTAGTTGAGGCACTGGCCTGACTGTCAGCATGCTTATCCAATTTTTCAACATAACTTTCAAGGTCCATAAATTTATCTTCTGAAACTAAAGGATTGGGAAATCCTTTATTCAACAAAATATCAAATCTTTTTATGAAGGTAGTGATTTCTTCTTGCATATCAGAACATCTTCATTCTAGATTCTGCATCAGAGTTCTTTTGGTAAAAACTCTTTTTATTTCCAAAATTGTTCCTGTCCTGTCCTGGATGCCAAGTTCTTCAAGTTGATGCTTGTTCTGAGTATTTAGAAAACAGATAATTTTATTAGCTTCTTCAGGCATGTTTCCCAATTCTTCTCTTGCTCTTAGAATTTCTTCCAGAGCCAATTTGACTAAATCATTTTGTTCATGCATTATTTGAATTGAGGGCCAGACATCTCTTATTGACTGGATGATTTTTTCCCAAAGAATTTCATTTATTTCCTTTAAAGGCTTCTCCAATGTGAGATCCTTCTCCAATCTGTTGACTAACTTTTCTAATCTGTTGACCTCTCTGGTTTTATCTGCAACATTCATCTTTGAGAGATCATATTTTTGTTCCAAAGTAGTGAGTTGCACCTTTTTTTTCTGTAGCTCTGTCACTTGGAGTTTCAATTCCTCCATTGACTTTATTAACTCTTATGTACTTAAATTGGAAGTATGTACCTGTGACAATTTTGTTGGCTGACCTGTTGTTGTAGTACCTGCAATCATTTCAGTTGTAGAGGCTGGAGTATTTGACTGTTTATCTTTCAATGCTTTTTCAAGCTCTTTCTCATCCATTCATCCATATTGGAATACTGCTAAATTTCTGGGATTCTTTGATGAATGTATGGTGATAGTTTGTTTTTCATTCTTCTATCACAAATAAAGCTATTTGGGTCATAAGGTACCCAGTAGAAACTTTTTTGTAATTTAAGATAATCTTCTAATATTCTTTCAGTTTCCTTTCCAGAATCTCTAGAGTTTTAGACAATGGGACCTAACTGACTTTTAATCTTGAGTTGAGCATTTTTCTTTGCATTAAAAAAATGAACTATATCTGAATTGATCATCTTCCTGAAATACTCTAATGCAAAGAGTCTCATTGGGACATATTTTGGCAACTTGAATGGGCATAACTCACATCCATAGATCCTGACTTCTGTGTGATTTTGGTATAGGTACCAGTCACCTATCCGATATTGCTTTGAGAGTTGAAGAATTTTCTTGATTTCACTATTGACCCTCAGAGGAGAAACTCCTGTCAACAAGGTGGTTGCAGGGTGTACAAATAGGTCAAAAAACTCATTGTAGGAATAAGGAGAATCACAGGAATTATGAGTGATGGCAGACCAAAAGATAACAGATCTAGGATTTCCTTTGGCATCAAGCTTTTTGACATAGAAAGGGAAAATTTCTGATTGGTAATAAAGCATGATATGATAAATAATAGAAGAATACTTGAACACTCTTTCATTTTCTAATCTCATGAACTGATCATGGATTTTGTCTGCAATATAAGAAGCAAAATCATACTTGACAGCAGGGGGCTGCCCAGAGGTGAAAATAGACAACAATACTAGGGTTAATTGGTCAACATATTCACTAGTATTGAAGCCCATTATAAAGGATATCATATTCAGAATAAGTCTGCCCATATCAGTGAAAAAGGTGTAACCATAAGGGGGAGGGCCTTTGGGCTGATGTTCTGGCAGCATGAAGGTTTGGAAGAGGCGATTTAATTTTTCATGGGATAAATTGGTAGATTTCTCAAGTAATTCTCCAATGGAAAGGGGAGTCAGGGCTTGACCAGGTTGAAATTGTAACATCTCGTTGATAGACTGAGAAGTTATGGGAAAAAGGACATTCTGACTCGGGGATAAAACTGCTCGTTGATTGGGATCATAATTTGCATGACAGTAATGGATTATCTTAGGGAAAATGTGGACTGAGGGGAGAAGGTACATGGGAATATTGGATTCCCATAATCCAAAAATGTCAGAACATTTCAAGTAATTATCTTTGCAGTAGCAAAAAATTCGAAGGGGACTTTCACTGAGAACCAGGTCTTTAATTTGGAAATCTTTGTCTACTAAAGGTAGATAATCTAAATCTCTGTGAGGGGCATTGAGGGGTGCGACATTCAGAGCCACGGGAATCTCCATTTCTGGTTCTTGTGGATTCAGAAATGAATTTGGGGTTTTTTATGAAAAACAAACACAATCACAGGTTTAGGAATATAATTGCAGTTCCAGGGATTTGAGGAAAAATGAAGATCAATTTCGAACTCTGCTTTATTTTCTCATGTGGAATTCAAAACAAAAACCAGGATTTTACAGATTTTGACGGGAATTGAGGTAAATACCTGTTTTCTTGGAAATGAATAGTAATTGGAATAGGTATTAGCTATGGCAGATGAATTTTGAATGCTCGGCTGCAATTTTCCTCATCAAGGTGGAAGTTGATGGCGTTCGACAGTTGGTTTTGGAGTTTTCTGCATGAGACTCTGGTCGTTACACAGAATAATGAAAATGACGCGGGCACATTTGTTTTATTTGCAAAGTCAATAGGTTGGCGGGTTTTTAATTTTTTAATGGATGACGTCAGCAAGTACGGAGGCTTCGTCAGAGGAGGCAGGCAGTAAGCGGTTTCCATCGCACTGCTTTTGAGGAAGGGCGGTTTTTAGCGGAGGGCGAGCGATTCCATACGATGAACGATGCGTGGCGAGGTTCTATTCTGAAAACCGCTTGGCCATAGTGCGTTATCGTTCGGACGAGGATGGACAGCGATATGGATGATAACCGTAGATCTGAGAAGAGTTGATCGAAGGGTCCTCGGGAAAGGAAGATGGCAGAAAGATAACAGGGCAGGCCCAATGTGATTTATTAAAAATAATCGCATCGGGGATGATTTGATTGGCGGATATAGGTTATTAATAAATCATGAGGATTAATTAGCCCTTATTGATATGACGGGGATGTCGGGTTTTTTAATTAATCGGTAATTCAACCAATTAATTACAATTAACGCAATTATATGGTTATTTTTCAACCAAAGGGGCGGGATATTAATTATTGGGGATTTTATTAAAATAATACGGGAAAAGGGCGAATTTTATATGGGGATTTAAATAATAAAATTAGAAATTAATATGAAAAAATGAACTAAAGCGCTAAGTGTAAAACATTAAAGTAATGTATTTAACTTATGCTTGCATGAATAGGGTTTTTGTGAAATATTGTTTGATTTTCCTAAGTAAAATGGGATTTTACTTAGGAAAAGATTTCTTAGAGGTGAATGAATGTCATGATGAATGATTTTAAGTACTTAGTTTTTTCCAATTATTGGGCCAAAGGTCCGGTCCCTCCAAAAGTCAAGGAAATGCCTTGAGCCCCTCTAATTTTCAAATGCCTTCGTAATTAGGGGAAATTAGTGAATTTTTTAGGGAAAAATGAGAAGGGAAGTTAATTATATGACTTTGCTTTGCTTGAAATTATTCCAGTGTATTGTCTGCCTTTGCACTTGTGATGAAAGTAAAATATTTAACACGTCTAAAGCCATTATTCATCACATGTAATTCTGCAACAACATCTACTTATCCTACCTACTTTACCCTACCATTTTTTCTTCTTTATTAGGGTGCACTTAAACTGGCAAACCCTTATCACACTTTTTCTTTTACATATTAAAATATATATAATTCTAACCTTATTACATGCAAGGGCTCAGATTAAGCTGTTGAGCTCTTTTTATTTACTCTACCTATCTACTTATCTGCCAAGATTAAACAGTTTGGTTAGATTTTATTCTATATCTCTAAAACATAAAATTGAAAGATGAACTAGCCAAGCTTAAACTGTTTGACTATTCCTGATTTGTGGCATAAGATACAAGTTGCACACAATTTATTTATTACATCAGAGTAAAAAGTAGTGGCATTTAGATTTGCACACTTTCCTTGGCCTTTCTTTTGGTGGGGTTCATTTTCTTTTACTTTTTTGGGCCATTTTTATTCTTTTCACCCTATGATTTTTCTTTTAGGGTATACCCTCTTTACATTTTTTTAAATTTTTTGATTTTTTGAGAATATGGAAAACCTTTACAACAAGAAAAGGTATGAACATATTACATAGTCCATCAAGTCAATCATGAAATATGACACCTATTGGTATAGGAGTCTAACAGCTGGGACGCTATAAAACCTAAGAGCCTACCTATTGTGACGCAGAAGACACACTTGAGGGGGTTGAAGCGTAGGTTGTATTGATGACATCGTTGGAATATTAATCGAAAATCCTCGAGATGGTCTGAGTGCTTCTTGGGGCAGATGGTTAGGTCATCCAAGTAGGCGAGGATAAGGTGTGCCAAGTCATGAAATATATAATTCATGGCCCTTTGAAAGGTGGCTCCAGTGTTTTTTAGGCCAAATGGAATTACCTTCTATGCGAATGTGCCTGAGGGGGTGGTGAACGCGGTTTAGTACCAGTCTTTATGGCGGATTTGAATTTGGTTGGATCCATAGAATCCATCCATGAAGGAGGAGACTCATGTCCCACACAAGAATCGATGACCTAGTTGATGAATGGGGTGGGACAATCGTCCTCAGGACAAGATTTTTTAAAATCCTGAAAATCGGTGCAAACGCATATGGTGCCTTGTTTTTTCATGACAGGAATAGGGTTGGAAACCAATGATGTGTAAGCGATAGGGTAGATAAACCCATCCTTGTGAAGCTTGTCGATTTCTCATTTTATTGCTTCTGCCTTTGATGGGTGCAGTTGACGTTGTTTCTGGCATACTAGAGGCACGTCATGCCACGTGTAAATATGGTGCTCTACGATAGTGGGACTAAGCCCAGGCATTTTCGAGTAGTCCCATGTGAATATATATAGATACTCATGTAGTAATTCGGTATAAGAGGCTATTTTGTCTGGAGAGCATGCTGCCCCCGGTGAGATTTCTTCGACCTTACCAGGGTTTTGGGATATGTTCACCTTGACGGTAGGTGAGATGTTTGACATATTTTCTTCCTCGAGTGCATCGGGCGCCAGGATAGGATTCTTGAACCAATCTACTTTCCCTGATGGAAGGAAATATTTTGATTTGATTGCATAGATCTCTTGTTATTTTGTCTTGTCAGGATTGAAAATTTTCTTGGGGAGAAAAAGCGAGTGGTGATGCATTGCATCCCATGGATAATCTGGCTCCGTCATGGCTTCTAGGATGCCCTCATCTGAATGAAATATGTATCCTAAGGGGGATTGATCGTGCATAAGGTTATGCTGAAGGGGTTCAATCCACACGGAGCTAGTTGAGAGACATGAGAAGGATTCCATCGTCGCTATGGTGGAACCAGACGCGGTCGATAGAGTGTAGAAAGATTAGGTTTTCACTGTCGTAGGTACAACTACTCTTGTAGTTGCAGTTGACTCGACACCTATGGCGGATGAGAAGAAAAATCGAGTCATAGTTCCGATACATGATGATATTATTCATATATGGTGTATCGTGTCATTGGCATTTGGTGGGGGAAGAATATTTGTGATGGGGGAAATAGCAAGGTTGGGTTCCCCGTTAGGATGGTCAATTTCCTATTGGTGTAAATTGTGCCTGGTGTAGAGGTTCCTAAATGTTTCCATTAGAAAGCATGCCTCTAGTTCATGGTTCTAGCCAATGTAGATGGTGCATGGTACCACTGTGCCAAATGAGTAGATTTTATGGGAATCAACGCTACTCATCATCCCAGATGTGGAAACTTGGAAAGGATCTATGGTAGAAGATGAGGTCTTCTACTTCCATTTCCGTATCGTTGGCTTGGGTGTATCTAACTCTTTTGGGGAGTGTAGAATCAATGCTGCTCTTGCCGCTCTTAGCTTGGGGAGATGCTCACATTTAATTGTATGATGAAAGTGTGAACAAATCCGACAATAATTACATGTGATATTCTCTTCATTAGAGAGAAGTCTCTATGGGAGAGAAGAGACTGTGTGAAAATTGTTTGCGAGGGGCTTCAGTTCTTTGCACTGATTGACCTGATGGTCATTCAGGTTGCATAGTCCGCATGTTATCCTAAGTTTGGCCTAGGTCATGCTTGGTTTGTGCGTCATCCCAGTTTCCCCATTATGCCGATGTGGGTGTGGCGTTGCTGGCCTGGGGGTGACATATTTTATATACCATTTGAGGAGATCGTCCTGTTGCCTATCTAATGTGTGAATCATATTGATTAGAGGATGAACTTGCGGGATATAGGTACACCACTGTCCAAAGTGATTTCCTCGACATACTAGGCAAAATAGCCTAGATATGGGGGTCCCGTCGTGCTTAGTTTGTGGTCTGGCATGGTACCAACGTCGTAACGCTACCAAATCAGGGCAAGTGGTCACCACATGGTTGGGGGTTTTACATAATGCGCATGTTGGTCTTTTCTGTAGAGAGCGGTTGGGGGTAACTAAGGGTTCCCTAATTGGTCGATTTTCAGCTGACAGGAAGAGGATGGATCTACTTGTCACATTATCGTGGGTTGTCGACCTTTTCGCAGATTTTGATTCTGTGCAATCTTCTTGGGAGAGGCGGACTATGGCTAAGCGCAAACTAGCCAGTGCTAATAGGAATCAGGAGATATAGTGGAAATTTTCTAGAAGGTGGTTGTCGGAACATAAAGGACATGTGAATTGCGCTGTCCATAAACCCATGTAATAAACCCGTTCTATTGGATACCATCTGTGGATGATTTCCTGGGTTGTGCATTCTTTGATGAAGTGACCACGTTCATCACATAGCATGCAGCGTATGATAGGAGGGGGAAATATGGATGGGAGTCTTTCTGGTGACTGTCGTTCCTCCTACAGGTACAAGATGGTACAAGGTTCATCTCTAGATGACTGGGTGGAGGGATCCTCTTCATAGGATCGCTCGATGACGTATAAGGTGTCCCTATATTGTGGGATTTCTGGGAAATGATGGGTGTAGTGCCCATAATTGATACAGATAGCGCATGCATGATTGGTACGCAATGCTTTACCTTTACCTTTGGTGGTAAGTTTCTTTTTATGGGAATGCGGTGTTGCAGTGTTGCCTCAAAACTAAGGAGTGGCTTTAATTTGTCCAGATCTGGGTAGATGTGGGTAGGGTGTCCTACTACGTCACATATGGTGCAACCTGGTGATTCCCGTTGTGTGGTGGGAGTCACTAGCTTCTTTCCTCGTCTCTCGGTTTTCTTAGCCGTAATCATGCGTTTTTCAATGGGAATTTCCTTTGCAGGGATATTTTCGCCAGTTTCTTGAACAGGTGGGGCCTCCTCGGGACTGAGGGACTTTAACCCTGTGGCAATGATGTGTGTGGCTCCTGTCCTAGTAGGGAGGATGAGGTAGCAAATTGGTATTGAAAAAGAGATGTTTGTTAATACCATCGTTTCCGGGACCTGTTGGGATACGAAACCAACTGGGGGGTAGAGAAAAGGGGTTTGGGAAGCAGTGTAGGCTAGAGAGGCTGCCATGGCCGAGGACTCGGTGTCATTATTGCTCGTGTCTGTGTCTTGAATAGATTTGGCACTTAATGTGGACATCATGCACCCCGGACCCCTTGTGACATCAAGTGATGACTCAGGTATAATAAGGGGATCTCCTAGGAGTGATCCTAGGATGGACGATGGTTTGAACTGGCCGGGGCCATATTCTTGGTACGGTGAAGGCGCGTCTGCAGATGTGTCAACGTAGGGTAGAATGACATCAGTATTTGTTAGAGGCCACTTTGTACTATGTGTTAATTGGTCAACAGTAATGATGCGGTCCTCATGGGGGAACATCATAGTTCGGAAGACGAAGGAGGCGACGACTGACATGGCGTACATATAACTCCAACCAAGGAGTATATTGTAGTCCAAATGGGCATCCAAGACTTCAATATCTATAAGGACCATCTTTCCAGCTATGCAGACCGAGATGTTTTGGTAGAGACTGATGGGGGTTGAAGGGTGACCATCGTATGCTCTAAGTGTGATGTCTGATGGCTTTAGCTTAGGAGACCCTAACTTCTGTCAAACATTCTTTGACATGATGCATGTGGATGCACCCTCGTTAATGACACATCGGTGAATGGTAATATTTTGGACCGATACTGGTATCTAAAAGGCGACCATTGAAGGAATCCTAGGGGTGCATTTGTTTAAATCAAAAGCCATTAGGCGTGTATCAGTAGGGTCAATAGTTACTAACATAGAAATCAAGGTTTTCCGTTGCTTTGGGCATGACTTTAATACTTCAAAAGCTGACATAGCAGTGGGAGATTGAGCTAGATCATCCAAAATTCTATAGTTATGGGTTTCTTTGGAATAGTTTCCTGCTCTCCTAGTTGGTCCCTTAGCCATCTTGGGCATAGGTTCGATAGACATCTTTGATATGGTTAAAGGTGTCGTTGATGCACTGGTACTATCCCCTGACGCATTGGTGTTTGGTGGGGTGTCGTAATTTTTATTCAGTGTCTGAAAAAACATTCCTCGCCAGTCATTTAGATTTCATGGTCGTTCTTTTCATAGTCGTCGAGAGTTTGTTGCTGCGTGCTAATTGTTCATTGATGGGGGAAAGGTTCCTGCATGACTTCTGGTTGCTGGGAGGATCCCCCTTGTCCACGGTTACTCTAAAAATTCTTCAACTCAGGGAGGTCGGGACAATGGTGAGTGTAATGGCCGTACTCACCACAGACTAAACAAGAGTGGTTTGCTCGAAGAGGTGGCCTTTTGTTCTGCCTTTGGGCGTTACTTGGCTCCTCGTTTTGATTTCGATTGGAGTTGCCTCCAACCTGAGATCATGGAGGGTGTTGCTGGTTGTTGCTCCCATGCCCAAGATTTCCTTTAGGCTTGCTCTTCGTTTTTTTCTTAACTGCATTAGGAGGGTAGTTCTCTTGGTTATATGGTTGGCACAGTTGGTTTTGGGAAGGTTGCACAAAGTTCACATGTGCATTATTCTGCATGGGCGAGTCTTGTGCTGGGTACTGAGCATAATGCGGTCCTTGGTTTGTGAATGGATGTTGGGGGGGAGATCTTTCGGTCCCATGAGCCGGAGGATAGGGTCCTCCATGTTGATGGTGATACGACAACGCCCTATTGGTCAAATTTTACAAAGGCATGTGATGACTTTGGTAGCCAGGTTATGGTACGTTCTGGGTAGAATCATACGTGTAACTGGGGTTTTGAATGCTCCTGCCTGGGTAAATTTGGGTCAATGACCCAATTAGACCATCTGCAAAGTTCGACGCGCCTGGAAATTCTTTGTAAGTTTGCAGGCGCGGGGCGTTCGATAGGATATTGTAAATACACCCTGACTGCGTATAGATAAGCTCGAGTTGTTGGACCTTACTGATGTATTCCTCTTTGTTTATGGGCTTTTGTTGTGCAACATCTTTTGAAATATCTACTATGAGAGTTTTAAAGAACAGGTCTAACAGAACTTGATCATTGAGTTTGGCTTTGCAAAAACTACGACGCCGTCGCCATTCATGGAGATGGTCCGAGATATGGACGAAGGGGGTTTACCTAAAGTGTGTCAGTAATTCCAATCCAGAATCATGGTGGATGGGAAACTGAAAATAGGTCAAGAACGCAGTGGCGAGGGTGCTAAAGGTTCCATGTGTAGCAGAGGGTTGCTCCGCATACCATTTCGCTGCCACTCTAGTTAGAGTGCGTTGAAACAGTCTTAGTCGAATAGTATCATCAACAATGTTGTTCGAGAAATACCACAGGTGGAAAGTCATAACATGATTTCTTGGGTCTTCTGCTTGCTTTCCTTTGAACTTTGGAATGTCCGAAGGGAGCTTCATGGGCATGGGCAGCCATATGGGGTTGTGTGAAATGGGGTCATTCATCAACTTGGTTAAATCTGGTAGATTTAACGAAGCTAGAAAAGGTGACTTCGAGGTTGTAGCCATTGCAACTTGTGAAAACACTATGTTATGGTTAGGAATTGGGTTTGTTTGTGATGTACCCTATTGTGCGTTCACCTGGCTTCCCAAATGGGTAGCACTCCTCTGCCCTATATGGGTTGTGGGAGGAGTGGTGTGTGGTGTGGTGTTGGGAGACCGACCAGGGTTCCCAACTAAATACACCCCAACAAAGGATGAACCAATAATGGTGACAATGTTCCCTCTTTGATGTCTAAATGGCGAAAGATTTGAAACCCCTCCCAGTAATAGGGGGACGTCCAAAAGATGTCGAGATCGACGAGGTTTCATTGGGTCCATTTTGGTTTCAACTAGGTATGGCTTTGGAAATATTTGAGAGGATAGAGATGCTAATCAAAGAAAATTTCGATCACATACATTAAACAAAGTGAAAATAAAATAAATTTTCCCTTTAGATTAATCCTATGTGATCAGTCAATCAAAAAATATGGTTTTTTGTTGTTTGCGTATGATACTCAAATCCTAGAAGACCAAATCGTCCTCACACACTCAAATGTAACTGGGCCTTGAGAAAATATCTTGTGATTGCTGGCACAACGTCTCGAAGGAACTGGCAATGCTCCCAGTCAGCCGAAGAAAATCCACCAAGGTAAGGGTAGAGGATATAGTGCTTGCCTGCACCATCACCTAAAGGGAAAGGATGCCCTAATTTTTTCCACTAAGTACCACCATCCCACATGAGCGTTCCAGTCTTGAGCTTCCTGGTAGTTCAACTAATAGTACCGAGTACCAGTCGGGTCAAGTAGCCCCAACTGATACCGCACGCACTGTGCCTAAGCCTAACCCCCTCTGAATCAGGTCTCTGTTGGATTCGGGTTTTCTTTTTTGTGGGATGATAGGTGGATTTGAAAGTTCCCTAAATAGTCAACTTCTATGTTTCAAGATGAAGAGTGATCAAGGTGACTTATTGGATGTTTACCCCTTGATCCTAACTTAGACTATAAATTATTTTGTGGCCCCTGTGGGGAGAATTTAGTGAGTTTTTTTAACTTAGTTTTAGGTGTCTTTGATTTTCTTAGTGTGTGGGTGTGTGTGAGAAAAAAGTGAACAAACACATAGTTTGAACATGTGGATATGCGATGGTCCTTTTCAAAATCCCCTATTTAAACTATGTTCTATTGTTCCTTGCTCAAAAGAAAAACATGAGTGGATATGGGTCGCTTTCTGTTTCTCCTAGTTAATCTATGTGGTCAACTATAGGGAGATGGTGAGCTGTGAATAGAGAGTGTTCATTTTCTTGCCTAGGATCACTGGAGGTTGCAAAGGCAGCATAGATTACTTTCTCTTCTATTAACAATTCGATCCTGGTCCCAAAATCCTAGTGCAAAAATAGAACTAAACTAATGACTTTTACATTAGAAAAATGAACTCGCTAAGCATGCATGGAATTGGGCCACTTACTTTGGCTAATTATCTAGGTGTTTTGGTACCTAAATTTGCAAAACATAATTTTTTTGGAATGCAATTTAGTTTTCCCCCTACTTAAACTATGTGTGTAACTTTGCAAAATCAACTTGAAATAAAACTAACACCAAGCCTACGAAAAGTAGCTAAGAGTGAGTTTTAGAAAGCCACAGGGGCACCTCGACCTATGTTGGCAGATGTATTATGGGATGCCAGATGATGCAGAAAAACTGCATATTTCACAATTGCGTGGATCCTGTGGGTTATGGGCCTAGATATATATATATATATATAGGAAGCAAGTAAAACCAACGAATTCCAAAAACCTTGAACAATACATGCTGGTCCCCCTTTAATGACTTAACATTAGACAATCCCAAACTACCATTTCGCTAGGTAAATTACCAAAACCTACTATGCATAAAATTTTTCCATGAGGGTTCCATTCGAGTGTATTATAAGGGCCTGTTCCAAAATCAAAGAGAGGATTACACTTTTTATCGAACAACGTTGCTCTTGAAAGAATGAATCCGTAAACCACTGCAAATTCAGTTCCTGGAGGATACCACTTAACATCATGGATAGGTCCCTCCTTACGGAGAGGCACAAGTCCTTCATGACTCCCATCAGTCATCAAGTAATGAAATCTGGACTCCCCATAGTAACTTTGATTGCTTTTGTCAACATCACACTGTGCAATAACCAACAATCCAGTCGATCCATGGTTCCAAATTAACTGAACACTGGAACAATTAAAAAACTTCGTTGAGCTACAGGCTGGGTCTGGCCAACATCCTCTCGCTTAAATATCTAAATGTTGGCTGGTATTCCCTTTGATTCAGGAATATATGCCGCAAAATATGTTGGAGGAGTTGTATCAAGTTACAAACTAGCTATTCCAGGAAAAATAAACCTACAATACAATTGAAAACCCAATGTACACACATACAGAAAGTCATAGCTTTTGCATGAATTTGACTAGGAAATATTTTAGGAAGTAGTAATGCTGGCACTGGTCCAGCTCCCATTGCAAATGCGAACACAAACAACAATGTTCCACCAATTGAGAGAATAACTTTTACAAGAGCTGATCCTGTCAGGCTTGCTCCAACCACTTGAATTTCCATTTCCACAACCATGCTAATAAAGCTCCATAACAAGAGACCTTTCCCAGCAGCAAGACATGCATGACAAATTCCACCTGTCATGAAATTAAACTAACTAATCCAACACTATTCACTCAAACACTGTATGAATATTGGATCGCCATCGAACTTCATAGTGATCGATGGTCGATCAATCAACGAATAATATGACATTGAACTCATAAAACGAAGCTATAACTAAACCATATTTAGACACACATAAACATATAAAAATATTGCAAGTATATATAAAAATTGGATTATAGTCTAAGGCATTTCAACCTTAGTCATAATTCCTCATGCCACTAGATTGTATTTGCTCATGCACACACTATCTTCCTCACACAATAAATATTATTTTTATAGAATTTTCAAGAGCGTGAATCATTTAAGATCCACGATTTCACTCCTTCAACTGCTCAACAACCCCTAAATCTCTCATGGCAGATAATTATAATTAATTTAAACCTCATCATTTCTAGCAATTCAGTTCTAGTTTAACCAACTTTGCCCCAATTTACAATGACTGTCCACATTTTCCTTTTCAAAGCTTCTGATTCCAATTTTAACGAAAATTCTCGGATGCTCCTGCATCAGACTCCCGAGGTACAAACATTTTATGACCTCCTGGTCATATGTCTTCTTCGTCTTTTAACAATTCTACCCACATCCTCTGTGGAATTTCCCTTTGTGATCTTCCCGTAGGGGGTGATGATTTTTAATTATTTTATTAATTAATTTGCTCATTTTTAATAAATTAGGAGAGAAAATATAAATGTGAGGATTATTTTAAATATTCCTTAAAAAATTAAGGATATGAGTGGAGTTGAATTAGGTAGATAATCTAGGGATGAGGAATTCCATAAACGAGACTTAGTTGAGTCCAAAAAACGATAAGTCTACATAAGATTTTAAGTTAAGATTTGTGTGGAGGAAATTATGGAATGGAATAAATTATATTTATGTATAAGTATGTAGCTTGTGAGGGCGAGAAAAGACAAGCGAGGAAGTGAGGAAGTGAGGAATACAAAGAGTAAGAGAAATGGTTTGAAGGGACGAGAGCCAAGAGGCCACCCATTGTAATATTTGGCCAAAGAGGTTTTATGTTTTATATCAGTATTTTATTTGTATGGCTCTCTTTCCTTCATATGTATTTTTTGAACTGAACATATTTGTGGTTTTAACGAAGAATTTTAATTTTGAAGGTAGCACATGAGTTTTTATATGCTAGGATCTGTTTAACCCAATATCCTGGCATCATTTGGTATCATAGCAAGGAGATGAGTTGGAGGATGAGTCTCTCCTATGTTGAGGCTATTTCGTTTTATTACTTGTTCTGAGTAAGGACAACAGGTTAGACTGCATGTGGAGGAGTCTTACTCTTCGAAATAAATTGCATGGTTGTTCAATCTAGATTCGAACCTAGAAAATGACCTACGAGTTGGACACATATTCTATCTAACTACGAGATATACCAGGGTGTTGTCATCGCTCCATTCATGTTCTGAAGATTTTTTCCATTTAATTCGTTATGACCTCCACAATTTCTTGGGTGAAACGACAACGGTTCTCAGTGATTCCACCTTATTCTTTGGTTTTGTCGTGGATTCCATCCTTGAGAAATTCGTGCTGATATTACATTTCTTGCAAATATGTGAATTGAATCTACAATTTAAGAGATTTCTTCTGTCGAGAAGGCACGAGGTTTGGAGCAAGCGACCCTCGATCCATCCAACATCAATGGTGTTCCATCGTTGTGGAATCAGTTGACAGGTGGATGACAACATGGCTTCTTGGTTGAGCGCTGATAAACTACTTTATCAAATAAACTTGTTATATTACTACCACCGAGTAGTGAAGCGAGCTGCAGGAAATTTAAGCAGTGGATCCAGTGCATGAGGAAGAAATCATATTTTAAAATCTGACATGCAACAATGACGAAGAAGTGGCCTCAAATTCATGAGACTATCGATTGGCTGGAACGACCTTTGGTGACAGAATTGTGTTGTGGGATTAACTTCTTCAAAGTTGTAGAAGCATCAATTTATTTAATAACGTTGGAGATCTATGTAGGTATAAGCATATGGTGATGAGAAACACACATGGGAACGCAGTGTGCAATGTGGCATATGTGCCACAGGCGTTAAGTTGGGTGACTGCGAGCTCATGTGGCCGAGGGGGTGAAATCGGGTAAGTAGTAAAACCTTTATTGTAGACGGAGTCCACGACATTGAACCCATCCCAACGTTTACACCATGGCTATTAACGTCACAACACTCTTGTTTAATAGCAGCGTTTCTGTGTCTTGAATCGTGGCTTGAAAGGTTTCACGTCACATTTTTTAGTGGCATTGGTTCCAAAATCGAAACTGAGTTGAAGTTTGTGAATGGATTCCAATTGCAACTTTTAATTATGTTATTATTATATATGATAACAATGGTCCTTTAAGGATCCATTGATTATTGGAGAAGTGAAATTTGCATAAAGTGGAAATATTCATCATCATTGTATTAAGTAAACTGGAAGTTGGAATTGCATACTAAGTGATGAGGATACATCAATTCAATAATGAAGAAGAGTAAACCTGGGCCTCAATAGAATTGAATATTTTGTTATAACAAATTGTAAAGTGGAAATTTTGTTTTCTACATCATTTTTGGGAGCCAGTCATATCAATGCACTTAAAAAGGCATGTGTGGGGCTTGTGAAAGAGGTGCGGCTCCAGCGGAATATTCAAGGTATGGATCCAGTATTTCCACAGTACCATCTTCCAGCATAAGAAAAGGTCACTGGGATTGATCGAGGTAAAGTGTTTGCAAATAGCTCGTGTACTTTTTTTTTTTGGGAGAATGTAATATTGGAAGGATATTCGGTTACATTAAGATTTCATGCTTTCAAAGAAAGAAATTGAAATTGAAGAGATTGAGATGAGGGAACTTGGCTTAAACTAAGAGGGGAGATTGTGCGTACTTTGAAGGTTTCTAACATTATTTGCTGGTGTTAGCCACCCATAAATTCTGTCATATCAGGTGGTGGCTAAATGATGTTGGATAGCCTTCAAGAAATAATTTCATTGCTAAAATTGTTGATGCTTAAAGTCTTTTGATAATATCCTATCCTTTGGATAATCATCACTGCTTTCCCCCTTTTTCAAACTCAAAATCCTACTGTTTCCCAAGAAATAATACTGCTGCAAGCACCATTTCCCTTTCTCCCCTCTTCCAAAACTAACCTCAGTTTTTATCCCTCCGTTTCCCATGAAAATCCCTCATTTTCATGTTTTTCCCATTCCCCCTTCATCAAAATCTCTTTTATAAGGTTGAAAACTCCTTCTTTGCCTTATCAGAACCCCTCTAACCCTTTGAAAATCATTGAAAAACCATAAAAACCCACATTTTGGGCATATATGGGTCCTAGCCCTTTTTCCCATTGAGCCTCTGTCACATCTTTTCCCATGCGCCCACTGCCCCGCAATCAGGCGCCTATCCGCTCCAAATAAAATAATTCCCGGCCAAAGTTAAAACCTTGGTTATATATTTAAAATTGTCGGTTTTATTATTTTATTATTTTTCCGCCAGTTCACATTTTAAACCATTCCGCACCGTCGATCTGATCTGAAGATCGGACAGTGTGGAGTTCGTCTCCCGGTGGTCCCCACATTCCACTCACCTACCCGAAAACCGCGCGGTATTCATCGCACCGCCTTTGGGCGACAACGGATTTTTCCCGATTGCCAGCGATTCCACTCATCGGTTGACACGTGTCCTGGGCACTGTTTACAAAACCGCCGTCCATCGTGCATTAACGTTCAGACATGGATATGACGCGATATTGATGCGTACCGTCCGATCTGAGGCCGCCCATTCGACGGCTATCGCTCACCGAAGATGCCCGATAGTTAACTGGGCTACGACGCGGAATCCAATTAATCTCCATCGTCAATCTGATCTATAGATCGACGGTTCATATTTCATCGCCCATTTCCGTCACCCAGTCAACATTTCCCAGTTTGAATTTCCATTTTCCGCTCCCGACCGTCGATCTTTACGCGATCAACGACCCTGATTCAAAACATTTCTTCCGCCTTCGCTACGCCTTCTCCCGATAAATCCCGACCTTTGGATGATGCCATCCAACGGCCACGCTTCCTCCACGTGTCCTCTGCAGCAATAAACCTATATATGCAGGATTTTTTAATATTTGTTTGTATTTTGCAGGGTTTAAATGGTTTTCTCGCCATTTTTGAAGAAAATTCGAAGGCAGAGGATGACGATCTTCCTGCTTTCGATTCACCAAATAAAATCATCACAGGGTGTTAAAAACACGTTTCATCAGTGTTTTTTCAGGCATTGATGCCATATCGCCCCTGCGCAGCCCTGTACATCAGCAAAAATCATGAATCGGGCATAGTCAGAGAGTATCAGTGACGAAGACAAAAATTTATCAGAACAGAGGATTAAAAGACAGATTTTGAGGGGGGATCATGGCTAAGAATGTTTATCAAAAGCCTAATCCCCAATTAAAATACAATTTAAAGACAAACTCAAGGGTTTTTTCAACAGGAAAGCCTCCATCGCCACATCTGAGGCAAATTGATTCCTCCCAGCTGCTAAAATTACACCTGTGCCTCAAAGTATTCAATCAGAAGCCAAATTTATTGATCGGGATCAGATATTTGTCTCAAAACATAGCCGAAGAGTTACTTCTGCAAGGAACTTCAATCCAAGAAATATCTGCAAAGTTACTTTGACACCACACAGAGCCTCAAAGATCAACAAAAGCTCCCACCGAGCTTAAAATTTATGTAAAAACATTTAATACAGAGTACACCCATGTAATTTTCTTCATTGAGCTCCTCAAAGGCCAAGAGGTCATTAAATCTGTATTAATTGTAATTGGAGATCTTTTTATCAGATCTCACCTCCTCATTCTTCTATATATACTTCTGAAGAAGATGAGTGAAGGGTTGGTTGTTGGTTGTTGTTTGATCACTAGTTGTAATATTGAAAACTATCTGAAATAAATACATAGTCCGTTGAAGTTGAAGAAGAAATTGAAGTCCTGGAAGCCTTGATGATATTGTTGCATGCTTGTTACTGTGAAGGCTCTATCATTGGATCCATGAGCTTGGCTGTTGGTGAAGTATTCTGAATTGTTTATTGTTTTCTCCTGTTTTCATTATGTTCCAAAATTTCTTACTACAGTAGGATAGAAAGTATTAGGCTAAGAAATCACTCCTGGAAGCACCTTAGACCTGTTCATCCTTCACTGTTTTATGTTTTCTTCTGCTGAGGTATTTTAGAGTCTTCAATCTCTCTCTTTAGTCCTCATGCTTTTTTATTTCTATAATAGCTCAAATAGTTGATTTCAGCATGATTTATGGTTCTCCCTGCTTGTCTGCTATCACTTGAAAGCTCTTATTGAAGTCTCCCTTTGAAGTACCATTGTTTTAAGTTAGTCAAAGAGGTCTGTTTCGATCTTTCCCTTTGTCATTGCTTGAACAATTGTTTTGAAGGTCTTTTATAATTATGATCATAGATGTTTTTAGGTGTTCCCTCTTCTATGACTGTAATTATCAGTGAATCTTTTATGTTTCTAAGTCCTTTAAAATAAATCTTTGAGGAAATAGGGTGTTCCCCGAATCTTAGATTTCATTTTAAAAGTTGTTTTGAAATCATTATTTGCTTAAAGCTGTGATTTGTAGAATTTATGGTTAGCCCTGTCTATCAAAGAACTCTTTATTTTTCAAATTATGCTCTCGAATTCCCTTTGTTGAGAATTAAACCTCTCTTTCCAAATCATTAATGTTCATCTCATTCCAAAAACAAAAGGATCCTGTGGCCAAGTTAGATTTCCCCTTTGATATCCCATATCCATTGATGAGTTTGTTATGACCTCTTTTTGACTCCATTGCCCAATGAACCAGATATTTCTTTGTCCTATATATCTTTCCTAGGCCTTTCATGTTCTGCTGTATCATTCCAACCCAACCAAACAAACAAATAAACACCTGCACTTAATAACTAATCTAAAACCAATACTCAAAGCACACAAGATAAACCTTTGCAAAAAAAAAAAAACTTTTGAGAGATCCCTCTATGAGAACAGAAGGACTAGATCTTGTAACTCTAAAGATTGGTTCTGATGTTGCCTTGTCTTTTGATTTGCAAAACTATCAAAACATGGGACACCAACATAATGGCGATCACGGTGGGACCCTGAGTAAAATCTTCAAAACAAAACACTCACTGTCTAAGTATAACATAAGTAACCTTCTTCAAGCACTACCAAGCAATGGTAATCATGATAGGACTTAATTGAATCAGTGACAAACTAAGTAACCCTTAGGATTCTCTTTAAACCTTATCAATCCTTGAAGGAAGCAGTTACCAAGCCATAAGAGTGAACTCTGTATGTTTTGACACCCTAGCTAAGTGTTAAGTCAGATTTAGGAAACTCTCATAACCTATAAGATCAAGAAACTCAGAAAAAACCAAAAAAATTTCAGTTTGGCTTCATAATAAGCATGGTGGTGGAACCATCCAATATCTTACCTTCATAAAAAACCAAAAGTTTCCACCTGGCGACTCCACTAGCCCCAGTAGGCCTATTACTCATCTAGGTTCCCAAATCTCTTTAATACTGTGTTAACCGGCCTTGAAAAAAGTTTAGAAGCCTAGTCCCATTTTAGACAAAACATCCTGAGAGGTGAAGCTTCTAAAAACAGTCCCTAAAACCACCACCTCTCTCATTTTTGAAAAGCAGTCTGGCTTCACAGAGGATCAATACTAGATCCCATCCAGACCCAAATCCTCCTTTAATCATTGACAATCCTGAGAGAATTTTGTGGCAGAATTCTAACTCTGGAAAATCAACTGCTAATAGGAGCTTCTTAAGAGCAAATTATGTCCCTGAAAACCTTGTTGTCTTAGAGGATTCACACTTTTTTTTACATCATACAAAGAACATCTTTAGAACTAGATCTCAAGGTGACTTAAACCAAAATGACCTTGATATTGCATATTTGCAACAAAGCTTCAGTAGAGAAGCCTCACCTTCCACTCCTCCTGATTCCCAGCTTCTTTATCACTTTAGCCTTTTTCATAACAAGTCTGCTCAAAATCAGTTTGCTGGCCCAAGTATTTCTTCCACTCCAATTCATACTACCACTGTGCAAAACACTCCTGTTCAGCCCACTTTCACTACTGTAAATCCACCTCTTGTAAATCCACCCTTATTTCCAGCCATGGAAATATGGTATGCCCCATTAGTGTTACCACAACCTCTACTTCCCTTACCAAATGATTACCAATCTAAAATCCCTCACTTCACTGGAAAAGAGTCTACAACAGCCCAACATCATGTAGATAAGAGGGAAGATGCATTTGATTACATGGAGATAGAAGAAGAAACTGTGAAGATGAGGATCTTTGCCCAGAGTTTAGGAGGAGATGTAAATAAATGGTTCAGAAAATTACCTCCTAATAGTATAAATGATCTCCCTGCCTTGCATCAAACATTTATCAACAAATGGGAACTCAAAAAGAATCCTCTCCAAATACTAGCAGAATATAGCAGCCTCAAAAGAAATCAAGGAGAGAGTATTCCTGACTACTCCACTAGGTTTAATAGCATTTACAATGCTCTTCCACCTCACATGAAACCTCCTCAAGGCATGACCTTAGTAAGATATCTCGAAGGCCTTGATGTTGACATGATGTATCAGTTAAGGGAGAGGGACTACTTAACCTTTGAAGACATGCAGAAAGGAGCTGTGAGCGTAGAAGCAAACATAATTGAGAAAAGAAATAGGTTGTGATCAGAGAAGAGGGTAACTTATAAAGATGACACTACACCCTCCACATCTAGCTCAAAGACAGAATAGATGTTGGAAGAGACCATGAAAATTATGAGCATTCTTGAGAGAACACAGCCAAGAGACAATCAGAACAACTCCCAAAACAGAAATAGAAATAAGAATTATAGAAGGGATAACAATCAAGATAAGCAAAAAGAAAGTGACCAACAGATTAGACCTCCCTTTCAACAGAACTATGTAGATCAATATGAAGAAGATAGGGAGTTGGAAAGGTTGGAAGAATCTCATGTAAACTTGATTGGATCAGACAATGGGGATGATGTTTTCCTCACTGGGGAAGTACAAGATTTTTTCTCTTATGATCAAAATACAAATACCTATGAAGATTCTAATGACTATAGATTGGGTTTTGAAAATGCAATCATGGAGGTACACAAACAGTATGATCTTAGGAGCAAGGGAAACAAAGATAATTTAAAGGATAAGAACACTAGCACTGTTGTCAAGAAAAACGCAGAAAACTATCCCAAAAAGATAGCAGAGAAAACCAACATTTTGGCTAAGAAACCAGACTTAAACAAAGATAAAGGTGTCCAGCCAAAGGTTGAACAGAGTACCCTTAGCACTTCAGCTAGTGGTCCTAATAAAACTATCCCAATTACCAGTCCAAACAAGGTTCAACAAATCAAAATTGCTGAAAAGAATTCAATTGAAAAAACAAATGTAAATACAAACAAGTCAATTATTCCTTTCAGCCTTGAGGGAGAGATTGCTAAGATATAAACTACCATTCCCCTAGCTGAACTAGTAACTCAAGAAGTGTACAGAAACCAAGTTTTGAAAGCTTTAAACTTAGGAAGTGATACTAACACCTTAAACTTGACAGATGACAAACCTGAATTGTTGTTTGGTCTAGAAGTTGAAGGAAAATACCAAGAAGGGGCTGTCCCTCCCTTCTATGTTAGCTTGAACATACATGAGAAAATTTTACACAATGCTATGTTAGACTCAGGAGCTTCACATAATCTAATGCCCAAGGTAGTGATGGAAAGCTTAGGCTTAGAAATTACTAAACCATACAAAGACTTGTATTCCTTTGACTCAAGCAGAGTCAAATGTTTGGGTTTAATCAAAGATTTGTGTGTTAATTTAGCTAAAATCCCTGCTAAGAGTTTAGTCATGGACATAGTTGTAGCTGACATTCCCCCTAAGTATGGCATGCTTTTATCCAGATCTTGGGGAGCCAAACTTCAGGGAAGCCTTCAAATGGACATGTCTTATGCCACCATCCCTGTTTTTAACCAAAATAGAATATTATACAGGGAATCTCACATGAAGTACATGGTCAGCAACATAGACAAACCAAACAACTCTTCCATCTATTCTATTCAATCAAGCTTATATTCCTTTATCTTATGTAACAAAGATGAAATCACTCAGCCAGATAAGGAAAACATGGACCCATTCAGTTCACCTGAACAATCAAATCTTCCCTTCAATCAAATTCAAAACATTACCAATCAATAGCAACAAGAAAATGAAAACAGGAATGACATAATTTGGACCCTAAACTTTGATGGATCTTGTAATAAAACAAGTGTAGGAGCAGGTGTGTGGATTCAAAATACAAAACAGATTTTTTCATACAAATTGGATTTCCCATGCAATAACAATATTGCTGAGTATGAAGCACTTCTCCTAGGCTTACAACTGCTTAAACAGTTAGAAGCCCAGAATATATCAATATTAGGAGATTCTGAACTTATCATAAGACAAATTAAAGGAGAATACTCAGCTAAAAATCCAAGGCTTAGGGAATATCAAAACGCTGCCCTTGATCTATTAAAAACCTTTGAAAAGTATGAACTTATTTTCATTCCAAGAGAACTGAATCATCTAGAAAATGAAATTGATTTCAATGCCAGCAATTGCCAAATACCTGAAATAAATCAACAACTCAGTGTAAAGGTAAAACACAAGCCTGCTGTGCCTGATAATGAGGTTCACTGGAAAGTGTTTGATTCTGAAAAACACATAGATGATTTTTTGAAATTAGAAAATGATTTCAGCATACCAATATCAGAAACCAACCATAAAGAAAATTGTTTGTATATTGAACAAATCCCAGAAGTTAAAATGACATATACTGCTGATATAAATCACTATGAAAATCCTTTTGAAGCAGAGATAACTGACAACGCAGACCAAGAAGACTTGGAAGTTTTACAATGCAAAAATGATAAAATTCCAAGAGGTCTAGCACCTTTAGAACACCTTTTTGACTTTAACGATGTAGCCAAAGAAACAAGAATGGAGCCTATGGAAACAAATGTAGAAGAACATAACATAGGCAGTCTAACAGACCCCAAGATGATCAATCTATCTAGCACTCTCCCAGCTCACATAAAATTGCAGTACATAGAGCTGTTCAAAGAGTTTAAAGATGTTTTTGCTTGGGGATACAAAGACCTAAAATCATATGATACCAACATCATCCAACATAAAACCCCTTTGAAGGAAAATCAAAAGCCTTTTAGACAGAAAATAAGGAGAATAAACCCTGTTTTATTACCTTTATCTAAGGCAGAAATTGAAAAGATGCATGCTGCTGGGATCATTGTGCCAATTAGGTATTCAGAGTGGGTCTCAAACTTAGTTTCTGTTAGAAAGAAAACAGGGGAAATCAGGCTCTGTATTGATTTCAGAAATTTAAACAGAGCTTTTTTAAAAGACAACTACCCCTTACCCAAGATGGACCATATACTTCAAAGGGTAGTTGGGTCAAAAAGGATATCCCTCTTAGATGGGTTCTCAGGTTATAACCAGGTGTTAGTGCTCCCAAGTGATCATATCAAAACTGCCTTTACCACACCTTGGGGCACCTTTATGTATGTCAAAATGCCTTTCGGATTAATGAATGCAGGGGCCACCTTCCAAAGGGCCATGGACATATCATTTTCTGAAGATATTGGCTATTTCATAATTATTTACCTTGATGACATAACTGTCTTTTCAAAAAATGATGAAGAACATTTGACTCACTTAAGAAACGTTTTTGAGAAGTGTAGGAAATTTGGCTTGTCATTGAATCCAAAGAAGACACTCTTTGGTCTCCAAGAAGGTAAACTTCTTGGACATATAATTTCAGAAGAGGGAATCAAAATAGACCCTACAAGGATAGATGGCATATTGCAAATCAGCCATCCAAGGAGCCTCAAAGAATTGCAATCTTTCATCGGAAAGATTAATTTCCTGAGGAGGTTTATTACTAATCTTGCTGAGCTATTAAAAAACATTACAAACATTCTTAAGAAAGATGTTGGTGTAAAATGGACTTTACCAGCTAAACAATCATTCGAACTAGTCAAACAAGCTCTTACTCAAACACCAATCCTGATTAGTCCAGATTTCACCAAAGACTTTTACATCTTTTCCTTTGCATCTAAACATACAATAGCTGCAATTTTACTTCAAAAGAATGATTTGGGGCAAGAACAACCAATATCTTTCTTTAGTAGGGCCTTAAGAGATGCTCCTCTCAAATATAACATCATGGAGAAGCAAGCCTTAGCATTAGTGAAAGCATTAAAATACTTTAGGGTCTATATTTTACACTCTCACATAATTGCTTTTGTTCCACATACTGTTGTCAAGGACATTCTAAGTCAAGACCCTGATGGTAAAAGGGGAAAATGGATTGAAACTATTCTTGAATATGACTTAGAAATTAGGCCCACAAAACTATTTAAAGGGAAAGTATTAGAAAAACTTATGGCCGAGTCTAACTTCCAAGCACTTGACATAAATATGGTAGATGTGTTGGAAGAAATAGAAGAATCCACTGCTCCTTTTATTGAAGAAACTTTTCTAAATTCTCCTTGGTATGCTGACCTTATTTATGTGATTTTATATTTAAATGCCCCTCCTTCTTTGTCTAAAACTAAAGCTAGATTCTTGAAACAAAAAGCTTTGAGTTTTTTCATATTAGATGGAATATTATATTGGAAAAATGTTGTTGGAATTTTAATTAAATGTTTACTTGAAGATGATGCAGGAAAAATCATGCATGAATTGCATGACGGAGAATGTGGAGGACACCTCTAATGGAAGGCCACAACAAACAAAATTCTTAGATCTGGTCACTATTGGCCTACCATTTTCCCAGACACTCAAAAGTTGGTCATGTCTTGCCATAAGTGTCAAATTTTTGATGGCAAAAGAAAACTTCTTCCCTTACCCTTACATCCTATCAGAGTTGAGGCTCCTTTTCAACAATGGGGTTTAGACTTCATTGGGGAAATTCACCCATCCTCCTCAGCTCAACATAAGTGGATCCTCATAGCTACTGACTTCTTTACCAAGTGGATAGAAGCTATACCTTCCAGAAATTCCAATGACTCTGTCATTATCAAGTTCCTTGAAACAAATATCCTATCCAAATTTGGTTGTCCCAGAAAAATCATAACAGAAAATGCTGTTGCTTTTAAATCTAAGAATATGGTTGATTTCTGTCACAAATACCACATAAACTTGGGCCATTCCACTGCTTACTATCCCCAAGGAAATGGATTAGCTGAATCTTCCAACAAGAGCCTCATCAATATCATTAAAAAACTGTTGGAACAAAATCATAAATCATGGCACAATAAACTGGTTCACGCCTTATGGGCTGATAGGTTAACCACAAAGAAATAAATAAATATGTCCCCCTATCAGTTAGTTTATGGCATGGATGTAGTCTTTCCCACCTCGTTTGGAGTGCTAGTCATGAAGCTCCTTCAAGAAGTGCAGATTGAAGAGAATGATATGCAGAGAAGAATCAACCAAACAATCCATTTACAACAGACCAGAGAGGAAGTCTATGAAAGAACACAGTTAGTCCAAGAAAATATGAAGAAGCTATTTGATAAGAGGACTAAGGCAAACAATTTCCAAGTTGGAAATGTTGTTCTTAAGTGGGATTCAAGAAAAGAAGAGAAGGGAAAACATGGCAAATTTGAGAACTTGTGGAAAGGGCCCTATATTATTCATGCTGAGAGGGGTCACAATGCATTTTTCTTGAAAGAATTGAATGGAGAAGATCTATATGGAGGTCCTGTCAATGGCAGGATGCTCAAGCATTACTTCTGCCAAGAATCTTAAGTTTCAAATCATTTTATTTTTCATTGTAAATATCATAGTCTAACCATTGCTTTCAAAGTTAGAAAAGTCAAAAATACAAAAACAAAGAAAGAAAGAAAAGAGGGCAGATGGTGAAAACAAGAAAGGTATAGCCCCATACCAAAAAAGAGAAACAAATCTGAAAGTGTGCAAGCTCAAATGCCACTTCTAAAAAACACACTTCTAGTTATTCAAACAGTTTAATCTTGACTAATTAGCTTTAAATTTTCTGCTGATAGGATAGTGAATTAGATTTGCCAAACTGTTTAATCTTGGCTTATCAGTAGATAGTTTAGGATAGAAATTAAAGGTTCAAACATGCTCAAAATCTGAACCTAAAGTTTCAAAGAGAAAATGACTCAAATCTGTTTCAAATTCTGATTCAAAAGATGTAAAAAATCTGGTTCTAATCAGATTAAAACCTGAACCAGAAGAAAAGCAAAGATAGCTCAAAGCAAAGATCAAAACAGAGCTGTAGAAAAGAGGAAGGAAATGTTTTCAAATTTCAGATCTCAAGCCTTCCAATTTTGTTTTAAATTTTGTGCAAAATAAATGTCTATGTGCAGCTTGTCTTTTATGCCATAGACCAACATCAAGTTAGACCGTCCAATCCTAACTTGAATGCTTTTCAATTTCTATTGTAGAATTTAGAGAATAAAAATCTGTTGGACAATTTAATCCCAACAGATGGTAGAATAGGTAGAGAAGCATCTGAACTCAACTGCTTAACCTGAGTTCAGGGAGAAATAAGGAGTAGAATTAGATCATTTTTATGCCTTCAAAAGAATAAAATGTTGTAAAAGAGTTTGCCAATCCAAGTGCACTCTAATGAAGAAAAAATGTTAGATCAGCAGGATTGGGTAGGTAGAAGCTTGTGTTGATAAAGATCCATTATCTTTATGGTTGCTATATGTTTTCAGAGAAAATCATCTCAACAAAGGAAGGGCAGCCCAATGGATGAGGCAACTGATCAACCTCCCAGAGAATGCAAGTCTGCAATTCTTGATGCCTTCAAAAAAGGCACCATCCCCAAGTGGAGCCACTGTTAGCCACCCATAAATTCTGTCATATCAGGTGGTGGCTAAATGATTTTGGATAGCCTTCAAGAAACAATTTTATTGCTAAAATTGCTGATGCTTAAAGTCTTTTGATAATATCCTATCCTTTGGATAATCGTCACTGCTTTTCCCCTTTTTCAAACTCAGAATCCTGTTGTTTCCAAAGAAAGAATACTGCTGCAAGCACCATTTCCCTTTCTCCCCTCTTCCAAAACTAACCTCTATTTTTATCCCTCCATGAAAATCCCTCATTTTCATGTTTTTCCCATTCCCCCTTCATCAAAATCTCTTTTATAAGGTTGAAAACTCCTTCTTTGCCTTATCGGAACCACTCTAACCCTTTGAAAATCATTGAAAAACCATAAAAACCCACATTTTGGGCATATATGGGTCCTAGCCCTTTTTCCCATTAACCCTCGGTCACATCTTTTCCCATGCGCCCACGACCCTGCAATCGGGCGCCTATCCGCTCCAAATAAAATAATTCCTGGCCAAAGTTAAAACCTTGGTTATATATTAAAAATCGTCGGTTTTATTATTTTATTATTTTTCCGCCGGTTCACATTTTAAACCATTCCACATCGTCGATCTGATCTAAAGATCGGACGATGCAGAGTCCATCTCCCGGTGGTCCCCACATTCCACTCACCTGCCTGAAAACCGCGCGGTATTCATCGCACCGCCTTTGGGCGACGACGGTTTTTTCCCGATTTCCAGTGATTTCACTCATCGGTTGACATGTGTCCTGGGCACTGTTCACAAAACCGCCGTCCATCACGCGTTAACGTTCGGACGTGGATACGGTGCGATATTGATGCGTACTGTCCGATCTGAGGCCGCCCATCCGACGACTATCGCTCACCGAAGATGCCCGATAGTTAACCGGACTATGGCACGACATCAAATTAATCTCCGTCGTCGATCTGATCTGCAGATCGACGGTTCATATTTCATCGCCCATTTCCGTCGCCTAGTCAAAGTTTGCTGGTTTGACTTTCCATTTTCCGCTCCCGACCGTCGATCTCTGCGCGATCGATGGCCCTGATTCAAAACCTTTCTTCCGCCTTCGCTACACCTTCTCCCGATAAATCCCGACCGTTGGATGATGCCATCCAACAGCCACGCTTCCTCCACGTGTCCTCCGCAACAATAAACCTATACATGCATAATTTTTTAATATTTGTTTGTATTTTGCAGGGTTTAAATGGTTTTCTCGCCATTTTTGAAGAAAATTCGAAGGTAGAGGATGACGATCTTCCTGCTTTCGATTCACCAAATAAAATCATCACAGGGTGTTAAAAACACGTTTCATCGGTGTTTTTTCAGGCATTGATGCCATATCGCCCCTGCGCAGCCCTGTACATCAGCAAAAATCATGAATCGGGCACAATCAGAGAGTATTAGTGACGAAGACCAAAATTTATCAGAACAGAGGATTAAAAGACAGATTTTGAGGGGGGATCACGGCTAAGAATGTTTATCAAAAGCCTAATCCCCAATTAAAATACAGTTTAAAGACAAACTCAAGGGTTTTTTCAACAGGAAAGCCTCCACCGCCACATCTGAGGCAAATTGATTCCTCCCAGCTGCTGAAATGCCACTTGTGCCTCAAAGTATTCAATTAGAAGCCGAATTTATTGATCGGGATCAGATATTTGTCTCAAAACGCAACCGAAGAGTTACTTCTACAAGGAACTTCAATGCAAGAAATATCTGCAAAGTTACTTCGATGCCACACAGAGCCTCAAAGGTCAACAAAAGCTCCCACCGAGCTTAAACTTTATGTAAAAACATTTAATACAGAGTACACCCATGTAAGTTTCTTCATTGAGCCCCTCAAAGGCCAAGAGGTCATTAAATCTATATTAATTGTAATTGGAGATCTTTTTATCAGATCCCACCTCCTCATTCTTCTATATATACTTCTAAAGAAGATGAGTGAAGGGTTGGTTGTTGGTTGTTGTTTGATCACTAGTTGTAATATTGAAAAATCTCTGAAATAAATACATAGTCTGTTGAAGTTGAAGAAGAAATTGAAGTCTTGGAAGCCTTGATGATATTGTTGCATGCTTGTTACTGTGAAGGCTCTATCATTGGATCCATGAGCTTGGCTGTTGGTGAAGTATTCTGAACTGTTTATTGTTTTCTCCTATTTTCATTCTATTCCATAATTTCTTACTACAGTAGGTTGAAAGTTTTAGGCTAAGAAATGACTCCTGGAAGCACCTTAGACCTGTTCATCCTTCATTGTTTCATGTTTTCTTACGCTATAAGGTATTTGCAGAATCAGCCAGTCTCTCTCTGATCACTCATGCTTATTTATTCTATAATGGCTCAAATGAATTGTTGAAAGCACTCAGTTTATGAATTGCTCTACTTATGCGCTATCACTTGAAAGCTCTTGTTGAAGTCTCCCTTTGAAGTTCTTTGCTTACAGTGAATCAAAGAGGTCTGTTTTGATCTTGCCCTTTGTCCTCACTTAAACAGTTGGCTTAAAGGTCATTATAATTATGATCATATATTTTTATAGGTGTTCCCTCTTCTATGATTGTAATTATCAGTAAATATTTTATGTTTCTGAGTCCTCTAAAATAAATCTTTGAGGAAATAGGGTGTTCCCTGAATCTTAGATTTCATTTTAAAAGTTGTTTTGAAATAATTATTTTCTTAAAGGTGTGATTTGTAGAATTTATGGTTAGCCCTTTCTATCAAAGAGCTCTTTATTTTTCAAATTATGCTTTCGAATTCCCTTTGTTGAGAATTAAACCTCTCTTTCCAAATCATAATGTTCATCTCATTCCAAAAACAAAAGGATCCTGTGGCCAAGTTAGATTTTCCCTTTGATATCCCATATCCATTGATGAGTTTGTTATGACCTATTTTTGACTCCATTGCCCAATGAACCAGATATTTCTATGTCCTATATATCTTTCCTAGGCCTTTCATGTTCTGCTGTATCATTCCAACCCAACCAAACAAACAAATAAACACCTGCACTTAATAACTAGTCTAAAACCAATACTCAAAGCACACAAGATAAACCTTTACAAAAAAAAAAAAACTTTCGAGAGATCCCTCTTTGAGAACAGGAGGACTAGATCCTGTAACTCTAAATATTGGTTCTAATGTTGCGTTGTCTTTTGATTTTCCAAACTATCAAAACACAGGACACCAACAGGTGGGAAAAGATTTATGTTAGAAAATTGTTGGGGAGAGATTGTTAGCGAATGGACCTTGCACATTAAAAGTAAATCTGTGGAGGCTTGAATGTATTCCTAAAAGAATACGCGAGAGAAGGTTTGGATCATTTCAACCACGAGAAGATTCAAGGTAAGTTCTCATTGAATGAATCAATATTATTTGAGTAGAGGTATTTTAAAATATAGATGATTAAATTTCCTTGCCATACTCGAGAAGATGATCTTTTGTAAATGTTATGAAAGAGTGAAAATGTTGCAAATGTGGAGGTGTAAATGAATGGAAAATGAAAGAAAAAATGTGCTAATCCTGGGTATTATGAAGAGAAACATGCATTTTTATGTGAGAGGGTTTATTATGCATAGCGTGGATTCTTCGCAGTTTTGGTTAAGGAATTTTGGACCAAAGCTTGTAGTTGGAAAAAGGAGAATTATTTTGATTTGTGATTGAAAACATAATTGCTTGATGTTGTAAAATATTTGTTTTACCATCATGTGGCGGCATCTAAGGAGGTGTTATTCAGGATGGAAACAATGTACGAATTGTACATTATTCATCAAAGAGGTTCAAAACATGTTCTCTATACACCAGTGAAGAGATGTGAATTGATGTTGTATGGTGCATAAAAGTGCAGGAAAAATGTTTGCATTAAAATGACGAGCTTGTGGTATGAAGGGCATGCGAATGTTAATAGTGACAAAGACGACACATAAGAGTGGAATCTAGGGAATTGATATTGCGAAGAGAGGGTTTGTTAAAAACCTTGATGGGAACATAAGGTATGATACATCATTTCGAGGAGGTATTTTTGAATGTGGGAAATTGAATGGTTTATTTATTTTCACCATAAAATAAATCTTGGAAAACATGGATTGCATTTCAATTAAAGAATTCATCATCATGTGAAATGATAATGGGTAACTAATGATTTTTTTCATAAGAATGAAGTATGAGAAAAATGTATAAGGGATGTATGTTTGTTGGAGGATGGTATAACTTGAATGAAGTCAAAATATCCACTATCATAATTATTGGGGAAAATATTGAAGTCAAAATGGATGTTAGAGTCAAATGGAAGTTGGATAGTTTGAGTTAATATTGAGTATTTGTTTTCCAAGATGAAGATTTGAGTCTGAAGTCAAAGAGTTGTAAGCTAAGTCAAAAGTATGTATGTAATTGGGTGCATGATCGGCAGAGCCCGACACCCAAAGAATTGGTCATTGTAGCACATGAGTTATTAAAGTGTTGTTTGCAGCAAAGTGAAGCAAGAGGGTTTCCAGAGATTGATTCCAAGACAGAGAACCGAAAGAGGTGAAGTGCTGGAAGAAAGCTTTCATTGTTGAATGGCAAGTGTGAAGACTTGCCGAAAAGAGGATGGGATGAAATCCACACGTGAACAAATGAAGTTCACAAAGGAGGAGAAGATGACTGTTGATAGTCATTTCAGAAGATCTTGTTAGTGCCTAAATCTACCTCAGGCTGAAGGAAGGTAGAGTTCAGGGTAACATCATACCACGCTCAGTCTGGTAGCTAGCCCTACCAGAATAGGAGAGGGCTCTCTCTGGGTCAATCTCAGTGAAAAGTAATCAATAGGGCTTGATATGACTGAAATGAAAGCTAATTTTAGGCTAGGTATATAAGTAGGAGGGTTTGTTTGAAAATTGTGGGTTGAAAAGAGCAAGAGAAGGGACTATTGGGCTATGAATTTGGGGCTAGTTTCTGCCGGAAAACTTGGGGCAAAGTAAGTGCAATGTACAGCCAAATTAAAGATGTAATGAGAGAAGAAAATAGGGAAAATACCGCTGCCCTATAGGCATCAATCAGGGGATGGATCTACAGTGACAACTTTAGAAGAAAGAGAAGCACCGGGTTACTCAACAGAGCATCTAACAGAGGATGGATTCTGAAAAGATAACCACTACATCAAACAAAATAATCATTGTGAGAGGAGCATCGTGCGTGGATGGATTCCTAACACTTCCCTTAGAGAATGATGTAAACAAATTAGCAGAAAAAACAAAGCATGGAAATGAATTTACAAGAAAAACATGTTGCACATTAAACACCGTGATGAATCCCAAATTTAAAGAGTAGAAAAAAGCTTTATTAAAATAATATTCGAGGAAAAATTTAAACAATCCAATAGAAGCCTCCCTCTGCTGCAAAAATCCAACCTCTACACTATGAAATTCATAAAATATATACATTTTCTCATCCTTGTACTAAGGGAATTGAGCTCAACCATTTTCTTAAAAATAGAATCAGTTACATTAAACTTGGGCCGAATTTTTGAAAATAGGTGTTGAAGATGAACTCGTATCTCCTAAAAAATAGCACCTGTTACAAAACTGAAAGAGGTTTTTTTAGATAAGATCATGTTGGAGAACAAACTCTCTCAAATTTTGGAAATTCATTTCCAGTTGCTCGCAATATGTTCCACAAAATCATCTCTAAAACAGAAAATCATTAAAAATCTAAATCTGTAAAAATGAGCTGTAAAGATCTAGTCACATATCCCAATTCATGACACCTTTGAATAAACTGAAAGAGGTTTTTGTTATATTGCTTGTGGTTAACATAAAACGCCTTGGGTTTTTCAAAATTACTTTCCATCTGTTGTAAAATGGCTCCGCACTAAAATGACTAAAACAGTAAAAAAATATGAAAAATTTGCTTTGTTTTAATGTAGGCCCTAAATATCACTGTATATCTCCCACATAGTAGCACCTGTGCATAAAATGAAGGAGGTTTTTGTTATTTGGTATGTGATGAACAAAAACCTCTTTCACTTTTGAAAAATTCCTTACCATTATTTCAAAAACTGATTTTGTACTAAACTTGTCATTGTGTGCAGCAACTGACCTCAAAACATGCATAACCAAGAATCACTCATTCATTTTGACCATATCTTCTAACCCGGGAGCCAGTTACAGGAGTGTGATATACCGTTGGAAATATTTTTCTGAGCTTATTCTGATGAACACACTTGTGACATGTTTTGTGATGAACATCATGTGCAAAACATCTGACAAAACCAGACATAGTAAGAGCTCATGTTGATCCCTGGTGACAAGCTGCGAAGACTGGAACTAATAGATCTGATGAAGACCACAGCAGAAGGAAGAAGAAGGAAAATTCCAAGGTAAGTGGCATATGTGAGCAGTTGATGGATGAAGAGTACGAGTGGGAGAAGGCTGAAATAAAAATTCACCTTGAATTGTTAATGGAATTATTGTAGGAAAATGTGAAAGACCAAACACATGGTTGGACCATGAGAAAGAAGGTAAAGTGGAAGAGGCTACATGCAAAGAGGGAAAAGAAGGTAAACATACAGTTGGAAGAAGAGCTAAGGAAGCTCGAGCAGATTATAGGGTGTGAAGAACTCAGAGAGGATGAGTTAAAAATGGATGTTTCCATTTGTGGCCTAGAACAGGGTGAAATTATAGGTGAAGAGATCAATGAGGAAGATCTCATGAACTATTGGGATAGTTCGGAAGAATATGAAGATGTGTTGGATAGAGAAGCAGATGAGGCTATGAAGCCATGCATTTTTAAATCTCACAGTTTATGTATGTTTGGAGGATGTGCGAAAGATGGTGGACAGTATGATGAAACTGCCACAGAGATGAAGGAAAATCTTGAGGTGAAGTCTAATGGAAAATGCCTTTCAGAGGAGGAAGGTACTGATTTTTTGCAGCAGGAATAAATCATAAATGAATTCTTGTTTGGGTTAAGACAGAAATTTGAAGCTGTTATGGAGCATAAGCATAATGGAAATGCCGAAGAGATATTCCAAGGAGGTAAACAAATGTTTTTGTTTAGTGAAATTGTTGACAGAATTTTACAATGTGATGATGCTGAAACCAGGACAACTCAGGAAGATTGTCTAAAGAAGAATGAAGCTGGGAATGAAGGTTGTAATTAAGTGCTTGAAAGATTTCATATGGAAATCGAGTTCTTGGAACGATGGCTTAAGGAACCTGAGGGAGAAGTGAAGATTGCAGAACCTGATCCAAAAGGAATTGTACTTACTATGTGTGATAGGGATGAAATGTTTTTAAAATTTATAGAGTTGAATAAATGTTATAACTTTTCAGATAATAATGAAACTATAGGTATAGAAACCGACATTAACATATATGATGTCGAACTCAGAAAAATTGAGTAGAAATTATTTGGAATTGGGATGAAAGATCATAAACAAAAAGAAAGTTATGTTCGTAAAGACACAAAGAAGTCATAAATATTGGTCTGGCAAGATAAAGTTGGAAGCAACCAACAGTTCAATACAAAATCTATTGAAGACCAGAAATTCGATGATGGGAGATTGGTGCTTGAAGCATCAAAAGAGACCGAAAGGTCTTATCTTTTTAAAACTAACAGTTTGTTGGTGAATGCAGGTACAACACTGGACGAGAAAGTTGTTGCTTTAAAAGAAATCAAAGACTATAGTTGTAATCAAGAAGGAGTTCTTGATTATTCCTCATTGCAAAAAATTAAGTGTTCAACTCAGTTGGAAATGAAATAATTCGACAAAGAGGAATTACTCCGAGGAATTAACAGAAGCAATTGTTGGAGAAGCTGATGGAATCCGATCGACAGAGTGAGTGATGAGTTACCACATCGAGTTTATACCTTGAAGGACCAGCAATAGAACATAGTTTGGAATCTTGGAGGGAGCAAGTTATTAGGACTTGTGGTTGTCGCATTGTTACAAAAAAGTGACAGACCTCATAGATAGGAGTCTATGGAAACCTCTCTACATGGGGAATCTGATGCAGGAATGATCAAAGCTAAATTTTCATTATTCAATTATGTAATTAGGGGGGTGATGATTTTTAATTATTTTATTAATTAATTTGCTCATTTTTAATAAATTAGGAGAGAAAAGGATTATTGTAAATATTCCTTAAGAAATTAAGGATATGAGTGGAGTTGAATTAGGTAGATAATATAGGGATGAGGAATTCCATAAACGAGACTTAGTTGAGTGCAAAAAAAGATAAATCTAAATTAGATTTTAAGTTGAGATTTGTGCAGAGGAAATTATGGAATGGAATAAATTATATTTATGTATAAATATGTAGCTTGTGAGGGTGAGAAAAGACAAGCGAGGAAGTGAGGAATATAGAGAGTAAGACAGATGGTTTGAAGGACCGAGAGCCAAGAGGCCGCCCATTGTAATATTTGGCCAAAGAGTTTTTATATTTTATATCAGTATTTTATTTGTATGGCTCTCTTTCCTTCATATGTATTGTTTGAACTAAACATATTTTTGGTTTTAACGAAGAATTTTAATTTTGAGAGAAGCACATGAATTTTCCATATGCTAGGATCTGTTTAACCCAATATCCTAGCATCACCAGACACCTTTACAAGTAGGGGAAGATGGAATTATTGAAAAATATTCTCATTCTACTTTTTTGCGCCCAAAAGGCTGAAATAGGCGCGATGTCTGCACGCAAGTAAGCTTTGAATGTGCGCCTTGGGGCGTGCCTGTCTATGAGAAATGGACACAAACTTCCTGCTGAGTAGTTTTTGGGAGATCTTTCGCTTCATTCTATCACTTGGGATGAACTAGGGAATGAAGGAGAGAAAGGGGGCAATTTCAGCCCAACTCCACAACAAAGACGAAATTCTCTGCAAAAAGGCACAACCACATAAACTTGGAAATAAAAGTTAGTGGAGTCACCAATCCTGTGTTAGTGTGTTCGGTGCACGTATGTATGAAATCGCACAACCTTAAGGGGTGTGGTTTTCCCTCTTAATTTTTTGGTCACAAGCATAAAATAAATGGAATCAAGCAAGTTGGTGGAACATGCTAGAACATAAACATACTAGATACAGAAATAACATGCATATTCAAACATAAAAACTAAACTAAAACTAAAACAAATAACACAAAACATCTAAATAGAGTCAAACAACTTCAATAATCCAAACGACGACGATTACATCCCCTCTTATTGAGTGTTGGTAGGAAATGAGGATGAAACTTTAACCTAATTTCCAAGGGGCACTTAGAACTAGGAGTTCTAAGTCCCGATGCAAGGATGTATTTACTTCTGAGCTTCCTTGGCACAAAGTCTCCCTCTCTCTACTATGGTGGACTGGAGTTGTTGGATGGCCAACAAATGAGTCCCCTCTATCTCTACTCCAGATCACACACTGCTGGTATTTCTTGGGGCAATTCTGGCAAGCATAAAAATGTGCTCTCCTATTTTTCATCTCTTGGTGGCCTTTTATAGGAGAATTCAAATCCTCATTTCCTCTCTTGGTACATTGTGGATAATGACTCAAGAGATGAGGGTGATTCCATTGTGTGCTCCCTTGATGTCCTAAGGAGGCTTGGGTGGTTTTCCTTAGGCAGCTTCAAGTGTGGAATCAATGTCCTGGAGTGTGCCTTGTGGTCCCAGAAAGTGATTTCCGCCACTCCCAGGATTGCATGCTTTTTGGAGCAAAAGGTGTGCAAAGGCACATTTATCGAAGACTTTTGCGCAAAGGCACTTTTGACTAGTCCTTCTTGAACGCAATTTTACTTTTCCTCAGACCTTAGAGATTTTTAAATACTTTCAGATTCCCTAATGTCTCTCATCCATGTAAATCCTTCTGCCTGACATTAAATAATGTCACCTTTTCTTGTACGATTTTCCATTGATAACACCTGCTACAGCTCATTGTCGACAAAGGGAGCCAAAAGAATCTCATTCTAGCAGAGATCGGGAAGCGCCTGGGCTTGTCAACCAAAACACACCCACAACCGTGCACCATCGGGTGGCTTCACCAAGGATGGGATCTCTACGTCAACCAATAGTGCCGCCTTCCATACAACATCAAGCCCTTCACGGATGAGGTATTATGTGACGTTGATCCTCTTGATGTTTGTGATGTATTCACTACAAGGAAAAGACCCTCTAGCAGATGTTTTTGAGGAACCCCTTATAAAAATACCTCAGACATCCGTTTCTAGTGGAGGTTACTAGAGGAGGTTGGCGGGCGGAGGTTTTTGTGGATGTATTTCGTACAATGTGCTTATCACCATAAAATGCACCAGTGCGTTCAACACGAGAAAGCATCAATGTGCACAAAACATTGGCACACCGGTCACTGTGCTCTCCGTACACACCCGCCCGGTGTGTTTCATTTTTGTAGCACACTGGGCCTTTAAAAACACATCTGCATCAGTGCCTCATAAAAAGCGCGTGAAAAAAAAACCGCCCGATGCGTAATGAAGCAAACGCACTGGTGCTCCCATAAAACCCACGCACCAGAACAGGGTTAAATAAAAAAAAAAATTGCGGCGAAAAAACCACACAAAACATTGGCACACCGGACACCATGCCCCCCGTACACACCCGCCCGATGCGTTTTTATTACTGTAGTGGCCCGGTGCTTTACACAGAATCTGCACTAGTGCCTTATAAAAAGTGCGTGAAAAAAAAAACCGCTCAGCGCAGAATGATGAAAACGCACCGGTGTGCCCATAAACCCCGCGCACCAGGACAGGATTAAATAAAAAAAATTACGACCAAAAAATCGCACAAAACATTGGCACACCGGACACCATGCGCTCCGTACACACCCGCCCAGTGCGTTTTATTACTGTAGCACCCCGGTGCGTTACATACCATCCACACCAGTGCCTCATAAAAAGCGCGCGAAAACAGAAACCGCCTGGTGCGCAATGATGAAAACGCACCGGTACGTCCATAGAACCTTGCACACCAGAAAGGGGTTAAATAAAAAAAAAATTAGGGCCAAAAAACCGCACAAAGCATTGGTACACTAGACACCGTGCACTTCGTACACACCCTTCCGGTGCATTGTATTACCGTAGCGTACTGGTGCTTTACAAACCATCTGCACTGGTGCCTCATAAAAGGCTCGTAAAAACAGAAACCGCTCGATGCGGAATGAAGCAAACGCACCGGTGTGCCTATAAAATCTCGTGCATCGGAACAGGGTTAGATAAAAAAAATTACGGCCAAAAAACTGCATTTTTCAATTTTGTTAGTGCTATAGAGCTCTCAAGCACCTGTGAAATTTATCCTTGTCTGAGCCACCCCGACATTGGTGCTCCCATTGCACTCATTGCACACACTGCTGCTGTGCATTGCCCACCAATCTCCAGCTTTAATTTTGCAAAATGGTGGACATATTTTATTTTGCAAATTATACAGCCAATATGCCTCCTCGACGAGCAAATGTACATGTATTTTTCTTATTTTTCCATAATTAAGCCTTCTAGCAGATTAGAATTTCAAATAACCTTAAAATTAACCATTTAAATGGAAATTTTTTTTTTGTCGCGTGGTGCATTCGAGCTGTTCGGCTCACACCGGTTTGTGGTGATGCCTGTAAATTTACAGGCCGCACCATAGCCAGTGCTAACGGTATCCGCACCGGTTCCGGGGCGGTACCGATAGACACACTGTGTTATTTTATTTTTTATTTTTAAATTGCGGTGCTGTCGTTTAGTAGGCCGCACCGTTGACAATGTGGAATAGTGGCAACACGGTGCGTTGACTAAATTATTCGCCCAAGGGCTGGTAATTTTATCAACGCACCGTGTTGTCGCTATTCCACATTGTCAACGGTGCATCCTGGTAAACCGGTGCTAACTGTATCTGCACCAGTTTCGGGGCGGTATCGAAGGCACACCGTGTTATTTTAATTTTTTTTTAAAATTAAGGTGTGGTCAGTTATCCGACCACACCGTTGACCTAGTGGAATAGTTACGACGTAGTGCATTGACCAAAATAGCAGCCTTGGGGTGGCTATTTTCGTCAGTGCACAACTTTCTGTATTTCACCTGGGTCAACGGTGCGGCCTTGTAAAAGGCCGCACTGTTCACTATGTCACGATGGCAGGAGTTCGGTCTGCTGACTTAACTACATGCCCTGGGGCGTAGAGTTTCATCAGCGCACCACCCTCTTGACACCGTACATAATCAACGGTGCGCTATAAATTCTTTTGGAGCACCATCCTCGGGGCGCTTAATATTATTAGATGCACCGAGGCCGGTGCGCTCCATAGAAAGACGCACCGGTACCAGTGCGTGACTGTTTTTTTAGCGCACCGATTGTTTTTTTATTTTGTTTTCAATTTTTTTCTATATATGTATATTTCTAAATACATGTCTCATTTAATAAAAAAATTGTGTTTAATATGTCAATCATTCAGAGACGTGAAAGGAGAGAAGAGGGGGAACAACAACAACAACAGGTGGAGCAGTATAACATGGTTCACTTGTGGGAGGCACGAGGGAGGGAGAGAGATGCGTACCCTCGCCCTATTACAGCAGCTACGCAGGGGATCCTAAGGCAGGTAGGCCTCCTCAAGTTATATGAGGAGGATACTTCCCTAAAGGGCCATAGTTTGTTTTTGAGACATCTTATCCGAAGGTGGAATGCCCAGCAACAGGCTTCCTGGGTTGTTATCAACCAGTGGTACACGCCCACTAAGGAGGATATATACTTCATTACAGGGCTATCGAGGAGAGGGGTGGATTTTCCCTCATTCCCAGAGGTTCCGGCTAGCTGTGTAGCAGGGAATCAGTTAGTTTACTCGCAGAGATACATTAGAGAAAATGTACTCTCTCCTACAGAGTTTTGGGTTGCTGGAGGTCAGTTACGTATTGGTGCATTTTGTAGCGAGGAGGTGCAATGGCTCTCACTTATCATTTCGACTATTTCGCACAACACCAGTGACGGGAAACACATTAGTTTCCTACTTCTATGTTATGTTGATTCTTTAGTACAGGAGCCATGACTTGTCAGGTGGGCTACCATTTTTTTTCTGCAGTTCTACATAGCCTTAGATAGATGTCGTGCTCATGCACAAGGGAGGGTGAACTTCCTTTTGCTTCAGAGATTTTTTGTTTATTTTTTGAGAGGTTTCCAGAGACGAGGCCTAATTTTATTCGAAAGCCTCATAGGACGAAGTTTGAAGCATGTATGTACATGTGGGGGAAAATGATGCCCAAGAGGGGTGACACTGAGTTTTTCGCGAGGATATCATAGGATGGACTAGAGTTGCTAGCCAATTTTGATGAGAATCCCTTCGTTATGGTCCCCTGTCCTTACGTGCGTTTGGATTGGTGAGGGTGTGCCAACATCCTCTTCACAGCTGATGAGCTACCAGATGATAGAGGTAATATTATTGTTTTATACATTTAAATTTATTCTAGCATGTTCTTTAACTTGTTTTTATTAAATTGTGTAATAAAATTGTCTAATTATTGTTGTGTACTTGTATATATTTTGCAGACATTGGCTCTTTTGATGGCGAGGAGATGCCAACACCAGTACCACAAGATCCAGGTGTGGATCTTGATGATGATCAGGGCATGCCAGATGCCGAGGATCATCAGGAGGCCGGTGCTAGGCGCGGTCGACATGATGCTAGATACCGGATGGAGTTGGGGGATCAACTTAGTGCATTGATTGTTGAGGCGAGCATCATGCCCGCTCATTACAGAGACATAGAGGCCGATGATAGGCTATTACAGATATGGAGAGGATGTCACGTGACATGTACAACCTGATGCGACATGTCGTAGGAGTTACGACATCTTTTACGCGACTGACGAGGACTGTTGAACATAATAGAAGTGGTCGTGACACAACATGTGATGGAGAGTCCATGAGTAGCGACTCTTCATCTCATGATCGTTCACCTCACACCACTTCAGATGAGCATGAGCCTCCACTAGCATCTAACAACAATCATCATGGAGATGAGGCTAGACCATCAGCCACATCCAGTCAGCAGCCTGCAACATCCATCAGTACTCATGATCATGAACAGGCTGGACCATCGACCATCGAGGCTGCACCATTGACTGAGCAGACCTCCACTAGTACTGATATTGATGTTGTACTACCACCAGCTGATCCATGACATTTATATTATAGTTGTATATTTTTAACATTATTCAGTTATATATATATATATATATATATATATAGATATATGGTCCATGTATTTTATGTTCATGTTGCAGTTGTACTTAATTTACTTGTTGGTGATCATCATGATGTGCATATTGTTAGGTCATGTTAGATATGTGCATTTAATGTGTATGTGATGATTGTATGAATTATTTGACATGAGATGTATATTTTATGTTTGTGTTGTGATGAATATGTTAATATATAATGTTAATTTTTTTTTGTTAGATGATTATGATCACGATGATGTTAGCGACTTTGAATGTGTTTTTTAGTCAAATATGATGTTTGTATGATGGTTATCATGGACGTGATGTTCATTAATTAATTTAATACTAAATGATCATGATATTGTAAAATTGTAATATTTGTAATATTTGCAATTCTAATTGTATGCAAAATTCTAAAATTGTAATTGTAATGGTATATATGTAAAATTGTAAAATTGTAATTGTAATTGTAATTTTTTAATTTGTAAAATTGTAATTATATATATGTAAAATTCTAAAATTGCAGTTGTAATTGTAATTGTACGTGAAATTGTAAAATTGTAATTGTAATTCTAATTGTATGTAAAATATTTGTAAAATTTTAATTGTATTACTGTGAATTGATTGTAATTGTAAAATTGTAATTCTATGTAAAATCTAAAATTGTAATTATAATTGTATGTGAAATTGTAAAATTGTAACTGTAATTGTAATTGTAATTCTAATTTTAATTGTAATTGTATGTAAAATATTTGTGAAATTTTAATTGTAATAATGTGAAATGAATTTATTAAAATTTTAAAATTTTAAAATCTGTAAATTTTAAATAATTGTAAAATAATAAATCTATAATAATATGATTTATTGTAACATAATAAAGTTTAGAAAATAATGCAAATAAATTCATGTAATTTAGAATTATCATTATTTTATTATGATCTTAGATATAAAAAAAAGAACTAATTCATACAATGCGCCATTATTTTTGAGATCAACATAATTGCAAATAATTATCAAGTGAATTATTGATTTTAACATTAACACAATGCAAATTACCAATTAATTCAAAATACATATTATAATGTTTTGAAAAACCCATCTTAAAAAGTACAAATATTTATGAAATAACACATGTACCATATCACTCTCGGTTCTCATGATCACCCTCATTATCTTCAATCTTACATGGCATGATAACACTATTGTTCTCAAAAATATGTTTTGATCTAGGGTCATGTGTCAATAGGAACCACCAATCCCTATCCAACACATCTGGGTAAAAAAACACCTGGTTGTAGTGTTTAAGAAAAACATAGGGCTCCTTAGCTTCATCCCACATATTTCTAGAGTTGATAAATATCAGCCTACTATCGTGATCTTTCTTTACATTATTCCGATCAAAGGTGTCCCACCACTTGCACCTAAAAATAACAAATTGGAAAGAAGAGAAATCCACTTCAATGATCTCTTGTATATTTCTGACGTAACCTAACGTCCTTCATACTAGGTTTTGATCATGGTGGCTAGATCGACTAGATTTATCGAATTCGACTTCCACTCCACAGTCTTGTGTGATGTTTCCAGCATCGACATTTTCTGTGCGAAAATGGTGTCCATATGCCCACATAGATGGGAACAAATGCACCTATTATAAAAATGTTAAAAAAATCATAGTGTCATGTGTCTTATAATAACCCAACAGTTAAAATATGAAATGTAGATGTCTTAATATAAATTTCAAATTTACATATAAATTAAAAATATTATTATCAAGTTGTTGTAGCCAATCCCTACGTTTAGCGCATCCTCTTCAGCACGCGGGTAACAACCAGTAGCACTGTATTTCTCTTTGACTTGGTCAGCAACCCAACTGTTGGGGCATATTTTTGGCATATTTTCTTTTAAATGATCGGGATAAGGCGCACTTCTACCATTCAACCATCTGAATTCTTTCCTGTCACTATCCCATTTCATCCTCTTTTTTTCGTACAATGCGACCCACGGTTGTGTCGCTTCAGAATTGTAAAGAACGAATTTATTGATTGCTTCAATTTCTGCATTCACCAATGAAATCAAACCAAAATTATATAGTACTTAGAGATCAAAATATACATTATATCGAAGTTCAACATGAATATTAATTAATTTTTGTAAATTTGAAAAATTATAAATCGCGTAATCTTTATTAAGCACTTTTTTCCACTCGTTTGGAGCAAATCCCCTTCTCTTTTTTCTTCATCCCTTTCATCATCCCAAATCACCACACCTGGTCTATTATCGATTTGCTTGATGTACTCACTGGCATAATAGAAAGACTCATACGATATGTACCCCTCGGGTTTTTCACTTTATCGAACAAAACCTTTAAATTTCTTCATGTACCTCTCTAAGAAGAACATCCAACGACAAGAAACCACCCCAACTAATTCAACCTCATCTACTAGGTGGATTAGAAGATGAACTTGTAATTCCATGAAACTCGTCAGCAGTTCCTTCTCAAACATACAAACAATCTCAACTATCTCTTGATGCCACCATGGAATGCTAGCCACATGAATCTCCTTTGACGTGATCCAATGTACAAATGCAGATAATTTAGATATGGCACATCTTGGGTCTTGAGGTAATTCATGTTTCACACACCCACGCACGAACAAAGGATAATGACACTGCAAAGTTATAAACACGTGCAATAATATACAAAATTAGTTATGTTTTATGATCCCCGCATGGGATAAAATTTATTAATATAAAAAATAATAAAATCATGCTTTTGACATTATATGTACTCTTAGAAGATTCAAATGGTCATGCGATTTCAACCTCGACAAATGGTCATCCACGGTGAAGCAGGGCCATAGTGAAGACCCGTATGAAGTTGGCACCCTCACATCCATTATAACTTCCTTTGCCAAAGATATATCATCTTTTTTTTAAATCCATGAGACATCACCTTCTTTGAAGAACCATGAATTAGAAGGACCAATGCCTGCCTCTGATCCTGTACTTTCTAATCGCCTTGGCTAATGTTTCTTTTTAGTTTTTTAAGTAATGAGATCTTCCCTAACAACCAATGTGTCACTTTGTTTCGATGATATGTGCCTCCATAAATAAGATGAAACATTTTTAAATATATGCATGGGATCTAATAAGTGGGTAATCTTAAGATGCTCCCAATATGGAAGGTCATGAAAGATAGATTTACTTTCCATCCCAACAGGAAATTTCTCAACATAGCTGTCGAAGAAATCTGGATCATTGAACATAGGCTCCCCATTTGAATCGAACATTTCTATGAACTCCTTCTCCTTCTCTCTCTCATATGCTCTAAGCCATTTAGCTGGTGTCATTATTGGAGGCCTTTGGGTTCTCTCTCATTTACCATTGAAAGCAGATGCTGCTCTTCTGTAAGGGTGTTCTTCTAGTAGGAATACCTTGGAGCAATCATACACTGTCTTTCATAGGTCCTTGGGCCATCTAGCTTTTAGAGAAGGTCCACAACATTTACATCCAAAATACCCTTTTGTTACAAGACCTGTGAGATTATATTTTTATACATTAATTAATATGCATGGCACGTTAAAGAATATCATGAAGATTATAAAAAATATTACAACGAATTAAATAACTAATATGTGAAAGAATATTGTTACGTATATAAACAAATCAATAAATTAAACATGTAATTTACTAGAGAAAACTCCTAAGTTTGGATAATCATGTGTCATGTAAGCACACATGCCATACAACATAAAACTCCTCTTTGCTGCAATGGGTCTTGATACATCGTATACATTTATCTCATCCCCTAATTCCTTCAATTCATCTACCAGTGGTTGTAAGTAGACATCCATATTCTTCACTTGTCTTCTACTAGGGACTATGAGAGCCAACATAAGATGTTCATTCTTCACAAACAACCATGAGGGGATAATGTTATCGACCACTACTACAGGCCAAATAGAATAGTTGGTGTTTTGGAGGGAATATGGGTTGACACCATCCATGGCTATGCTGAGTCGTGGACTTCGTACTTCATCCTTGAATTTTTCGGGCCATGTATCCTCTATATGCTTCATGGCTATTGAATCAGTTGGGATTCAAATAACTCCCAACTCACTTCTGTGTGAGGCATGCCATCCATGCAACATAGCTAATTCTTTACGACGAAAGAGCCTTTGAATCCTTGGGATTATAGGCATGTGCTTCAATATCTTAAAAGGAGGACCAGTATGTGATTTACCCTTATTTTTTGATTTATCATACCTATCATGCCCACATTTCGGACACATCTCTTTGTCTGCATATTCTCCCGTATATAGAATATAATCATTTGAACATGCATGATATGATATGTAATCAACACCCAACATTTTCAACAATTTCTTTGCCTCTTCGTAGCTACTGGGCAAGACATTACCACTCGGAAGAACCTTATCTTTGAATAACATGTAGTTGGTGATCATGGAAAACTATATTAATAAATGTACATTAATTTCGATATAATTATTAACGTTCATAAAATTTACCATTTGTAATGTTCATTGTAGTGTACTGATTATATTTCAAATTTATATAAGGGAGTACTTTATAGAAACTTACCTCAAAAGTTCCGAGAAACATGCATTCGATAAGCCAAAATTTTCTTTCAAGTTGCACAGTAACATCGTTGTCCCCAATTGGGTAGACTTTGACTAACTTCCAGGTCCAAAGAGAGGGGTGGTGGAAGCAAATTTAAGGCTTTCGAAAAAGGTGTCAGCGATATGAGCATCATCCCCTAGTTGATCATTGTTTTGGAATGCATCTAACAACATTGTCTCCATGGCAGTCGTATCCCTTAAGTAATCATACATACCAACCTCTATTTGATTACCTCCATTGCCATCTTGTGAAGAACTACTATTGTTGTAGTCATTCCTAATTAGTGAATCTGAACGCAGCGGGAATTGAATCGGTGGTTGATTCAACCATTCTTGGTATCGTTCCTCTCCGATTTTTTCTCTTAATTCAGTCTTCTCTCGATTTGACATTGTCGTGGGGTGCAACGGAAGATGGTAGGTAGGTCGTTCATCATCACTAGAATCCTAATAATTAAAAAAAAAAATTGAACATGATTAATACAAAATATATGATATCAATTAGTAACCACGTTGACAATATTGCATGATTATAAATTGGTTTGACGTTGAAATAATTACGTATTAATAAATATATATACCAAAAAATTATAATTATAATTACCATCATTGTCTCAGGATGGTGGCTAGAAGATGCAATATTGTTACAATTGGCAGGGTGAAGCGGTTGTCCATTTTCATCTACCAAATGCGCCTTGCGGTATGCAGTTCCTGATAAGAAATTTCGACGTTTTGGAGCAGTTTGAATATTTTGTGCATCTGAACTCAATGTTGAATCTGCATGAACCTGCAAATTTGTATACATTATAAATTTAATTAAGCTGTGCATGATTGAATGCATCGATAAAAAAAATAAATTCAATTAGATAGTGAAAATATAAAACAAATCTGAAGTAAATATTACATCTCGAGATGGATAGGGAGAACTCCGCGATGGACTTTGGGAAATATTATGGAACGAGCTAGATTTTGAAGAATTGTCCATTCCATATAATATATGATATTTCTCCATCAATTTGAGACAAACAATAATCAATTTTGGTGCACACACCTAAATGTAATTTCGGTGTGTAATGTACAGATAACCGCACTGGTACATTTTTGGTAATGCGCACCGTTGCCATTTTATACCCAGACGCACGAGTGCGGTTCGATTAAGGGACACATCGGTGACGAATAACTGCAAATAAAAAAGCACAACTCTATTTTCTTTAAGTGAAAAAAAGAAGTAAATCGAAAAATGGGTGGCAAAATATTTTTGAAAATCTAATTTCATAAAAAAATTCTTTAAATACTAAACACTTTTCATTATTTCACTATTTTTGCAAAAAATTTCAGCTAGAGATTTGCAGGATACATACCTGGAGCAAACAGAGCAGGAGAACACTGTGGAGCAGGGAAATACGTTCGAATAGAAGTATTCAGACAATCAAAATTTCAAAACTCTGGTGATTCAAACCTTGTACCATAGAATTTCAAATGATGTGAGAAAGTTTACTGTTTTTTTTTAACTTTTTTTTTTTTTTTCTGCAGTTTTTTAATGCAGTAAAAGAAAAAAATCAAAGTTTATTGTTTTTGTTTACTTTTTTCTGCAGTTTTTTTATGTAGTAAAAGAAAAAAATCAAAGTTTATTGTTTTATTAGTATTTTGCAGTTTTTTTTTTACTTTTTCTGCAGTTTTGAGGAACAAAATTTAAAAAAAAAATCCATTTTTAGAAAAAAAAACCCTAGATTCTTTTTGTTTATGCCCTTTCTTCTCCCTCTTTCTGTAATCTCAGAATTTGGGCTTTTCAATTTAGATTTATAGGGTTTTTATAGTCATAAGAAATCGAACCCATGGGACGAATTGCATAGTTGGATCCCAATCCATGTTGGCCCTTGCGTGAATTAAAAAAAAAAACAGATTTTTTTCCTTGGTGCGCCTTGCGTAACATAGCGCAACGGTGCACTCTGTTATACTAGCGAACCGCGAAAGTACAGTGATAGAAAATAAAAAAATAAAATATGTTTATATCAGTGTGCCATATGTAACATATGGCACCAGTGCACTATTTCATTATGGCACACCACGAACGTGATGTTTCGCAGAAAAAATTCCATTTTAGAAACAAACCCTACATTATTTTTGTTTCTGCCCTTTCTTCTCCCTCTTTCCGTGATTTCAGAATTAGGGCTTTTCAATTTATATTTATAGGGTTTGTATTTCTAATTATAAGCCTAAGACATCTAACCCATGGGACAACTTGCATAGTTGGATCCCAATCCAAGTCGGCCCTTACGTAAATTTAAAAAAAAAAAAAAAAAATTCTTCTTCTTCAGTGCACCCTGTGTACATGAGCGCACTAGTGTTCTCTATTATCCCAGCGCACCGCGCAAGTACTGTGATAAAAAATAAAAATAAAAAAATATTTTTTCTCAGTGCGCCATTTGTAAAATATGCAACCAGTGCACTATTTCATTATGCCGCACCACGAACATTTTTGTTTGAAAAAAAAAAATACAAATCTTACATTCTTTTTGTTTTTTCCCTTTCTTCTCCCTCTTTCTGTGATTTCAGAATTATGGTTTTTCAATTCAGATTTATAGGGTTTGTATTACTAAATATAGACCTAAGACATTCAATCGGCCCTTGCGTGAATTAAAAAAAAATACATTTTTTTTTCATCGGTGCGCCCGGTGTAACCTAGCGCATCGGTGCTCTGTATTGTACAAGTGCACCGCGTAAGTAATGTGATAAAAAATTAAAAATATTTTTTTTTTATCGGTGTTCCATATGTAAAATATGGCACAGGTTTATGCTACCAAAACTAACACTGGACGATTTTTATTATTTTATCATGGTTAATCGGTGCGGTGATTGACATGTAACACACTGGTGCTCCTTGTTGACATAGAGCACCGTACGGTCTATTATACTATTTGTGCGGTGCGTTTCTAAGACACCTACACACCGACGTTGGTGCGTTAACCATGAATGGCACACCGGTTACTCGAAATTTTTTTTTACTTGAAAAGTGAAAATTTATTTATAAATATATTAATGAATGATATGGTACAGGTTTGAGATTGATAGAGAAATGACTGACAAGAGATCAAGTAACAAAAATACTGATAACACATCAAGAAAAACAAAAAAGGCAAGTTCTTTGTAAATTCTTTACAAAAAATATAATTTTTGAACTATCTGTAAGTTTAACTGATATGTATTGTTTACTGTGTATTATGCAGAACCACAAAATGACGAAGCTCGATAAGATTATTTCTGATCTAGGACTAGAAGAGCATAAATGCTTGATAGAAAAATTGTAAAAGAATGAATCAAGTGAATGAAAAAATACTATCGATCCAATATGAGTTTCTTTTTTAAATTTTCATAAATAATATAATTAAAATTATCAGATAACATGTGTCAAATATTCTATTAATTCACATCTGTTTAATGTTCTACAGGGACCAACAACTCAAAAAAGGAATGTTGTTCTAAGAAAATAAAAAAAATAGAACATGCAAATGAAAATGAATTGCTCCTTAGCTCATCTGGAGTGGCGCTGGAGGTTAATGAAAGGGAGAAAATATTTTACAAAAGTTTGAGGGATCTAGTGGAACGAATGTATAGAAGTTCTTTCCACTTACAATACAAAAACCAATCCAATGATTCCAAGAACCAAATTTTATCTAAACTATAGGAAGAGTTTCCAGAGAATTGGTCAATGAGACATGTCATACTTTTAATATAAAAAACGTACAACGACAAAAAAGAAGGAATGAAAAAGTAATATTTCTTTAAATGTTTGTCTATAATTATTTATAAATATCACTTTTGTTATATTTACTTTTCATATATCAATATAAAAATTAAATAGTTTATTGTCATGTTACATTTTCAAGAAGATTATGAAAATCTCAAAAGATGAACGAGCTGATATCAGAAATATGCCAGTAGGAATGTCCAAAAAGGTGTACAAGGAGATGGTCAAAGAAATGGACAAAATTGCATCGCGAGAGGAGCCATCTCAACAACAACGTGCTTCAAATTTAATATGTAATCATTGAATTTTTCGATCATTAGGTACAATAAATAAACAATTTAGCATTAAATATTAATTTTCAAGTATTTTCTTGTAGAAAAGAAAAGAAAATGGAACCCATTTAGCACGTAAAATAGGAAGACAAGGAAGAAAATGAATGATATCTAAGTTTGTGAGTAATTGTTACTTCCTTATAACAACTTAACTAGATTTCATTTTTGTATTTTTTAAGTTGTTTTACAAAATGCATCATTGAATGTCTTCAAATAGGTGCTAACATACAAAGAAGAACCATCCGAGGAATTGATTGAAATTGGGTTAAATATGGGTTGTGAGTATATGTTGGCATATCAGAACTTAATTGTGGAATTTGTAAGCATCTATTGATCTTGTTTTACTTAGCTCCGTCTATAATTAATAGAAAAAATAAATCTTTTATATTAAATATATGATTTGTTATGGGGTATAAAACTTGCAAGAAACAAAGTATGGCACTGCGCCAACAGATCAAATCTTGAAAGATGGCATGTTACATGGTTTTGAAAGAATGTGTATAGTTTATGAGTCAATTGTTGCATTGGTACGTCATTTATTTTCGATTTACATTGATGTATATTATTTAATATTGCAATTTTCATTATTCTCACCAATATATATACACTCATTACAGTTTATTTTTATGTTTGTAGATGGAAGGTGAAGAAGAAGAAAACAATCAACACCGTGAACAAAACATTCCTGAAAATAACCCAAGTCATGGAAGTAGCTCTAGCAGTGACAACAGTTCAAGTGAAGAATGATGATCACTATGTTTGGATATCAAAGCAAGGCATTGTATTTTTTGAAATATGTCTGTGAAATCAAACATTTTCTTTAATGTAATGGACATAGTGTCCCAATTGAAAGATAAAGGGATACCAATAACTGTCCCATTTTGTATGACAAAGAATGTCTTATTCATATATATATATATATATATATATATATATATATATATATATATATATATATATAATAAAATATGTTTTAATTTATTCTATTGTGTTCTCCATTTTCGTTCTCAAATGCACTAATAAAAATTTAATTCATATGAATATTGTTATAAGATATATATGTGTCGACTTCTGATGAATAATGAATTATAAAAAACCACAATAATTATGATATGATATAACAAATTAATCCAAACATCACATTCAAATGCATTAATAAAAAATTAATTAATATGAATATTGTTATAATATGTGTCGACTTTTTATGAATAATGAATTTAAAACAATCACAATAATTGCACTGTCACAGGTCGATGTTTCTAAAAAACACAAAATGAAAACCAGTGCGTGTCAGTTACTGTACACCAGTGCGTTTCTACGACCTATGGGCACCGCACAAATACCAAAACCAATTAAAAATATCGAGGAATTTGTGCAATACGGCGCGCCGATGTGTTTATGTGTCTAAACGCGTCGGTGCCATTTTACGACCTATGGGCACCACACGAATACCGATACCAATTATAAATTTCGGTGCGTTTGTGTGATACTATGCACTAGGGAGTTTATGTGTCTATACGTACCGATGCATTTGTACGACCTATAGGCACCACAAAAATACCGATAACAATTATAAATCTTGGTGCATTTGTGTGATATTGTGCACCGGGGCGTTTAAGTGTCTATACGCACCGCTGCATTTGTACGACCTATGGGCACCGCACGAATACCGATACCAATTATAAATATCGGTGAATTTGTGTGATACTGTGCACATGTGCATTTATATAAGTCTATGCACCGATGGGCACCGCACAAATCCCAAGACCAATTAGAACGGCCCCGTGCGTTGTATCACCAACACTACGCCCAGTGCTATTTTTTACCTTAATGGCACGGTGCATTCTCCTTTGATCACCCCGAGGCGCCTGCTACAGATACGCACCAGTGCGTTAAATCCTGAGTAGCGCACCGATGAAAAAAACATCTGTAATAACCTCTGACCGCCCATTTTTTTTAGTTGTGTTGAATTTTCGTTAAAATCTCAGCCAAAACCTCCGTAACCATAAACGAATGTTGTAGCAAATGTTTTTTTGACAATTTTGGCCAAATTTATAACCCTAAAAATCTCCTTTATAACCTCTACTAGAGGGTCTTTTCCTTGTAGTGATTATTAGACCAACCATACTTGTAGAAGTGACATGTTGTGTATGATTCAAGGCCTCGTGCTGTTATTGTTACCTTGGGAAATAAGTTGTATAGGATACTTTGAGGTAGAACCACGTACCACCATCTCTTTGGTTACTGAAAAAAAATGTATTGAGCTCATTTCCAAACTAGGAATTTTTTTTCCCTTATGATCCGCCCTCAAGGAAAGAAGAAGATTATGGCCACGACCTCTAGGCAGGGCCCCTCCGTACGACAACAACAGATGGACAAGTTGAGGAGTATGAGGACATAATCACCTCGCCCGTAGGGGTGCCTATACAATATAAGGTCAAGCACTCCATTGATCTGACCCGAGGTGTGCCGCTACCCAATGGACCAATTTTTCAGCGCTTTATTCTGGAGAATCACAAAATAAATAGGCAGATTCAGGAGCTGCCACAGAAAGGTCACATCCGGTCGGGTTCATCGCCCTGTGGGAGCCCGATCGTGTTGGTACAAAAGAAGGATGGGACTTGGAGACTCTATATTGACTATCAGGCGTTGAACAATATCACTGTTCGGATTAGGTACTCGATCCCACAGATTGATGACCTTATGGACCAAATCAAGGGGGAAAATATTTTAGCAAGATCAACTTGAAGTCTGGGTATCACTAGGTACCCATCAAACCCTTCGATGTGTGGAAGACTACCTTCAAATCCAAGGAGGGCCTTTTCGAATGGCTGGTTATGCCTTTCGGGTTGATGAAAGCTCTTGCAATCTTCATGAGGCTGATGGAAAAAATCTTGTGACCATTCACCAACTCATTTGTAGTGGTATACTTTGAAGACATCCTGATCTCCAACCATAATTGGGAAGAGCACCTCCACCACATCCGATAGGTTCTCCAAACACTACGACAACACAAGCTATGTGCCAATTTGGAGAAATGCACTTTTGGAATGACCTAGATTTAGTATATGGGATACATTATTGATGAACCAGGGGTGCATGTGGATCTAGCAAAGATCCAAGTCGTTTAGGATTGGCCAGCCCTAACCACTCTGACAGAGCTTCGCAAATTTATGGTTCTTGGAAATTTCTACTGTAGGTTCATGTTGGGGCTCTCTCATATCACTTGGACCTTGAGTCAAGTCACCATGGGAGAAGCGAAAGTGAAATTATTTTGGTATGAATCTCAACAGAAGGTGTTCGCAGAGTTGAAACATTGCCTCTGCTCTGCACCAGTTGCTTAATATATGTCCAAGTTGTTAGTGTCCCGTGATTTGACTGATTGACAAGCCAAATAACAGTGTAACATCAAACCAATCTTTGGAGCCCAAGGACCTAGCCTTCCTGGACTTAGAGAGGGCTCTCTCTATTTGTGTAAGGGATATTTGTGTGTTTTGCTTCTTGTGTTTCTAATTTTAGGCTATTTATGAAGTCGGTTTTTGGTTTTGGTTTTTAGGTTGTGAAGGATGAATTGATCAAAGACTAAGATAGGTAAAAATATGTCAGATCAACTGGGCTATGGGGTCGAAAAGGTCAAGAAAGCTTTCAGGTGGTGATACAAGGTTGTTGAAGGGCTGATTTGAGCGAGGTAAAATGGATCTTTGGGTAAAATGGAGTGGGATGGACATCAAATATGTGAAGAACAAAGGATTTCAAACATAAATAATTTAATAGCTGACATAAACATGGTAGGGAAAACCATTAATCATGAGAAATGTAACTATAAACTGATCAATGCATAGAAATAAACATTCAAGCCATGCATAAAGATATATTGTTGGTAATATGATGTAGAATGTTGTCCTTGATGGCAACCCACTTGATGAAGATGATGGAAACCTACTTAATGAAGTTGTTCTTGATGCTTGATGAGTTTATTAATGATGTAAATCTGATGTTCTACAAGTAGCTCAGAAGTAACAGAAGAAAGAAATATCAGAAAGTGCTAGAATAATGTTAAACAAGGTATGTCACAAGGCATACGCGGATTTGTTAAGGCGAAGTAGCGTATGTACGTGGAAAAGTACGTGCCAAGTTGCGTATGCTCAATTGCACTCTAAAATAATAAAACCAGGGGTTACTACCATGGTATTGACCCATTGTATTGAGCGCTAGATTGTCTATGTGATCCCGTCCAGGAATACCATCGGAAGTTGTGTGGTTTTGGCTCATGGTATTGTCAAAGGCTAGTTCTATTTAAGGAGAAGAAATTCATTGTGCAATGTGTGTGCATGAGTCTGGGTTTGAATGTATACTTCACTCTGAAGTATGTCTGAATGGAAAGGGTAACAGTTTGATAATAGATCTGAATCTATGATGCACCTATGAAGAAAATGATGAAGAGGGATCTCTAGATCTGAAATGTATATGTATCTTCTGGATCTGTTTATGGAATGATTAGATCTATGATCTGATGAATCTGTGCTAAAGTAAAGAATGAAGATCTGAGCTGTTTATCTGTTCTGGAGAGATGCACTGCCCTAAAATTTCTGAAGATCTATATGCAAGTTCGTCGAGGCGAAAGCGCGTATATACGCAGCTTGTATTCAGCAAAAGCGCATATGGGAATTGAAGTTAGTTTTGAAATGTGTGTAGATGTATACACGGGTTTGTATTTGTGAAAGCACGTATATACGCAGGTTCAGTGAAGAAAAAGCGCGTATGTAATTTAGGGTTTGCTGAAGTATGTGGTATGAAATGTCTGATCTGTTCTGCTGTTTTACTGCTATTTGTCAATGATGATCTGGGTTGCTCGAATATTGATTATGCTACTATAGAGCAAGTTGTTGGTTTGATGAATGTTCCTTGAGCTTAATTGTGTGGGTTGGATCTAGTGTGAAAATTGATGAAACGTGGTCTGCAGTGGATCTGAAGGTTGAATCCTTCAGTCAGGAGGTTGTAGCTCCCTTCCAGGTGAGGCTGGTAAACGAGAGCAGGGGGTAGTAGCTCCCTTCCAGGAGAGGCTGGTAAATGAGAGCAGGGGGTTGTAGCTCCCTTCCAGGAGAGGCTGGTAAACGAGAGAAGGTTGTAGCCTTCTACAGGTGGGTGCCTACGTGCTGGTATGAGTCTGCACCAGTACATGGTTGTAAGATGTTTTCTCTATAATAAAATATTGAAGGCTGAGACAACGGCAGCGGTGGTTTTCTCCCGACTTGGGTTTCCACCTAAAATCTTGGTGTTCATGTGTGTTGCTTATGTGTGATGTTTTATTCTGTTATTACTGCACATGCTTACTGTTTATTGAACATATAATGAATGAATGATGGAATGATAATAAGTGAAGAATTATCTGCATAATAATATTGCTAGACATACGCATGTTTTATTAAGTATATCCGCGTGTATACGCGAGTTGGCTTCAGGAAAGTCGCGTATGTGTTTTGAAGTAAGAAAAAGTAAAAAAATTTGAGTAAGTCCTGTCAAGCCTGATTACCCCCTCTCGGTATTTTTCCCAACAATTGGTATCAGAGCAGGTTCTTCTGCAGAAGCTTGATCACTTGAAGGAGATCCGTCGCAATGGGAAGTCAAGAAGGAGTGATGTCTATAAAGCCACCTCTATTCAATGGAAGCAATCTGATATTCTGGAAGGTACTAACAAAAGTATATCTGCAAAGTCTTGGTGCAGATGTATGGGCAATCGTGGAAGAGGCTAAGGGGTATCGACAAGTATTCCCTCTCGATGCGGCGAGAAAGGAAAGAAATATGAAATCAATATGGCCATCAATGTTTTATTAGGAAGCTTGTCTGAACCAGAATTTGTTAAAGTGATGCAGCTAAATTCAACAAAATAAATATAGGACAAAATCATTCTAAGCTATGAAGGAGATACAAAGGTAAAAAGTGCAAAACTCCAAACTCTCAGAATTGAATATGAAAATTTAAGGATGCATAGTGATGAGAGTATTGCCAGTTTATTTTTACATCTAGATGATATTGTAAATCGTATGAGAAGTTTGGGTGAAACCATAACCGATACTACTCTGGTGGAAAAAGTCTTAAGATCTTTAACTTCAAAATTTGAGTCAAAAGTGTCAGCTATTGAAGAAAGGAAAGATCTGCAAACTCTTACTATTTTTCAACTACATGGTATTCTGACTGCTTATGAAATGAGACAAGGAGGTCCCTCTCAAATCAAAGAAGCTACTTTTAAGGCGTGTGAAAAAATAAAAGAAAAGGAAGTTGTCAAGGAATCAAGTTATATATCAGAAGAAGAAGAAGCAAATTTTGTAAGGAGACTCCAACCAGGTACTGGAAGATTCAAAGGTAAGCTACCCTTCAAGTGTTTTACTTGTGGGAGAGTTGGTCATTATGCTGCTAAATGTCCTTATGAAGAAAATAATGATAAAGGGAAAAAATTTGAAAGGAGAAAGAGTTATTATGTAAATGAAAATAATGATGAAATTTCAAATGAGGATGAAGAAGATTCTGACCAAGTTCTGCAAGTACTCATGGAAAAGAAGCAAAATAAGAAGGCTACTCAAAGAAAGAAGATACCTCAGAAAACATGCGCAGCAGAAAATGAAGAAGAGGAAACAGGTATTGATTGTTGTTCTTGTGATTCATCTTCTTGTACATGCAATGGTGAAGATAGTGAAAGTAACAGTATAAGTCTTGAAGCAAATCTCAAGATCAAGGATGAAGCAATGATTGGAATGAATTTCATAAGAGAGAATCTATCTACAAAGATATGATCTCTAGAATGAATGAACAGAAAGAAATACTGAATGGAAAGGTAGACAAGTATCAAAAGTTGTATGTTCTTGCAACCAATCAAAGTGAAAGACTTGAAGCAGAAATCATCTCTCTCAAAGAAGATCTGGAAAAATCAAATAAGAAGAATGAAGAACCCCCATCATTTGAAAAGGAAGGACTTGAAGTAGAACTCATCTCTCTCAAAGAAGATCTGGAAAAATCAAATAAGAAGAATGAAGAGCTATTACAAACATGTGAAGAACAAGAAAATTGGTTGAAGGAAGAAATTTTAAAATTGAATGATCAAGTAGAAGAAGGAAAAAGGGTTGAAGAAAGCATGATGAAGCAATGCCAAAAATTGTAGGTTGAGGTAAACATTCTCAAAGGTAAATTAGAAGAAAATGATAAACTCTTGAGGTTTCAAGATAGTACTAAGATTTTGGACAATATTCTTAGTAATCAAAGGTCTCCTTCTATTAAACTTGGTCTTGGTTTTCATGAAACTGTTAAAGGAGAATCTAGTTCACAAGTGCTAAAGATTCAAAGGATGTCAATGCAAAACCAGAAGAGTTGAAAGAAACAAGAAGTCAACCGAAAATCATGAACACTCAAAGGAAATCATTCAATAATGTTGAATGCTTTAAATGCCATAATTATGGGCATGTTGCAGCCAATTGCAGAAGCAGATTGTTTCAGTCACAAACAAACAGATTCTACACAGAAAGGTACTCGGGTTTCTTCAAGGGATATTGTTTTTCATGCAAAAAGTATGGTCATAAAGCAGTTGATTGCAATAGAAGGAATAATAGAATAACACATTATGATCCTTATGCTTACTTTTCTGGTCACATAAGATGCTATACTTGTAACAAGTATGGACATGTAGAAAAAGAATGCAGGATGAATACATCTGAAAAATTGGAGAACTTCCAACACACAATAAGAAAGTTCAAGAAAAGTTGGAAAAGGAAGGAGGACCGGTCAGAAACGTAGTGAATATTGACCCTACTACAGTCATCCGCTTCTAAAGCTTACTTCTCATAATGACTGCAGGAATGATGTGAGATACATTATAGAGATTAGTAATGTATCATCACAGGGGGAGCAATGTAAGACGATTCTCATGGTTGGTTTGATTATTCTGGTTATGTTTATTTCTGACTGAGCATTTGATGTGAAGAAGACAGGTAAAGGTGGTACAAATTCAGGGGGAGATGAAGGAATGTGAAGTTTTCAATGTTTCACTTTCCATACGCGGTTTCTGTGAACTAAAGCCGCGTATACACGTGAGTTACAGTGGAGACAGTCGCGTATGCATTTATGACAAGAAAAAATAGTATGACAAGCTAAAGATCAGGAGCACAGGTTCAGGGGGAGCATTAGTCTGATTGCTAATGACTGTATTATTGGCACTATATCTGCTTATTTCTCAGTTCTAAATGATGATGACATGATAACTGGTTTCTTATGATGAGATTATGGATGAGCCCTGTTTTCTTTTTGCTGAAGAAGTATTCTTTGTTTTCACACATGGATGAGATGGAAGTCTTATGATTCAGAGATAAGGACAGATCATGCAGAGATTGTTGCTGATAACTTGCTGTTGAAAGAGTTTCAAATTGCACAAGCTAAGGAGGAGCCTTGGTCATATGGAAAGGATGCTTGGATGGAAATTTTCATGGGGAGCATTAGCCTTGCTGAATGTAACGCATTGTTGGAATTATGATGATTCTGAATTTTGATCTCTCTTGAGGTCTTTTTGATATTGGTTATAAAATAAAAATAAAAAAAATCATATGTGTAATTTGATGAAAAAGGCTGTGACCTATGATGTAAATTGTAATATTCAGTCATGTAAAGGACTTGTTCAAAATATGTAAACCCACTTGTTTGGGTACTTGAGTCAAAATGTGTAAACCCTCTTGGTTGGGTACTTGAGTCAAATTGTGTAAACCCACTTGGTTGGGTATTTGAGTCTCATATGTAAATCCACTTGGTTGGATCTTTGATGTAAAGTATGAGTCCTTGGTGATAGGAAGGTCATAGAGTCATGCACTTCATTGAAAAATATGTTTGAAGATTCAGCATGAACTCAGGGGGAGCATGGTAACTTCAGTGCACATCAGATCTACAACGCTCTTCTATCTACATGAGGAGAAAACAACCTTGTGTTGGTTTTGATCCGCCCTTTTCCCTTGATGTCAAAGGGGGAGAGTGAAATGGTGTTTGAATAGGGGAGAATATCATTATGCTTAATGTATCTATCTGTTGTGGTGATCAAACACCATCGTGGTTGCCATCAAGTCCAAAGGGGGAGATTGTTGGCAATATGATGCGGAGTGTTGTCCTTGATGGCAACCCACTTGATGAAGATGATGGCAACCTACTTAATGAAGTTGTTCTTGATGCTTGATGAGTTTATTAATGATGTAAATCTGATGTTCTACAAGTAGCTCAGAAGTAACAGAAGAAAGAAATATCAGAAAGTGCTAGAATAATGTTAAACAAGGTATGTCACAAGGCATACACGGATTTGTTAAGGCGAAGTAGCGTATGTACGCGGAGAAGTACGTGCCAAGTCGCGTATGCTCAATTGCGCTCTAAAAGAATAAAACCAGGGGTTACTACCATGGTATTGACCCATTGTATTGAGCGCTGGATTGTCTATGTGATCCTGTCCAGGAATACCATCGGAAGTTGTGTGGTTTTGGCTCATGGTATTGTCAAAGGCTAGATCTATTTAAGGAGAATAAATTCATTGTGCAATGTGTGTGCATGAGTCTGGGTTTGAATGTATACTTCACTATGAAGTATGTCTGAATGGAAAGGGTAACAGTTTGATAATATATCTGAATCTATGATGCACCTATGAAGAAAATGATGAAGAGGGATCTCTAGATCTAAAATGTATATGTATCTTCTGGATCTATTTATGGAATGATTAGATATGTGATCTGACGAATCTGTGCTGAAGTAAAGAATGAAGATCTGAGCTGTTTATCTGTTCTGGAGAGCTGCGCTGCCCTAAAATGTCTGAAGATCTATACGCAGGTTCATCAAGGTGAAAGCGCGTATATACGCGGCTTGTATTCAGCGAAAGCGCGTATGGGAATTGAAGTTAGTTTTGAAATGTGTGCAGATGTATACGCGGGTTTGTATTTGTGAAAGCGCGTATATACGCAGGTTCAGTGAAGAAAAAGCACGTATGTAATTTAGGGTTTGATAAAGTATGTGGTATGAAATGTCTGATCTGTTTTGTTGTTTTACTGCTATCTGTCAATGATGATCTGGGTTGCTCGAATATTGATTATGCTGCTATAGAGCAAGTTGTTGAATTGATGAATGTTCCTTGAGATTAATTGTGTGGGTTGGATCCAGTGTGAAAATTGATGAAACGTGGTCCATAGAGGTGCTGAGGGTTGTAGCCTTCAGTCAGGGGGTTGTAGCTCCCTTCCAGGTGAGGCTGGTAAATGAGATCAGGGGGTCGTAGCTCCCTTCCTGGAGAGGCTGGTAAACGAGTCAGGGGGTTGGAGCTCCCTTCTAGGAGAGGGTTTGATACTTGAGAAAGGTTGTGTATACAACGGTGGGTGCACCTAACGTCTTTGGCAGTATGTCTAGCATGATTTTATGGTTGTAAGATGTTTTCTCTATAATAAAATATTATTAGAAATTTGAGACAACGGCGTGGTGGTTTTCTCTAGACTTGGGTTTCCACCTAAAATCTTGGTGTTCATGTGTGTTTCTTATGTGTGATGGTTTATTCTGTTATTACTGCACATGCTTACTGTTTATTGAACATCTAATGAATGAATGATGGAATGATATAAGTGAAGAATTATCTACATAATAATATTTCTGGACATACGCATGTTTTATTAAGTATATCCGCGTGTATACGCGAGTTGGCTTCCGGAAAGTCGCGTATGTGTTTTGAAGTAAGAAAACGTAAAAAGTTTTGAGTATGTCTAATCTCTTGATTCACCCCCCCCTCTCAGTATTTTTCCCAACATATATGACTCTCTAACTTTAGGAAATGGCTATCAGACTTTGAGAAAATACATTTAAGACAAACAAAAAACTCAAATCACTATGAGGAAACGCCTAAGCATAGTATTTCAAGCTATTGGGCACTTTGAAGCAAGATTGCATAGTTTTAGGCAAAGGGCAAGATCAGTACAAGACCTCCTTGGTTCAACAAATGACAATCTAATCAATCAAAGAAAGGTTTCAGAGGTGGAGCTATGACTAGCCATGAGTAAGTAGGGCATATCATGAATCATACTTAGCATGCATAAAACCATAAATGAAACAAGCAAACAATATTCTTCAGTTATCAAAGAGCAATCAAGGATTCTTTGATATGACTAAGAAGGAAGAAAACATAGAAGCTATAAAGAAATAGGAAATTTGAGGTGCCTCCAAGGGCATGTCTCAAATCTATTCTCTACTGTCTTATAGCAAGCAAGAACATGGAATTATGAATGAAAAATAATAAGCATAATAGAGAGGGACACTATACCATTTTACCAAGTCAAGGAATTCAACAACAGACCTCCTTCATCATCCAAAAACATTCAAGAAACTATCCAATGCATGAGACAAGTGTTTATTCCAAGCTTGTATAACCATATATTGCTTCTATTCATCAATTTCAGCCTTGTTTACAATTAATTCTCATGGAATATATAGGCCAATATGAGGGAAAACCTCCTAGTTCAACTTGCAATCTCGTTGGCCTATCCAAAATATCTGATTTTGTCCTTGAGGCCTTGCAAAGCCCAAGGCACAAAATATCTGATAAAAGATCTCAAAAATGCTAAAAACGGAAAATATATTGACTTTTCATAACTAACCATGAACAAAAATAGCTAAACGCACATGAGGAAAAGTCACTTTTGAAAAGTACATTTTTCATAAAAATACTTAAGAAATACACCAGCAGAAAGTCCTTTGTCTTGCGGACAGCTTTTGGATGCCTTCCTGATGTCAAAATGAGGCCTGTGATGGCTCATTGGAAAGATCTAAATGTCTATTTTCTGAAAATGCTTATTTTTCTCCAAAATTATCACTGGAAGTCCATGAAAAACTGACTTGTGTGTAAAAAACCAAAAAATAGACCTTGATGATAAACGGGGCAGAGTGTGGAAAAAGTGAGTGTCTTTCGCCATTTTGGGGAAGAAAATTATCTTCAAATGATCTAAAAATCGCTAAGTATATGCCCCTAAAATTACAGCATCCAATGATACCATTTTCATCCTTTGAGGATGCCCCAAAAATAAATGGCGATGCCCATGAGTTTTAGCCAAAAACTCAAAAATGACAAAAAACCAAAACCTGTTGAAATTCACCCAATTTTGGTGAGCATGACCCTCAAGGGTTTTCAAAAACATGCTGTGAAGCTGAGGCCAAAATTTGGAGCTTTGAGGTATCTTTCTTCAATTTTGGTGCTGGGTGCCTCCTTTGAACTTCCTTGAGTTTCTCCTGTGTGGCCTTCAATTTCCACTGGGCGAACTGATTGAGCTTGTTATAGTGCCTGGTCATTCTCCTTTGAAGGTCAAAATCTCTATTGGCCTTCTCCTACTTCTTTTCCAAGTGATAATTTACCCTCTCAAGCCATTCTTCTCGATTGTTCTCTATCTCTTGGGTGAACAATGTAGTGAGAGGAGTAGATTGGAGAAGGGCAACTTCTTCCTCCTTTTGTTTCTTAAGGGATTTTCTGAGTCCCATGGTGCTTGGCCTCTTTCTCCTGGGCTGATCGTCATCTTCGATATCCTTGAACTCACCCATGAGTTCTTCCAATTTAACTTGCGCCTTAGAGGCCTCTTTTTTGTATTTGATGGCCCGGGTCTCATATACCGCCATGTGGACACTCATCTATTTATTTTGAATTTGCAAAAAGTGATTGAAGTTTCTAGCCCTTTCTAGATCTGTCCTCAAAGCATCAATTTGGCTTTCTCTATTGATCAAGAGAGTCTCTAGGATTCGGGCCTCATTGTCACTATCATCACTTTGGATTTGAATTATGTCAAAGTCTCTCTCCTTTTCATGGCTGCTTTCTTCTTTCTCCTTTCCCTTGCTTTTGGTGGCTCTCTTGGTCTTCCTCCTCTTGGGTAAATCAACAATGGGCTGCTTGGGAAATTTCCCCTTGCTTCGGAGGGCCCTAGTAACATTTGGAGTTATAGTTTTAGGCACCCTTTTCCTTGATGTCCAGGGCTTGGCCACTTTTGGAGAAGAAAGCATGGCCCCTTGCGTAGGAGAGGTAGCTAGCACATGCTCTATTGGCTCTTTTCCCTTGTTACTTTCCTCATCATTCTTGCCACTGTTTTGAATTTCTTCATGAGGCTGCCTTTCCTCACTGTGCTGCACTTATTCATCATCTGATGTTCTTCTTCATGAGGCTGCCTTTCTTCACTGTGTTGCACCTGTTCATCATGCTCCCCTTCCTTATCTTGCTGTTGTTCATCATCATGTTGTTGCTCATCTTCACCATGATCTTCTTCCCCTTGTTGCCCTTCTTCATCATTCTGTTCCTCCTCTTCATCATGATGTTGTTCATCTTGCTCTTCCTCCCCTTTCTCATGCTCTTCTTCCTCATCATGCTCTTCTTCTTGTTCAATGGGAAATTTGAGCTTCTTAGGAATGGGCTTGCTTGAAGAAGGCGAAGGATGGTGAGTGGAAGGTGAAGGAGATGTATGAAATGAAAGAACAGTGGAGAAATCCAGATGTGCAATGAAAGTATCCCAAGAGATTTCCTTCTTCTCAAGCTGATGAAGAATGATAACCTTGATGAGGGAATGATGGAAGAGGCAAGCTGACTGCCGAGAAGGAGGTTTTTTCTGAATAGTGGAGGCCATTTTCTCAATACTTCTATGGAGGAAGAAAGGGAGATTTAACAATTTGGCTCTTGTGAAATGCATGAGCAATCAGACATGGTAGGCATAGACCCGGGAGAATCTTCCCTCGCAAGTGAAGTATTTTATGATTATCTTCATGAGGGGGGCATAAATAGTCAACATATATGATAAGGGAAATATGGATGGACATGTATCTCTATGCTCAGGCTTCAAAAAAGGTTTGTACTATTCTGATTCTAGGTGGCTTTGTTTAAACCACTTCTCTCCGACATAAGGTATTTTGGTGGCCTTGGAAATGGACCTAGGAGAGAACTTGAAATCCAAGCCTGCCAGCTGAAAGTATTTCCCTTGAAATTTCAAAGCACAAAGATGTGTCAAAGGGGAATAGATTTTCACCTCCTACACCCTTTGACAAAACTCTATACATCCAACCTCATGAAAGTTAAACAGGACTAATGGATGAGCATTTACCTCTTCAGTTGAAATAGGCTCAAACCTCCTGTGAAGGCCACTTCTACTGTCTTGCTTGGGAGGCATTTTGTTTTGAATATTATTTGCTGACTGAAAAAAAAAAAACAATTTGTCTCAAATGGTCCTTGAAATGGCTTCTCAAGCACACACCCTTTCCTCCTTATAAGTCATTGTTTTGTCCTCTTTTATGTCAAACAACAAGTATTTGTCAAATGAAACAAATTCAATTTTATCACTATGCTCGGGTAAAGTCTTGAAAGGTGAGTTTGTGGTCTTTTGGTGAAAAAAGGAACCTTTGTGTTTTGACAAAAACAAAACACCACTCCCCCAAAAAATGTTCTTCTACTGTTCACTATTCTTCACAAAGTAAAACAAGACACCCTCCAACTGATTCAAAATACCTTTACAGCAATAGAGGTTGCACAATGTTCACTTTTTCATCATACAGAGAGGACTTTTTTTTTTAAATGACAAGGCTTTCAAATTATGATCACTGTTTTCCCCTTGGAAATTCAAATAGAGTCTGCTCTTGTCTTAACACTGTTAGGACACTCTTGAATTTTATTTGAGACCTCTACAAGTGTGCATGTATGTCTAGTAGTTGTGGGCTATTTTTGGCTTTTTAATAATCCTAGAAGAGCTTTCAACTTTGGTCTAGCATACCTCCTTTTTCAATCACTGTTTTATCCTCTGAATTTTTGACAAAGTATGCTCCTTGTAGCAACTGTGGGTTATCATCATGTTTGAAGGCATCTAGGGCTCTCTAAAACAGATTAAAAACACCCTTGCCTATCACAGTGTGGATGTTTGACACCCACAATCAACAAGAACCTTTGATTTTCAACCAAAAAACCCCACCTTATAATCACTGTTTCTTCCTTGGAGAAAAAGGCAACAATACTTCTTTTAGAATTTCAAATGCACCAAGGGGCAGTGAAAAATACCTTGAAGATGGCTTCGGACCTTGTTTGATGAATTGAGTGGCTCCCAAGACTCTTTTGAAGGCGTTTTGGATGTTTAAATAGGCGCTGTACGTATACTGAAAAGAACGCTGCACTGTGAGGGGTGTCGGGTCAGCCTTCGGGCAGTTGGTGACCGGCGCTACAGGCGCGCCATGCAACAATATAAACTCTGTGTAATTTTTTTTCCAGGCACACCGCGCAGGCTTGAGGGCCTTAGAAACTCTGAAAAACGCTAAATCAGTTTTTTCCTCTAGTGAGAAGCCAGGGGAGTGTTGTTTGGTTTCTTTGAATTTTTCATATGAGAGCTTTGCAACGGTTCCTTCTCCTCTTAAAGTCGAAAAACCTTTTGAACTTAACTTGTGAGGGTTTGAACGCCCCTTTGAAAAATGCTTTTTTTATAACAAAACTCAAATAACTTTCAAAACATCAAAGGGGCCCATATTCAATCAAGTTGATAATAAAGTGCTGTGAATGCTATTTGGAAAGTTTTCATAGATATGACCCTTCTCAATGCGAAGAAGTCATCTCAAGGCTAAAATATTTTTCACTGTCTCTCTATCTCTGTCCTTTAAAGGAAAAATTTCACAAAGTCAGCAACCCTGTCACTGTTTGCCTATATCTGTCTTTTAAAAGAAAAACTTGCTCAAAACCATATTAATGATTGTAGATGCATCCTTTGAATGACATTTCTCTTTGACTGTGGGAACCTTAGTTGCATTCACCTGGGTTTGACAAACATCTTGTTTATCAAAAAGGAAATCCTTTAAAAACCTTTCCTACAATCATATGCAACAACAAGGTATTTTCACATGTTTTCATAGAGAAAAGGCCTTTGTTTGTGATAGTAACATGTTTCATTTGCTTTGAGTGTTGTCTCTGAATTTAAAACACTTGCCATATCCTTTCTTACACATACTGTCTCTATGTGTCTATTTGCAAAGTCTCCTTCAGAATCAAGGCTTAGGATACCTTCTTGTCAATTTTGATGAGTTTTTGAAAAAGATCTTCATAGACAGGAAGAACAAAGCTTCTTTGAACATCAACATCACTCCTTGGCCTATGTTTAACCCAGCTCTCAACTCATAAACCTTAAATTGATTTCTACTAATTTCAACTCTATTTTTTAAAGGAAAACAATGGCTAGATTTCATGCCTGTTGATCAAGGAGAAAAGTCTTTGGAAACTCTTGATGAAATTACATACCACAATAGGTTTTTTTCATATGTCCATAAGAGGTCTTTGTCTGTGATAGTGAGGTGGCTTGATTCTTTGAAAGTTTTTTTGAATTTGATACATCTTGTCATATCATTTTCTTCACATTGATGAACCTATCCAAGCTTGTTCACTTTAGCTTCAGATTACCTTTGAAGGAGATCTCTGATAGAAGAAAAACCAAACCTCTTTGATTATCATAATATCATTGCTTGGCCATCTGCTTAACAACCTTTCTCCATTCATAATCATCCAATTGTTTCCCACTGCACTTAAAACTCTGTCTTTTAATCCGTGAAACCATATAATCAATCTTTGAAACATCACTACTGTGTTAGTGGTTTCATCTATTGGAGACAAGGTGTTTAAACAAGTTTTTAGGAAGTTTGCATCATTGTTATCTTTGTGCCCTTTAAATGAGGCCATACCTCTATTCTTGGCCCTCTTCTTGTTAAATGAAGGAGGCCTTTATGACATTGCCAAACCCTTTGCTTGTTAAATGAAGGAGGTTTTCAACCAATGACCTAACCATCTGCTCATATTTGGAGGAGGTTTTCTCAGTCATTCAACCCTCTGCTCATGCTTGGAGGAGGTTTTCTCAGTCATTCAACCCTCTGCTCATGTTTGGAGGAGGTTTTCTCAGTCATTCAACCCTCTGCTCATGTTTGGAGGAGGTTTTACACAGTGATGCCATTTCATCTGCTTTCAAGCAGTGTCATCTTTCCTTGTAGTGCTTATTCACAGTTAAGTAAATAAGAGTGAAAAATTGACAAAATGCCATGAGGGGCATGTTATGAGATGTGTATTTTTGTTTGATAGAATACCCTTATGCATCTTTAGAAAACAGGAGCAACCCTGACCTATGTTTGCAGAGTAATGCTTGCTAGTCATAGGTTACTAACCTTTTGACTGTGTTTGAAGGAGTTCACTGAAATACCTCTCACTAGTACTTGCATCCCAGGCTCAAAAACACATGAGAAGCAACTGTCTTCTCATTTTAAGTTTAATAATTTCTTCTGGAATACTGGTACACTTCTGCTTTTGAAAAGGACATTGAAAAACTGTAAATCTACCTAATATCAGTTTGAATTGTGGCATATGCATTGCTGAGACATCAAGGCTTGTTAGTGGCGCGACTTAAGGGTGTATCAAGCTTTATTTGCAGAATGGGAAGGTCATATATGACTGGTTGATGTTAGACAGAGGTTCTTTTGGCTTTAGGATAGTTTTCCAAGGGAGGATTGCCTAAAGCGCCACTACCTAACTTAGGGGAGACTTTTTGGACAGATTTGGAGTATTCTCTTTGGAGTTGATGGACAATTTTGTATGACTGAGACTAGACAAGGCTTGACAATTAGGTTTTATCTCATCATGGGCTGATTTTAAAGGGTAGGAGGGAAAAAATGTTTATGGGTGTTTTCTAGCTAGCAAATTTGACAAATTGGAGATCAGCTGCTAAAAAACTTGGCTTTAAGAACTAGTCATCATCAACAGGTGAAAAATACTGATGACTAACACAAGTGTTTAAATGCCAACAAGTAAAGGTAAAATTTAGTAATCCAACAATATTGTTTCAACCAATCCCAATCCCTAAGTGGGAGTTAGAATTCATATCCATGGGATTCATTAGGGGATTACCAAAAATAGAAAAAAAACATGATGTCATTATGGTGGTGTTGTTCAATCTGAGTAAGGAAACTCACTTCATAGTTGTCATTTCCACTATAAAAGTTACTGATATAGCCTAAATATTCATGAAGGAAATATTTAGGCTGTGCAGTGTGCCTAAGAATATTATATACGATCAAGATGCTAAGTTCACTTCCAACTTTTGGAAGGAATTATTTTCTAGTTTTGGAACCCAACTAGATTTTACTACTGCTTATCATCCTCATAGATGGCCAGATGGAAAGAATGGACATAATTTTGGAGGACATCATGGGAATGTATGTCATGAATCAATGAAATAAGTGGGAATATTATCTACCATTGGTGGATTTTGAATACAATAATGGATATCAAGACTCATTACGGATTACTCCTTTTGAGGAATTGTATGGCCAAACATGTAACACTCCTATCGGCTAGGATGACCCAGTAAAGAAAATAGTTCTTGGACCTAATACATTAAAGGAAATGGAATAGGAAGGGGTCAAGATCAAATAAAATATAAAAGTAATATCAAGATAGAAAAAAGAGTTATGCAGAACTGAAAAGGATGCAAAAGGAATTCCAAGTGGGAGAACATGTGTATCTTCGTAATAGGCCAAAGAAGAGCTCACTAAAAGTGGGGTTTTGTTCCAAGTTGGAAATAATATTTTGTGGAACATTTAATATCGTGGGAAGAGTGGGACCAGTGGCTTATAGAGTGGCCTTTCCGCCCATAGTGAATGCACATAATTTTTTTTTCATATTTATGTACTTAAGAAGTATGTACACTCTACTAATAATATTGTTGAATGGTTTATGATACATGTGGAACCCGAGGGAGAGTTCCAACTAGAACCAATTTGAATCCTGAACGGGAGGAAAACTATGTTTGAGAATGGAGTAATAAAGTTGGTCAAGGTGCAATGGAAGCACTTTGGACCTAATGAATCCACCCAGGAGATAGTAAGACAAATGAGTTTTATTTACCCATTTTTATTTGATGAATAACTGAATATAAGTGTTGTTATATAAAGCTGGGTTTTTTTCCTTTTACTTTATAGTTATCGAAAACACTGAGGAAAATTTTCCTTAAGGGGGCCAGGTTTCTAACACCCCTTTATGTTAGCCCCTGATTTTGTATTATAAAATAAAATTAATTTTTAACTAGCTAGGCTAAGGTGTGGGACACACAAATCCATGATTGAAGGGAGATTTGTGAGTGGTGTTGGTTGGCATAGCTAAATGCACACCACCAAACAACTGACAAGCAATGACAGGGCAGAGGGGATACCCATGTTTCCTTACTTCCATGACATGAAGGGGATAGGAAAGGAATAATCTCATGTGCGGGCATGAATATTTTATAGGAAAAGAAGGGAGGTAAGAAAAACAAAGGGAGAGAGAATAATCGAAAAAAGATTCGAGGAAGAGAAGAACACTAGATAGACAAAGTGAGAGAACTTTTCATGAAAACATAAGGCCAAGCATAGGATCAAGGAGTTGCATGCCTAAGAAAGTCTACTGAGACTAATGGGATGTGATTCCTAATAATGAATGCATGGAAATTTTTGGCCTATGGTGTCCAAGAATTTTAGGTTAGTGGGAGGCTCAATTAGGGGAATTTTGAGGTCTAAAATGGGCCTCCTAATGAAATTATAAAATAATAGTGCAAATAATAAAATAAGACTTGATTACATTAGCAAATTTTAGAGGGAAAAAAAGAAAAACTACTTTTTCAACTCATATTTTCAACTTATCTCCCAAAGGTTTTACTCAAATTTTGAGCGGGAGTATTCGTTGGATGCAAAATTTAATTCCTCATCCTAGGAGTACCCATGTTGCATACTTTTGATGGGTCCTCCTACTCGAAAAATGAGAAATACATGAAAAGCATGATTGTAATCATGTTTTTTTATGTATTTCTCATTTTTCGTGTAGCAAGGTCCATCGAAAGTATGCAACATGGGTACTCCTTGGATGAGGAATTAAATTTTGCATCCAACGAGTACTCCCGCTCGAAATTTGAGTAAAAAATTTGAGAGATAAGTTAAAAATACAAGTTGAAAAAGTAGTTTTATTATTTTATTATTTTTTAATCTTTTTACCCTTTTACTTAAAAAATGGTGAATCATCCCCCATGGTTGACATCATCATTTTGAATCCTATTGGTTATTATAAATTTTATTTTTGTTGTACATTTTTCTTAGGAGGTCCATTTTAGACCTCAAAATTCCCCTAATGAAGGAGGAATTGGGCTATGATTGCTTATTGAAAATGGCTAATAAACCACTAAGTGCTTGTTGAGAAAGTTGATAAACCACTTAGTGCTTGAAAGGTAAGATAATAAACCACTAATATCCCTACCGTAGGGTTGATAAATCACTAAGTGCTTGCTGAGAAGGCTAATAAGCCACTTAGTGCTTTCCAAGCAACTTGATAAACCACTCAAGTGCTTATTGTAGGAATGATAAGCCACTAAGTACTTGTTGAGAAGGCTAATAATAACTTAGTGATTTTCATGTAGGATGATAAACCACAAGGTAGGGAAGAAATACACTAAGGTCCTTGTTGAAAAGCACCAATAAACCACTAGGAACGGTAGCACTCCACTGGAGTGCTTGTTGAAAATGGTTGATAAACCACTAAGTGCTTGTTGAGGAGGCTAAAAGACCACCTAGCGCTTGCAAAGTAAGCTAATAAACCACCTAAACAATGAGCTATAGGTTCCTACAGTTATTGACTTGAAAAAAATATGATAAACCATTTATAAAGTAAATCCATACTGCTATAAATTGAGCAATACCCTAACTAAAATTGGTTCGATTCCCTAGGAAAGAAATCCCTCAAATCGTGGATTTGGCTTAGGGGTGGATGGTTGCAAGAAACACTATGGTGCAACTAGCCTATTGTTTGGTGGAGATTTTAAGTCTCACCTTCAATTTCTATCCATCTCTAGCCATTCAGGTAGGTACCATGACACTTTGCAGAGCACATGTATGTTTTTTTTATAATGTTAATGAAATTAGGTGTTGTTGTGTGTGATATCGCAAGTTGATTGATGGTTAATTTCTTATGGTGAATATATACCTAGATTAAATTTTTAATTCAACATTCTGAACATATCCTGATGAATGATAGCTCCTTCATAAAGTTAAGATATATATGTGTCTTTTAAATCTCCATAGTAGTTATCTGTGTTCATATTTGTCTTCTACATGAGCTTCTAATGTTACTAAGGTCACGACATGCCTTGGGTGAGACTCCCTACTCCGTTGAGCAGGGTGAAAATTCCGGCGTTGTTCTAGACTATTGCAGAAACCTTGTTGGCCTCAAACCTGAACCTAGATCTTGCCCACAGATCTCCTTTTTCGCCAAAAAAATGGTTTTGTTGTTGGGACCTAAATTTTTTTTTGGAAGTTAGATCATGGTATTGTGGATCTCTGAGAGGGAACTACGAAGCTGGTGGTATAAGCACCTAGATTAGTTCATATCGCAACAAGCGGAACTTCGGCAGCAAAGGGAAAAGACTGTTAAAGATCAGGTCTTGTTTTCTGAATCTGTGAGTGACCTGCATGAAATTTTATGGGGAAAGTTTCCCAAAGAGCTTTACAATTGGTTGCAAAGACTTCAGATCAAGTCACTCCTAGGAGGATCGCATATAGAGTCTGTTGCAATTGGACACACACAGATCTAGTAGCACTCCATCGCTTAGATACAGATCTAACCTGAGCATTATATTTTTGGGTACAATCTACCTTGGAGGGGTACATTGTAGATTTTTCAGCTAAGTGTTACAAATATTTTACAAAATACAATGACATATTTATATCTGGGTTGTGGGAGAATTGTTGAAAGAAATCCCATTGTGGATTAAAGCTCTAATGGTGGACAAGGGACTGATGTCACTCCAAATCCCTGAGATGGAGATCTAAACCTCCAGTACTAGGGGAAGGAGTTGAGGGAATGATGATACGAGTAAGGAAAAGGAGGGAATAGGGATATGGATGCTGGAACCTCTAGTAGCTTGAGAGGTTGGAGAGCACATTGGAGGGCACAGATTGCTGAGAAGTGGCAGGAAAGGGCGATGAAAGAGTTTGAGTAGGAGAATCAACAGAACAAGGAAACGACGCCACAGATGATAGAGGAGAGAGAAGTTCAGATAGGATCCCAAGGAATGGGAGGGACCATTAAGGAAGTTAGGCAAGTTTATAGGAGCCTAGCCCAAAGAGAAAAGGGAGAGAAGTCCAATGAGGAGGACACACGCCCTGAGGAGGAGTCTTATGTGGAGCTGCATATTGCGATGGAGAACCTATTCCAAGAGAGGTTGGCATCCATAATGGAAGGTAACCCTATTCCTCAAGTTTCAAGTAGCACTAGTCCTAACCTTCCCCTGGTACTCTATCATCCACCTGATAAGTTCTTTGTTAAGTTATGGGAGTTTAGCAAGTTGAGTAGTACTAAATCCACATTATAGATATCTACTAGCAAAAATGATGGTAGTACAATCTCTTAATCGAGAAGTAGAGATTTTTTTTTAGAACCACCAACACAAGGAAAGATGGCGAGATCGTTCACCCAATACCCAGAGTTTTCTGGAAAAGGTAACGATGATGTATAGCAGCACTGGTATCTCTGCGAAGCAATTTGGAGAGCTTGGAAGACACCAGATGCAATCAAGTTAATTGAGTTCCAAACCACACTAAGGGAAAGGGCTTTTCCCTGGTTCATTAAATGATCAGAAGCACACCAGAACCCAACAAAAGATGATGTGAATAAATAATTTTTCCAAGAATTCAAATTTCCTTAGACGAATTAGCAAGGATTGTTCGAGCTGTGGGAAATCAAACAGCGAGAAGGAGAAATTGCCTAGGATTTAATGAGAAGATTTAAAGATGCGATTGGAAATCTAAGTTACCCAATTGATCTGAATCACCAACAGGATTGGTTCATCAAAGCACTCCTACCTTTGACAAGGACACCTTTTACTCAATAGAAGATTGATACCCTTCAGGATTCTCTCGAGCAAGCCATGAAAAAAGAAGCTATGGCGGGTTATCTGCAGGATTTCAGAGGAGGAGCAGTAGTACAATATCCTTCCATAATAGGACTACAACATCAAATAGCCAGTTTACTATAGAAGTTGAAAGACATTCAAATGGTATGACTTGCAAGGCCCAATTTGTGGTGCACCCATTGTTTGATGGAAGGACACGTTGCCACAGAATGTCCGAGGTTCCAAGGAGAAAACATTGTAACTTCGACAAACGGAACACACAGGGCCCCACCAGTCAGTGGATTTGTGCAGATAAATACTCAAGGACTATACCAACCGCAACCCCACTTCGCGGGGTACCCCAATCAATAGAATCAAACAGTAACCGAGTGCTGTGAAATATGCAAAGGTATTGGTCATCCTCCACGACTGTGACCAATTCTGCAAAAATATTCTAATGTTCCAAACAATATATACTTTGAATTTTGTGCCTCTACAATGCATAATACAAAGCAATGTAGAGCACTCGATGCATTAGCAGAACGATTAGACATGCTGTCTTATAGAGTGAATGAAACTCCAAGGGGACGAGGAGGAGGAATGAGAGGTAGCAGAACTGGAGGAAGAGGACCAATAATATGTTATAACTATGATCAGGAAGGGCACGTAGCAAGGGAATGGCCACTAACCAGGAGACCATGGTGATCTCAATGCAGAGTTAATGCACATGCAACTGAATATTTCCTAGAGCTGATTAAGATATGGGAAGAAAGAGTCAGACAAAGGGGAGCTAACCTGGTTAATGTAGAACCAAGAATAGCAGAAGCTCAGCCCAATGCAAAGTGTAGCTATAGTAACGCGGGGAGGGAAGAAAACATGAGAGGATGATCGGTACATGGACTCGATAAATTTAATCAAAACTGCATCCCCAAATAAATATTTCAGCCTAGAATGACATAAGTAATATTTTAAAGAAGCAGTAGAAACATTTTCCCAGATAGGGAGACATCAAATATGAAAATTCCACAACCATCCAGTGGAAGAGAGAAGGAAATCCATACAAGTACATTTATCGAGGAATGGTTCTAACTTTTCCTCAAAATTGTAAATAATGGACCAATTCTGGAACAAATAAAGAAGAATATAGAATTAGTCATGCAAGGAAATGTAGAACCTGGAGATGCAAGAAATTCAACAGAAAAGTACATAAGAAGGGTGAAAAGAAACAAGAGAAGAACTGGAAAGGAGTTCTGTGTGAACACCTAGGTCGTGGGATTCCAAATCAGAGATACAATGTTTGATCTTGGATCAGATTTCAACATTCTACCCTCAAAGACGTGGGAAGGACTGGGAAACCAAAGCTGATATATTCACAAATACAGCTCAGAATTGAAAATCAATACGATATTGTACCAATAGGAAGACTGGAAGAAGTCGAATTCGGTGTCGTGGGAGTAAAGAACTATACAGAATTTGAAGTAATAGACATCATGGGAGACAAATATCCCTATAATGTGTTGTTGGGGATAGATTGGGCCTTTGAGAATTATGCAATCATTGATTTAAAGAAGGAATTAATGATATTCGAAGATGGGGAAGTCAGAGTAGTTCAGCCATTGGACCCATATCAAGGACCTCGATACACAGAGACTGTTGACAACAGAGAGGATGCACAGATTCTACACCAACTCTACCAGATGACGACAGGAAGGAGAGAATATTATATCAATCCTACAACATGAGGAACCATAAGCTAGAGAAGTGTTTAGAGTTCCGACTTGGGATCAGAAGTAGCATGGGATGATTGGAAACAAGGATGATATTAAATTAACACCAAAATATGCGCCAACATTCGGGGAGTCAATTGGATTGGTATAGAGGTAAGAGGATATCCAACTCTTTCAAATACACATCATGTAAATCCATTCATTACCAAAGTGGAAGAAAAAGTACCAGTAGAACATAGAGTCCCTATCATGGACATATCTCAGCAAGGTGGTGGGCTACCCATCGCAACTATTTGTCGCGATGGGAAGACATTGCCAAAGCATTAAGAACTAGATTCCATGAAGCTTCAGGACCGAAATTCAGAGAGAAGTACCAAGGGGATTCTGACCCCTTGGCACATCTAAGTAGTTGTGAGTATAAATGGAGGAAATAACGATATCTAGAATCCTTGTGGGTGCACAACTTTATACATTCACTGGACACCATTCCACATGCTTGGTACCTGACAGAAGAAAGAAGAGAGGAACTGGTACTTGGGAAACAGTTGTGGAAACATTTACGCAATGTTTCTCTTTAAAAGGAGATACAAAACAAATTAAATATTCCCTTCAAGAAATTAAGAGAGTATTGTTCTTTCCAGGGCTTAAGGAGGATGAAGAGATATCTATATCAGAGAAAAAAGTCAGAGAATCAGTAGCATGTAAAAGGATATATCGGGAGATAGAAGATGATGATTTAGAGAATCTTCGACATCTTTACTTTGAAGAAAAGGAGGGAGAGTGGGAAATACAAGAAGAACCAACTACAAAGGGACTACACATGTTACCTTTGAAGACAAAGAAACAAAATATTGGAAGTGCAGAAAAGCCCAAGATTGCATCTATCGAAGATTATTGGGATAAAAATGTTGAAGATTGCAACAAGAAATAGTGAAGGAGGCATCCTGAAACATCATTCCTGATCCTAGTTGGAAAGTGATCACCTAAACTAGGTGGGGGCCACACAGGTGATTTTTGTCGCAAAGTCTATTTTTAGACTATGTCTATTTTTAGACATATGGATCATGTTCTATAAGTTGTGGGATGCTATTTGTGGATGGTTGGTCAAGTTGGAAAAATAGATGGATTTCTATTTTTAGACATATTGGGCGGAATCTATTTTTAGATTGCCGGTCTAAAAATAGATATGTCGAATATTATTAGCTCTTAATAATATTTGGACTATAAACATTATCTTATTCTCTTGGAGCACTTCAGTTAAGTGCACGGATGTGGCACAGGAGCTGACAGAAGGAATTACGCTATTCCTGAGGGTTAAGTGGAGCTATTGCATGGATACTTCAGTTAGAACTCATGTGACAGAGTTTGGTGGAGTTGATTGAGGAGTTAATGGAGTTGTGTTTAGTTTAACTAATCTAAACATAGTTGAACTAGTTGTATTTAGTCTAACTGATTAATACACCAGTGAAGAGTGGTGTGAATTAATTATTAATTAATTCACTAATTATAAACTCATTAATCAACTAAAGAATACATCAGTTAACTTCAGTGCATGGACAGTTTCAATGGAGACCAGTGCAAAGATAGGTGAAAGGGAAAGTGTGACTATCGGTTGTGACTATAAGTGATGCACGGTTTGCATCCAACACTTAGTATATATTCCTATAAAGAGTGCGTGAGCAAGGTTGGGGTAATACATTCTCATCAAGAGGCATTCTTCAGCAGGGATTGCGCAGTAGAGGCAGGCTAAAGGCTGGCAAAGATCGGTGCATGGGATTTGCAAGATCGGGCCTGATTAGTGTGTAGCAAGTGGAGATTATACTAAGAGCTTGTGAGGAGCTTTGTATGATGATTGTTACATGATATCTATGACATATATAATATACAGATAGTTGGGGGTTTTCAACTTTAAGCTTTCCCATTACATACTGTGTTCATATGTGTGAATTTTTATGGTTTTAATGTGTGCATGCAATTGATTTTATTTCCGCATGTGATGATCAATGGTAGAAGAGATTCTGTATTGTGCATGAAGATAAAATAGTGTGTGATCAAGAGAATCTCGGTGGATAACATATCAGTTATTCAAATTTCTACATGGTATCAGAGCGATATTGATCATTGGAGCAATTGCAAAGCATTGAAGCGGTTGAGTTTTGTGCTGGTGGAATTCGAAATTTCTATAGTGTTTTCTTGGTGTCAAAGTTGAGATGTCTTTCAACGGATTGTGATTGGAGTATGCCCTTGAGGGTAGCTCGAATTATATTTCATGGAAGGACAGGATGGAGGCGGTGCTGGATGACAATGGGTTGAAGGAATTCATAGATGCAGAAATTCCAAAACCGGGTTCTAGCGATGTTGCTGCACTTGACGCATGGCAAAAGAAGGTAGCAAGGTGTCGAAGGATTATGTTGGAAGGTGTGAAGGATCACATAGTGTCCAAACTTCATGGTAAAGCTTATCCATTCTTGATGTGGAAAGCTTTGACAGATTTGTTCCAAAGCAAGAGTGACCAGAGGAAGTTGGCGCTCAAGGATAAACTCAGGAAAATAAAAATGGAGAAGAATGAAACTATTCCAGTATACTTGAAAAAAAATTTCCACTGCAGGGATGAGCTTGGGAGTGTAGGAGTTAGTGTGGATGATGAGGAATTGGTGAGCTTGGCTCTCCTTGGGCTTCTGAAGAGTTGGCATTCCTATCAGGACTCTGTCAATGGTCGGGGGAAGCTGCTAGGATGGGAGCGACTTTGGTCGGATCTTGTGCAGGAGGAGATAAGGTGGGATACCAGGGATGGATCTTCATCAAAGAATGATGATGAAGAGGATTTCTCTTTGGCTTCCAAAGCAAGGAAGGGGAAGGGCAAGAAGAATGCTTCTCAATCCAGTGCAGATGGTAAAGAGCGTGACATGTCCAAAGTGAAGTGTTTTCACTGTCACGAGCATGGGCATTATGCCAATTGTCCACAGAAGAAGAAGAAAAAGCATGCTACTAGAGCTGCAGCTGGTGAGGCTCTTGCCTCGCAATTTGAGTTGGACTTCTCATTGATCGCATGCATGGTGTCTAGTGCATCGAGATCGGGGTAGTATTTTGATAGTGGCGCTTCCTTTCACATGACGAGAGATGTGAATCTTTTCAGTGACTTGGTGGAGAAAGATCTCCAGTTGCATGTTGAGTTGGGAGACAATGGACGATACAATGCGACTGGCATTGGTACCATAACCTTTCAGAGGGAGTCGGGTAAACTCATTTTTTTACAAGATGTAGTGCATGTTCTAGGTTTAAAGAAGAATTTGATCTCAGTCGCAATGTTAGAGGATAAAGGGTATGATTTTGTCTTTAGTGAAGGAAAATTTTTTCTTCGGCACAAAGCAACAGGACAAGTCAAGAAGGTTGGGATTCGAGCAAAGAATCTCTACAGCCTTGAAGTAGATGGGATGTCTACGGAGCTTCCTATTGTTGGGAAGTGTAAGGAAGACATGCAATTGATGCTTGAGAGGGAGCAAGTTTTGCATTCAGGTAATAGTGAACCTCAGGATGTGGAGCAGCCACAAGATGAGGATCATGGAGTGGAAGAAACCACTCATGCAGAGAAATTTTGTGCCAGATGGGTAGAGGGAGTGCATGCAGCTATACCACCAGGTGAGAGGTGGGGCGACATGCATGAGTAATCCCAAGAGTAGATTTATGGGTAGGATTCATGAGATGGTGTGGATCTCATGAATTGAACCTGGATACGAGGTGTCCACAGTGCAGCAGTAGCATGATCAGTTGGATTGATGCAGGCAGATCAAAGTGACAGTGTCAGATACTAGAGCACGAATCAGAGTTGACAGCAAGTGCAGAGTGCATGGGTGCAAGAGTTCAACAGCGTAGTGGTTCTTGATGACATGTGCAGTTGGGCCTAGCAGAAGTCGAAGACTTTGATGATAGATGCATCAGACTGGTTGAGTTTTTTGGAGCCTCTTCAGTTTCAGAGGAGTTGCAGAGTAGATGCATGGAAGTTGCATGGCGCTTGTGAAGGTTGCAGGGCGAATGCATGGAGTTGCATGTCGCATGCAATGACAGTCCTTTCTTTTTGAGAGGGAGTGTTGAAGATTGCAACAAGAAACAGTGAAGGAGGCATCCTGAAACATCATTCCTAATCCTAGTTGGAAAGTGATCACCTAATCTAGGTGGGGGCCACACAGGTGATTTTTGTCGCAAAGTATATTTTTAGACTATGTTAATTTTTAGACATATGGATCATGTTCTATAAGTTGCGGGATGCTATTTGTGGATGGTTGGTCAAGTTGGAAAAATAGAAGGATTTCTATTTTTAGACATATTGGGCGGAATCTATTTTTAGATTGCCAGTCTAAAAATAGATATGTCGAATATTATTAGCTCTTAATAATATTTTGACTCTAAACATTATCTTATTCTCTTGGAGCACTTCAGTTAAGTGCACAGATGTGGCACAGGAGCTGACAGAAGGAATTACGCTATTCCTAAGGGTTATGTGGAGCTATTGCATGGATACTTCAGTTAGAACTCATGTGACAGAGTTTGGTGGAGTTGATTGAGGAAGTTAATGGAGTTGTGTTTAGTTTAACTAATATAAACATAGTTGAGCTATTTGTATATAGTTTAACTGATTGATACAATTAGTGAGAGTGGTGTGAATTAATTATTAATTAATTCACTAATTATAAACTCTGTTGGTCTCCCGTGTTTTGACAGTTTGGAAAATCAAAAGACAAGGCAACATCAGAACCAATCTTTAGAGTTCCAGGATCTAGTCCTCCTGTTCTCAGAGAGGGATCTCTCAAATATTGTTTGCAAAGGTTTATCTTGTGTGCTTTGATTATGAATTTTAGACTAGTTATTAAGTGCAGATGTTTGTTTGGTTGGATTGAGTTGATACAGCAGAACATGAAAGGTCTAAGAAAGATAGACAGAAAGAGGAAATATCTGGTTCATTGGGAAATTGAGTCAAAATAAGTTCATGACAAACTCTTCAAGGGATATGGGATATCAAAGGGAAAATCTAACTTGGCCACAGGATCCTTTTGTTTTTGGAATGAGATGGACATTAATGATTTGGAAAGAGAAGTTTAATTCTCAACAAAGGGAACTTGAAAACATAACTTAGCAATAAAGAGATATTTGATAGATAGGGCTAACCATAAATTCTACAAACATTCTTTAGGCAAATAATGATTTCAAGACAACTTTTAAAATGAAATCTAAGATTCGAGGAACTCCCTATTTCCTCAAAGATTTTATTTTTAAAGGACTTAGAAAACATATAAGATTCACTGATAATTGCATTCATAGAAGAGGGAACACCTAAATAGCATCTATGCTTACAACTATAAAGACCTTAAAAACAATTGTTCAAGCAATAGCAAAGGGCAAGATCAAAACCGACCTCTTTGATTAACTTAAAACAATGGTACTTTAAAGGGAGACTTCAATAACAGCTTTCAAGTGATAACAGACAAGCAGGGAGAACCATAAGTCATGCTGAAACCAACTATTTGAGCTATTAAGGAAATAAACAGGCATGAAGACTAAGTAGAGAGATTAAAGACTCTAAAATACTTTAGCAGAAGAAAACATAACACAGTGAAGGGTGAACAGGTCTAAGGTGCTTCCAAGAGTCATTTCTTAGCCTAAAACTTTCAGCCTACTGTAGTAAGAAATTATGGAACATAATGAAAACAGGAGAAAACTTTAAATAGTTCAGAATACTTCACCAATAGCCAAGCTCATGGATCCAATGATAGAGCCTTCCTCAGGAACAAGCATGCAACAACATCATCAAGACATCCAGGACTTCAATTTGTTTTTCAACTTCAACAGACTTGTATATTTATTCGGAGAGTTTCAGTGTTACAAATTGTAATCAAACAACAACCAACCTTCACTCATCCTCTGCTGTAGTATATATAGAAGGATGAGGAGGTGAGATCTAATAAAAGATCTCAAATACAATTAATACAGAATTAAATGGCTCACTGGCCCTCGAGGGGCTCAAATGAGGAGATTTACATGCATATCCTTTGTATTAAATGTTTTACATAATGGCTTCAAGCTTGGTAGGAGTTTTGTTGACCTTTGAGGCACTGTGTGGCGTCGAAGTAACTCTGTAGATATTCTTTGCATTGAATTTCCTGGAAGAATTAACTCTTCGGCTGTGCTGTGAGGCAGATATTTGATCCCGAGCAATAACTTTCGTTCCTGATTGAATACTTTGAGGCACAGGTGGTGCTTTAGTCGCTGGGAGGAATCAATTTGCCCTAATTTGTGGCGGTGGAGGTCTTCTGTCAGTTAAAACACTTTAGGTTTTCCTTTAAGCTGTGTTTTAGATTGGGGATTAGGTTTCTGATAACTTTCTTAGCCATAATCCCTACTAATCTGTCCATTGATTCTCTGCTCTAATCATTTTCTGGTCTTTGACACTGATAATCCTTGACTGTGCCTGTTTCATGATTTTCTTGTTGTCATGTCGGGCTGCGCAGGGTTTATAAGGCATCAATGCTTGAGAAAACATCGACGAAACATGTATTTTAACCCTGCTAATTATTTTCGTGGATGAATCGAAGATGGGAGGGTCGTCACCCTCCTTCCTTGAATCTTCTTTGGAAACCACGAACGAATGATCTAATCCCTACAAAATACAAACGAAACGTTATAAAATCCATGCATTTATTGGTTAACTGCTGCGGAGGCATATGGAGGGAGCGTGCCCGTCGGATGGCATCATCCAGCGGTCAGGATTAATCGGGGGAGATTATAGAATAGGTGGCAGAGGATCAAATTTGAGCCGTCGATCGCGCGTGATCGACGGTCGGGAGCAGAGGTTTGAAAGTTAAACGGAGGAATCGTTGACTCGGCAACGGAATCGAGCGATGCAATAAGGGTCGTCGATCTGCAGATCAGATCGACGGCGGGGATTTATTTGCTACTTTACGAGGGCCTGTTTATCGCACGGGCACTTTGGTTAAATTTCGGTCACTTTCGGCGATCAACAACCGTTGGATGAGCAGGCCCAGATCGAACGGCGGAGGGCGATTTCGCTGCATGCCCTGGCCTGAATGTTAATGTGCGGGGGATAAATTTAATGCGCGAGGAAGGAGGTTTTGGAAAAGGTACGGGAGACGCGTGGCGACAAGCGTATGGAATCGCTGCCGATTGGGAGAAAACAGCTTTTGGCCCGAAGGCGGTGCGAAAAATACCGCCGAGTTTGGAAAACAGCGCACGGTTGGGGGGGGGTCCATAGGGAGGTCGTGCTCCGCTCCGTCCGATCTGCGGAGCAGATCGACGGCCGAGATTGATTCATAAATCATACGAGCGGAAACTTTGGAAATTAAATTTAAAACCCAAAAATACGATTTACCAAGGTTTTTCATGTTTTGGGCGGAGAAAATTAAGTTGAAAGGATAAGTGCCCGATGGTCTTGGCACCTGGTCCTGGCGCTCAGGTTTATGGAAGGAGAAGGGTAAAAGGCTTAGCCCGAGGGGGCTTAAGCCCAATACATAAAAATATGCATTTTTCATGATTTTTTTTTTAATGGTTTTTTGAGGGAAATGAAGGTTCCGATAAGGCTAAGAAGGGGTCTTAGACCTTATGAAATGGATTTTGATGAGGGAAAATAGAAGGATCATGAAATTTTGGGGTTTTCATGGGAAATGGGGGAATAGAAAAAGAGGTTGGTTTGGGAAGGAGGAAAAAGGGAAAAATGGGATTTGCAGCAGTGTTTTGGATTTGGAAATCAACAGGATTTGTGGGTTCTGAAGGGAAACAATAGTGAATATTATCCAAGGATAGGATCTTTATCAAAATTCTTTAAGTAACATCAATTTTAGTAATGAAATTTTTTCTTGAAGGCTATCCAACATCATTTAGCCACCATCTGATATGACATATTTAATGGGTGGCTAACAGTGGCTCCACTTGGGGATGGTGCCTTTTTGAAGGCATCAAGAACTACAGACTTGTATTCTCTGGGAGGCTGATCAGTTGCCTCATCCATTGGGCTGTTTCTCCTCTACTTGAATGATCTCTTTTAGCTTCTGGAAACAAGTTATCAATCATGAAAAAAAATGGAACCTTTATCAACAAACTTTCTACCTACCCAATCCTACTGATGTAACATTTTTTCTTCATCAGAGTGCACTTGGATTGGCAAACTCTCTTATAACATTTTATTCTTTTGAAAGCATAAACACTAATCTAATTCTATTCCTTATTTCTCCCTAAAATTAGATTAAACAGTTGAGTTCAGATATTTCTCTACCTAATCTACTGTCTGTTGGGATTAAGCTGTCCAACAGACTTTCATTCTCTAAATTCTATAACATAAATTTAAAAAGAGTTAAGTCAAGTTTAAGCTGTTTGACTTGCTGTGATCTATGGCATAAAAACAAGCTGCACATAGATTATTATTTGCAGAAAAATAAAAAATAAAAATGGAAGGCTTGAGATATGAAAATTTCTCATCATGGCCTTCCCTTTTCTTCACAGCTCTGTTTTTGCTTTGTTTTTGAGTTGTCTTCTATTTTCTTCTGGTTCAAGTTTTAAGCTAATTGGAACCAGATCTTTACATTTCTTTGACTCAGATTTTGGAACAGATTTGAGTCATCTCCTTTGGGAAACTTTGGTTCAGATTTTGAGTTTGTTTGAACCTTCAATTTCTATCCTAATCTATCTAATGATAAGCCAAGATTGAACAGTTTGGCAAATCGAATTTACTATCCTATCAGCAGAAAAATTTAAATCTAATTAGTCAAGATTAAACAATTTGACTAACTAGAAGTGTGTTTTGTAGGAGTGGCATTTAAGCTTGCACACTTTCAGATTTATTTCTCTTTTTTGGCACGGGGGTTTGCCTTTCTTGTTTTCACAATCTGCCCTCTTTTCTCTTTTCTATGTTTTCGTGTTTTTTATTTTTCATAACTTTGAATGCAATGGCTGGACTACGATATTTACAATGGTAAAAAAAAAAAAGCTTTAAAACTTAAGATTCTTGGCAGAAGTAATGCTTGAGCATCCTGCCATTGATAGTACCTCCATATAGGTCTTCTCCACTCAATTATTTCAAGAAAAATGTATCATGACCCCTCTCAGCATGAATAATATATGGCCCTTTCCATAAGTTCTCAAACTTGCCATGTTTCCCCTTCTCTTCTCTTCTTGAATCCCATTTAAGAACAACACTTCCAACCTGGAAGTTGTTTGCCTTAGTCCTCTTATCAAATAGCTTCTTCATATTTTCTTGGACTAACTGTGTTCTTTCATAAACTTCTTCTCTGGTCTGCTGCAAATGGATTGTTTGGTTGATCCTCCTCTGCATATCATTTTCTTCAACCTGCACTTCTTGAAGGAGCTTCATGACTGGAACTCCTAATGAGGTAGGAAAAACTGCATCCATGCCATAAACTAACTGATAAGGGGACATATTTATTGATTTTTTTGTAGTTAATCTATCAGCCCATAAGGCATGAACCAGCTTACTGTGCCATGATTTTTTATTCTATTCCAACAGCTTTTTAATGATATTGATGAGACTCTTGTTGGAGTATTCAGCTAATCCATTTCCTTGTGGATAGTAAGCAGTGGAGTGGCCCAAGGTTATATGGTATTTGTGACAGAAATCAACCATCTTCTTAGATTTGAAAGCAACAGCATTGTCTGTTATGATTTTTCTGGGACAACCAAATCTGGATAGGATATGGGTTTCAAGAAACTTGATAATCATAGAGTCATTGGCATTCTTGGTAGGTATAGTTTCTATCCATTTAGTGAAGAAGTCAGTGGCTGTGAGGATCCACTTATGTTGAGCTGAGGAGGATGGGTTAATTTCCCCAATGAAGTCCAGCCCCCATTGTTGAAAAGGTGCCTCAACTCTGATAGGATGTAAAGGTAAGGGAAGGAGCTTTCTCTTGCCATCAAAGATTTGACACTTATGGCAAGACATGACCAACTTTTGAGTGTCTGGGAAAAGGGTAGGCCAATAGTAACCTGATCTAAGAATTTTGTTTGTCGTGGCCTTCCAGTAGAGGTGTCCTCCACATTCACCATCGTGCAATTCATGCATGATTTTTCTTGCATCATCTTCAAGCAAACATTTAAGAAAAATTCCAACAACATTTTTCCAATATAATACTCCATCTAATATGCAAAAACTCAAAGCTTTTTGTTTCAAGAATCTAGCTTTAGTCTTAGACAAAGAAGGAGGGGCATTTAGATATAAAAGCACATAAATAATGTTAGCATACCAAGGAGAATTTAGAAATGTTTCTTCAATAAAAGGAGCATCAGATTCTTCCATTTCTTCCAACACATCCACCATATTTATGTCTAGTGCTTGGAAGTTAGACTCAGCCATAAGTTTTGCTAATCCTTGCCCCTTAACTAGTTTGGTGGGCCTAATTTCTAATTCATATTCAAGAATAGTTGCAATCCATTTTCCCGTTTTACCATCAGGGTCTTGACTTAGAATATTCTTGACAACAGTATGTGGAACAAAAGCAATTATGTGAGAGTGTAAAATGTAGAGTCTAAAGTCCTTTAAAGCTTTCACTAGTGCTAAGGCTTGCTTCTCCATGATGTTATAATTGAGAGGAGCATCTCTTAAGGCCCTACTAAAGAAGGATATTGGTTGTTCTTGCCCTAAATCATTTTTATGAAGCAAGACTGCAGCTATTGTATGTTCAGATGCAAAAGAAAAAATATAAAAGTCTTTGGTAAAATCAGGACTAATCAGGACTGGTGTTTGGGTAAGAGCTTGTTTGACCAGTTCGAATGATTGTTTAGCTGGTAAAGTCCATTTTACACCCACATTTTTCTTAAGCATGTTTGTAATTTTTTTTAATAGCTCAGCAAGGTTGGGAATAAACCTTCTCAAAAAATTTATCTTTCCAATGAAGGATTGCAATTCTTTGAGGCTTCTAGGATGGCTAATTTGCAATATGCCATATATCCTTGTAGGGTCTATTTTGATTCCTTCTTCTGAAATTATATGACCAAGAAGTTTCCCTTCTTGGAGACCAAAGAGGGTCTTCTTGGGATTCAGTGATAAGCCAAATTTCCTACACTTCTCAAAAACCTTTCTTAGGTGAATCAAATGCTCTTCATCAGTTTTTGAGAAAACGGTTATGTCATCAAGGTAAATAATTATAAAATAGCCAATATCTTCAGAGAAGGCTATGTCCATGGCCCTTTGGAAAGTGGCCCCTGCATTCATTAATCCGAAAGGAATTTTGACATACATAAAGGTGCCCCAAGGTGTGGTAAAAGCAGTTTTGATTTGATCACTTGGGAACACTAACACCTGATTGTAACCCGAGAACCCATCTAATAGGGATATTCTTCTTGACCCAACTACCCTTTGAAGTATATGGTCCATCTTGGGTAAGGGGTAGTTTTCTTTTAAAGAGGCTCTGTTTAAATTTCTGAAGTCAATACAGAGCCTGATTTCCCCAGTTTTCTTTCTAACAGAAACTAAGTTTGATACCCATTCTGAAAATATAATGGGTACTATGATCCCAGCATTATACATTTTCTCAATTTCTGCCTTAACTAAAGGTAGTAAAAGCGGATTTATTCTTCTTATTTTTTTCTTAAAAGGCTTTTGATTTTCCTTCAAGGGGATTTTATGCTGGATGATGCTGGTATCATATGATTTCAAGTCTTTGTATTCCCAAGAAAACACATCTTTAAATTCTTTAAAAAGCTCTATGTATTGCAATTTTATGTGAGCTGGGAGGGTGCGGGATAGCTTGATCATCTTGGGTTCTGCCAGACTGCCTATGTTATTCTCTTGTACATTTGTTTCCACAGGCTCCATTCTTGGTTCTTTGGCTACATCGTTGAGATCAAACAGGTGTTCTAAAGGTGTGAGACCGCTGGGGATTTTATCGTTTTTTTATTGTAAGACTTCCAAGTCTTCTTGGTCTTCACTACTCATTATCTCTGCTTCAAAAGGATTCTCACAATGGTTTATATTAGCAGGATATGTTATTTCAGCCTCTTGGATTTGTTCAATATACAAACAGTTTTCTTTATGGCTAGTTTCTGGTGTTGGTATGCTGAAATCATTTTCTGATTTCAAAAAATCATCTATGTGTCTGTCAGATTCAAACACCTGTCAGTGATCTTCATTATCAGGCACAAAAAGTCTATGTTTTACCTTTATACTGATTTGTTCATTTATCTCAGGTACTTGGCGATTGCTGGCCATAAAGGCAAGTTCATTTGCTAGATGATTCAGTGCTCTAGGGATGAAAGTGAGTTCATATTTTTCGAAGGTTTTTAATAGGTCAAGGGCCGCATTTCGATATTCCCTAAGCCTTGGATTCTTGGTTGATTATTCTCCTTTAATTTGTTTGATGATAAGTTCAGAATCCCCTAAGATAGATATCTTTTGGGCTTCTAATTCTTTAAGCAGTTGTAAGCCTAGGAGAAGTGTTTCATACTTAGCAATATTGTTAGTGCATGGGAAGTATAATTTGTATGAAAAAATCTGATTTGTGTTTTGAATCCAGACACCTGCCCCTGCACTAGTTTTTTTACAGGATCCATCGAAATTTATTGTCCAAAGTATATTCGACTCATTTCCATTTTCTTGTTGTTGTTGATTGTTAATGTTTTGAAGTTGATTCGAAGTAAGATTGGATTGTTCTGGTGAACTGATTGGGTCTATGTTTTCTTTACCTTGTTGAGTAATTTCATCTTCGTTACACAAGATAAAGGAATCTAAACTTGATTGAATAGAATAGATTGGAGTGTTGTTTGGTTTGTCCATGTTACTCACCATGTACTTCATGTGGGATTCTTTGTATAGTCTTATGTTTTGGTTAAAAACAGGGATGGTGGCATAAGACATGTCCATTTGAAGGCTTCCCTGAAGTTTGGCTCCCCATGATCTTGATAAAAGCATGCCATACTTAGGGGGAATGTCAGCTACAACGATATCCATCACTAGATTCTTGGCAGGGATCTGAGCTAGGTTAACACATAAATCTTTGATTAAACCAAAACATTTGACTCTTCTTGAGTCAAAAGAAAACAAATCTTTGTATGGTTTAGTAATCTCTAAGCCTAAGCTTTCCATTAATACCTTGGGCATTAGATTGTGTGAAGCTCCAGAATCTAACATGGCATTGTGTAAAATTTTATCGTGTATGTTCAAACTAACATAGAAGGGAGGGACTGGTCCTTCTTGATATTTTCCTTCAACCTCTGGGCCAAACAACAGCTCAGGTTTGCCATCTATCAAGTTTAAGGTGTCAGTATCACTTCCTAAGTTTAAAGCTTTCAAAACTTGGTTTTTGTACAGCTCTTGGGTTACTAGTTCAGCTAGGGGGATGGTAATTTTTATCTTAGCAATCTCTCCCTCAAGGCTGAAAGGAATAATTGACTTGTTAATATTTACATCTGTTTTTTCAATTGAATTCCTTTCAGCAGCTTTGATTTTCTAAACCTTGTTTGGACTAGTGATAGGAATAGTTTTATTAGGACCACTAGCTGAAGTGCTAGGGGTACTCTGTTCAACATTTGGCTGGATTCCCTTGTCTTTGTTTAAATCTGGTTTTTTGGCCGAAATGTTGGTTTTTTCTGCTGTCTTTTTGGGATGGTTTTCTTCGTTTTTCTTGACAGCAGTGCTAGTGTTCTTATCTTTCGAATTCTCTATACTTCCCTTGCTCCTGAGATCATACTGCTTGTGTACCTCCATGATTTCATTTTTAAAACCTAATCTATAGTCATCAGAATCTTCCCAGGTGTTTTGATTTTGAGCATCTGAGAAGAAACCTTGTTCTTCTTCAATAAGGAAAACATCATCCCCACTGTCTGATCCAATCAAGTTTACATGTGATTCTTCCAACCTTTCCAACTCCCTGTCTTCTTCATATTGATATACATAGTTCTGTTGAAAGGGAGGTCTAATTTGTTGGTCACTTTCTTTTTGTTTATCTTGATTGTTATCTCTTCTATAATTCTGATTTCTATTTCTGTTTTGATTGTTTTGAAGTGCAGTCTGGTTTTGATTTTCTTGTGGTTTCTTAATTATGCTCATCTCTTTCATCATTTCTTCCAACATTCTCTCCATTTTTGAGCTTGAAGTAGAAGGAGGGGATTCCTCTCTGAAAGATACTCTCTTTTTAGTTTTCATTCTTGCTCTTTTTTCTATTAAGTTGAATTCCACAGAAAGAGCACCCCTTTGCATATCTTCGAGAGTTGCAAAATCTCTTTCTCTTAGTGAATAAGTCATGTCAGAGTCAAATCCTTCGGGAAAATTGTTTAAGGCTGAGCCTTGTGGAGGTTTTAGTTCTGGGGAAAGTGCATTATATACACTGTTAAATCTAGTACAATATGCTTGTACACTTTCCCCAGGGTTCCTACAGAGATTGTTGTAATCAAAAAGGACTTGGAGAGGATTCTTCTTTACTTCCCATTTGTTCAAAAATGTCTGATGGAAGGCTTAGAGATCATTAATACTACGGGGGGCTAAACCTTTAAACCATTTTCTTACTTCTCCCCCTAAACTCTAAGAAAATAACCTAATCTTGACAGAATCATCATCGATCTCATTTTTGTCAAAGTAGTCATCCATCCTATCCACATGTTGTGATGCAGTTGCAGCATTTTTAGCATCATACAATGGAATTTTGGACTGATAGTCCTGTGGAAGATTGAATAGTGGTATAGGAAGGACTAGGGGAGCATACCATGCTGCCATGATATGTGGTGGGGGTGGATTGACAAGAGGAGGTGTGGGTTGAATTGGAGTGGTTTGAACAGTGGATGAAGGATGAACAGAAGTGGATGGAACAACAGTGGATTGCTGAGCTGATCTTGGGTGAGAGACACCTAGGTTTTGAAGGAAGTGTAAATCAGGAGGTGTTGTTTCTCTACTACCAGGATGTTCACTTGTCTCGGGAGATGAAAGTGAAGACTCAGAATCTAGTTGATCTAACTCACCAAATGAACTAGTCCTAAAGGGATTAACTAAGTCAGTTTGTGATTGTTGTAGAGCTGAAAGATTTTCAGGGACTGAATTAGCTCTTGGAGGTGATCTAAAAATAGTTTAAGATCTTATCTTAGGAGACTTCCTAAGTGTTCTTTCTGGGTTATCAACTATCTCAAGTGGATCGGGGTCAGGATGGGCTCTAGTGTGGATCTTTCTAGGAGCCACTATGCTGTGTTTTTAGACCCAAATAAGCAGAAAAGTTTAACCAAGTATGACAATCTTTGAGAGGTTAACTGATCTGTTTACACAAATTTCAATCCTACAGTCCTCTAACTGAATTTGAATGATATTATAATGACAAGGGTTCTTCCCAGTGGATTCTTAAGGTCTGTTCAGGATTGTGGAGTCGCCAGGTGGGAAGTTTAGAATGTTTTCTAAGAGGTACACTGTCCACCACAGTGTTTGTAAAATATCCCTTTGCAAGGATATTCTGAAACACAAAAAACTCTAACCAGAGATTGACTAGGAGGGCATTCACCAGATATTTCACCTCAAAAAGAGGATGAGATCCGGAGGCTACCTGGCCCTTCCCAGACTCTGTCTAAGAGTATAAGGTAAAACACAGCAAAAGGTAAGTGACATATAAGAATGAGTTTTTTACTACAAAGTGGAAGCTTTTAGCTCGTGAGGAGGTAAAAGGTTTTATGGTCCACTACCATGTTTATTCTAAAGCCAAACTTGAAATATTTTTTGTTTTTTCTAAGTTATTTTGGTCTTATAGGTTAAGAGAGTGTTCTAAGTCTGATTTTTCACTTAGCTAAGGTGTTCAAACAAAAAGAGTTGCTCTTATGGCTTGGTAACTGGTTCCTTCAAGGTTTGGTAAGGCTTTACGAGAATCCTAAGGGTTACTTAGCTTGTCACTCATTCAATTAAGTCCTATCATGATTGCCAATTTTTTGGGCAGTGCTTGAAGAAAGTTACTTATGTTATACTGGACCTAAAAATTTTAAAGAAAGGTTTTGAAACCTCTAATTCTCAGTAGGTCCCACCGTGATCGCCATTATGTTGGTGGCGATGAGGTGGCTAATAATCACTGGATATTCTTGAAAATAAGGGATTTATGAAGTCCTAATGGGTACTTAGATTGTTATTGATTCATAGGTCCCACCGTGATCACCATTATGTTGGTCTCCCGTGTTTTGACAGTTTGGAAAATCAAAAGACAAGGTAACATCAGAACCAACCTTTAGAGTTCCAGGATCTAGTCCTCCTGTTCTCAGAGAGGGATCTCTCAAATATTGTTTGCAAAGGTTTATCTTGTGTGCTTTGATTATGAATTTTAGACTAGTTATTAAGTGCAGATGTTTGTTTGGTTGGATTGAGTTGATACAGCAGAACATGAAAGGTATAAGAAAGATAGACAGAAAGAGGAAATATCGGGTTCATTGGGCAATGGAGTCAAAATAAGGTCATGAAAAACTCGTCAAGGGATATGGGATATCAAAGGGCAAATCTAACTTGGCCACAGGATCCTTTTGTTTTTGGAATGATATGGACATTAATGATTTGGAAAGAGAAGTTTAATTCTCAACAAAGGGAACTTGAAAACATAACTTAGCAATAAAGAGATATTTGATAGACAAGGCTAACCATAAATTCTACAAACATTCTTTAGGAAAATAATGATTTCAAGACAACTTTTGAAATGAAATCTAAGATTCGGGGAACTCCCTATTTCCTCAAAGATTTTATTTTTAAAGGACTTAGAAAACATATAAGATTCACTGATAATTGCAGTCATAGAAGACGGAACACCTAAATAACATCTATGCTTACAACTATAAAGACCTTCAAAACAAATTTTCAAGCAATAGCAAAGGGCAAGATCAAAACTGACCTCTTTGATTAACTTAAAACAATGGTACTTTAAAGGGAGACTTCAATAACAGCTTTCAAGTGATAACATACAAGCAGGGAGAACCATAAGTCATGCTGAAACCAACTATTTGAGCTATTAAGGAAATAAACAAGCATGAAGAATAAAGAGAGAGATTAAAGACTCTAAAATACTTCAGCAGAAGAAAACATAACACAGTGAAGGGTGAACAGGTCTAAGGTGCTTCCAAGAGTCATTTCTTAGCCTAAAAATTTCAGCCTACTGTAGTAAGAAATTATGGAACATAATGAAAACAGGAGAAAAATTTAAACAGTTCAGAATACTTCACCAACAGCCAAGCTCATGGATCCAATGATAGAGCCTTCCTCAGGAACAAGCCTGCAACAACATCATCAAGACATCCAGGACTTCAATTTGTTTTTCAAATTCAGCAGACTTGTATATTTATTCGGAGAGTTTCAGTGTTACAATTTGTAATCAAACAACAACCAACCTTCACTCATCCTCTGTTGTAGTATATATAGAAGGATGAGGAGGTGAGATCTGATAAAAGATATCAAATACAATTAATACAGAATTAAATGGCTCACTGGCCCTCGAGGGGCTCAAATGAGGAGATTTACATGCATATCCTCTGTATTAAATGTTTTACATAATGGCTTCAAGATTGGTATGAGTTTTGTTGACCTTTGAGGCACTGTGTGGCGTCGAAGTAACTCTGTAGATATTCTTTGCATTGAAGTTCCTGGCAGAAATAACTCTTCGGCGGTGCTGTGAAGCAGATATTTGATCCCGAGCAATAACTTTCGTTCCTGATTGAATACTTTGAGGCATAGGTGGCGCTTTAGTCGCTGGGAGGAATCAATTTTCCCTAATTTGTGGCGGTGGAGGTCTTCTGTCAGTTAAAACACTTTAGGTTTTCCTTTAAGCTATGTTTTAGATTGGGGATTAGGTTTCTGATAACTATCTTAGCCATAATCCTTGCTAATCTGTCCATTGATTCTCTGCTCTGATCATTTTCTGGTCTTTGACACTGATAATCCTTGACTATGCCTGTTTCATGATTTTCTTGCTGTTGTGTCGGGCTGCACAGTGTTTATAAGGCATCAATGCCTAAGAAAACATCGACGAAACATGTATTTTAACCCTGCTAATGATTTCCGTGGATGAATCGAAGATGGGAGGGTCGTCACCCTCCTTCCCTGAATCTTCTTTGGAAACCACAAACGAATGATCTAATCCCTGCAAAATACAAACGAAACGTTATAAAATCCATGCATTTATCATTTAACTGCTGCAGAGGCATATGGAGGGAGCGTGGCCGTCGGATGGCATCATCCGATGGTCAGGATTAATCGGGGGATATTATAGAATAGGTGGCAGAGGATCAAATTTGAGCCGTCGATCGCACGTGATCGACGGTCGAGAGCGGAGGTTTGAAAGTCAAGCGAAGGAATCGTTGACTCGGAAATGGAATCGAGCGATGCAATAAGGGCCATCAATCTGCAGATCAGATCGACGACGGGGATTTATTTGCTGTTGTACGAGGGCCTGTTTATCGCGCGGGCACTTTGGTTAAATTTCGGTCACTTTCGGCGATCAACAACTGTTGGATGAGCGGGCCCAGATCGAACGGCAGAGGGCGATTTCGCTGCATGCCCTGGCCTGAACGTTAATGCGTGGGGGATAACTTTAATGCGCGAGGATGGCGGTTTTGGAGAAGGTACGGGAGACGCGTGGCGGCAAGCGTATGGAATCGCTGTCGATTGGGAGAAAACAACTTTTGGCCCGAAGGCGGTGCGAAAAATACCGCCAGGTTTGGAAAATAGCGCACGGCTGGGGGGGGTCCACAGGTAGGTCGTGCTTCGCTCCGTCTGATTTGCGGAGCAGATCGACGACCGAGATTGATTCATAAATCATACGGGCGGAAACTTTGGAAATTAAATTTAGAACCCAAAAATACGATTTACCAAGGTTTTTCATGTTTTGGGCGGAGAAAATTAAGTTGAAAGGATAAGTGCCCGATGGTCTTGGCTCCTGGTCCTGGCGCTCGGGTTTATGGACGGAGAAGGGTAAAAGGCTTAGCCCAAGGGGGCTTAAGCCCAATACATAAAAATATGCATTTTTCATGATTTTTTTTTTTTAATGGTTTTTTGAGGGAAATGAAGGTTCCGATAAGGCTAAGAAGGGGTCTTAGACCTTATGAAATGGATTTTTATGAGGGAAAATAGAAGGATCATGAAATTGTGGGGTTTTCATGGGAAATGGGGGAATAGAAAAAGAGGTTGGTTTGGGAAGGAGGAAAAAGGGAAAAATGGGATTTGCAGCAGTGTTTTGGATTTGGAAATCAACAGGATTTCTGGGTTCTAAAGGGAAACAGTAGTGAATATTATCCAAGGATAGGATATTTATCAAAAGTCTTTAAGTAACAGCAATTTTAGTAATGAAATTGTTTCTTGAAGGCTATCAAACATCATTTAGCCACCTTCTAATATGACAGATTTTATGGGTGGCTAACAAACTCATTAATCAACTAAATAATACATCAGTTAACTTCAGTGCATGAACAATTTCAGTGGAGACCAGTGCAAAGATAGGTGAAAGGGAAAGTGTGACTATCAGTTGTGACTATAAGTGATGCATGATTTGCATCCAACACTTAGTAGAGATTCCTATAAAGACTACGTGAGCAAGGCTGGGGTAATTCAATTCTCATCAAGAGGCATTCTTTAGCAGGGATTGCGCAATAGAGGCAGGCTAAAGGCTGGCAAAGATCGGTGCATGGGATTTGCAAGATCAAGCCTGATTAGTGTGTAGCAAGTGGAGATTATACTGAGAGCTTGTGAGGAGCTTTGTATGATGATTTTTACATGATATCTATGACATATATAATATACAGATAGTTGGGGGTTTTTAGCTTTAAGCTTTCCCATTACATACTGTGTTCATATGTGTGAATTTTTATGGCTTTAATGTGTGCACGCAATTGATTTTATTTCCGCATATGATGATCAATGGTAGAAGAGATTCTGTATTGTGCATGCAGATAAAATAGTGTGTGATCAGGAGAATCTTTGTGGATAACATATCATTTATTCAAATTTCTACAACAAAGACAATAAAGGAAATTTTTGACCTATTACAGGAGTATGAATACTTGTTCCCATCTTCAGTGGCAGAGCTTAAAGGGATCAAAGGAGATCTGGGAGAAATGTGCATATTTTTAAAACCAGATGTGAGTCTAGTAAAGCATAGGCCTTACCACCTGAATCCAAGAGTAAAAGAAAAAGTTAAAGTAGAGATAGATAAAATGTTGAAGGTAGGCTTTATTTTCCTGGTTGAGGAAGAAGAATGGATCAACCCCATTGTAATACAAAGTGAAAAGGAGAAATCATAAATTAGAGTATGTGTATACTATAGAGTTCTCAACAACACATGCATTCATGATCCGTTTCCAACTCCATTTAGCGATGACGTTCTTGACAATGAAACGGGAAACGAAGCATACTCATTCACAGATGGCTTCTACAGATATCATCAGGTGAGAATAGTGGAAGAAGACAAAAGGAAAAATACTTTCACAACAGAATGGGGATCATTTTCCTACCATGTCATGCATTTTGGGCTAAAGAATGCACCAGCTATGTTTTCACGAATAGTGATAGCAACATTCAAAGACTATATCCATAAATTCCTGGAAGTATACATGGATGATTGGAAAATTTACAGTCTACTAAAGAAACATGCAACTCTACTCATAATAATGTTTGATAGGTGCATACAACTTCAATTTTTTCTCAACCTTAAGAAATGTATCTTTGCAGTACCTTTTGGAACACTTTTGGGTAAGCAGGGTGTATGTGTGGACCCAGCAAAGGTAGCAGTCATTGTGAACATGGAAGCACCAGAGACTGTAAAAAAATTGAGGTCACTACTGGGACATACAGGGTACTACTAGAGGTTCATTCACAACTATGCAAAGATAACATCACCATTGGAAAAACTGTTGCAGAAGTCAGCACAACTTATGTGGAATGATGAATGCACTAAGGCACTAGACACATTAAAAGAGAAACTAGAAAGTACACCCATTTTGGCCCATCCCATTTGGGATAAATAGTTTCATGTCCACATTGATGCCTCAAGCATTGCTTTGGGAGTGGTGTTAGCTCAGCCAAGAGAGACCTCCATAGTTCATCCAGTGTACTTTGCAAGCAGGAAGTTGTCCATAACTAAAATAAATTATACAACAACAGAAAGAGAGGCTCTTGCTATGGTATACTCTCTACAGAAATTTTGTCACTACTTATTTGGAGGTACATTCAAGTTCTTCACAGATCACTCAGCATTGAAATATCTGGTGAACAAAATTGTGCTTGAAGGCAGAATTTGTAGATGGCTCCTACTATTCCAGGAGTTCACTTTTGAAGTAATATTAAAACCAGGAAGGCTAAATGTTGGTACTGATCGTTTATCAAGATTGGAGAACGGGGAAAATGGGGTATCCCTTGATGACCAGTTGTCAGATGCTGATTTCTTCATAGTAGAAGCCATCCTAGATTATCTAGAGAAAATAGCGACATATTTGGCCACAGGACAATGGCCAACAGAATACACGACAACACAAAAAAGACATATGGTAGTGAAAGCGACCGAATATCAACTCATAGCAGGGCAATTATATGAAATGGGATTGGATAATATCCTGCGAAGATGTGTCCTAGATCATGAAAGAGAAGATATCTTGTGGGAGTGTCACAATGGAGTTGTGGGAGGCCATGTCAGCGCAAAACCCACTGCAAGGAAAATACTACATGCATGGTTATTGTGGCCCACAGTGCACAAAGATAGTGAAGCATATGTGAAAAAATGTGATGTCTGCCAAAGAATGGGATGAACGTTATGCCGGGATGAGTTACTGCTACATCCTATGAGGGCTATGTAGGCATTTGAGGAATGGGCTGTCAACTTCATAGGACCAATTGCACCAATGTCACGACACTCGCAGGCAAGGTATATAATTACCGCAACAGATTATCTCACAAGATGGGCAGAGGCGGCACCTATTAGGGACTGCACAGCAGACAAAGTAGCCAAATTTATTTTCGAGAACATAATTAGCAGATTTGGTTGTCCCAGGAGACTAAAAAGTGATTAAGGCACGCATTTCATTAATGCTACAGTTAAATCACTGTTGGACAACTTTATGGTAAAACACCACAAAAGCAGCCCGTACCACCCTCAGGCGAATGGAACCGTTGAGGCATTCAACAAAATATTGGAAAAAGGACTAACAAAGATATGCAATGCCAACCGTGATGACTGGGATGAAAGGATACTGGCCACATTGTGGGCATACATGACAACCATAAAGATATTGCACAATCAAACTCCATTCTAGTTGGTATATGAAAAAGAGGTAGTAATACTAGCCAAGTTTATCATACCAAGCCTCTTAAATGCTTCAACCACACATATGACAGATGAAGACTCCATCATTGAATGCCTCCATTAACTGTAGGAGATTGAAGAAGATAGATTTATGGCAGATTTACATCCATCAGTACAAAAATAAAGACAAAATTCCTGGCATGACTGTCACATCAAACACAAAACATTCACTATTGGCGGAAAAGTCCTACTATACGACAACAAATTTTAGAAGTTCCCAGGAAAACTTAGAATGCACTGGATGGGACTGTATCATGTCACCGAGATTAAAAACTCAGGTGTGGTAAAATTGGTCAACTAGATGGACAAATATTTCAAGGATGGGTGAATGGCGCATGCCTGAAACCCTATCATGAGTAACCCCCGCATTTTTTTTTCTAATAACTCTCGCACCTAAGAGAAGTCAGTAGGTTGGAGTAGCATAGATAGAGTCAATAACTATCTCACAACCAAGATGAGACATAAAATTATTATATTTTAAGTTTTTCAGCCCATTGGAATAGGAATCCTCAATAAGAAGACTGCACCATGGTGCAGAACAACAATCGTCCCTGTTGCGATGCGGAGACCGCATCGCAACCAATTGTGGTTGGGGGGGGGGGGGGGGGGGGGGGGGGGGCGTGTCTACAGTGTCAGATAACCTAAGCATGTCAAATATCATTCACTCATAATGACCCATCATACCATTGTCAGTCCGTAGGATCACTCGAATTTGAAAAATAGCTGTTGTAATTAGTAACCCCCATACTGCAATAAAGTTTCCATATTAAGAAATAATTATTACCCATATTGTCTACATGACTCCCAAAGCCAGCATCAACAATGTCAGAATACAACTCACCATGATAACTAATCACATGATTATAGCTGTGGGAAAGACAACAAGAATTAATTAGTTATGGGGTCATATCAACCTCATTCGTGCTTGTAACATTACTTAACCTGCATGAAGGAAGAAAGCACCAGAATGCCATAAAATTCTGAGTTAGCATGAGCAGAAACAACTACAACAACAAGCACAATTTCAGCGGCAAAAGTTCAAAGCCACCGATCAGCAGCGGAAGTTCAAAGAAGCAGACCAGTAGCAGAAGTTCGCAGCAATATACCAGCAATAGTAATTCAAGTGTACAACAAAAGAAAGAAGATGACAAAGATAGCAACCTCAGTCATCGAGATTGAGCTTGATGCAGGAATTCAAAGGATGGAGTTGTTGATATGCAAATACGATAATTACTCATTGATAGATACATAATTCACTGACTCGTTCCAGTTCCTAGCCATGAAAAGGAAAGTATACATAAAAATTATGCAACAGAGGGAGGAGGTGAAGCAGCAAAGATGAACCCATATTTCAGAGGTGTTCAGTGGTTGACTATCCTGCACCTAAGGAGCCTCCCAGTATTTGGAACGAGGAGAGCAGCAATGCAATGTACAAAGTTCCTGATGAACAAAATTTAGAACGGATCATTATGGCTTGGGAGGGAGATCCCAATTCACGCATAGGACATACATAGACTCACGGGATTATCAGTGGAGGGAAGTGACGTATCAACGACCTTCCAAAATGTGTCTAAGAGAGCCAAAAAGATAGGGGATTGTGATTACTACAAAAATTATGAGACAAGAAGAGGAGGAAAGGGAGAAAAAATTGACCTTATCAACAGCCCGGTGGTAAATTTTTCCTGCTATTTGATATTTGGGAAAACAATGAAGCACTACACCAAAGGAGAGTGCACCTCGGAAAAAATCTCAGTCGTGGAACACTGCATTCAAGGAGCACAGTTGAACTGGTGCTCATTCTTTTTGAACGAACTATTTGAGGCTTGCGAGGAAAATTACAAGCGAGCCATAGGATTCATCTACAGTTACCTCATCATGGCCTTTGCAATGTGGAAGTGGACTCACCCAGGGATCAGATAGCTCACAGAAATTACTCACGACCAACCAATGGCACTAAGGTTCACGCCTTGGAGAGTATCAGGAGATCCAAGTACCAAAGAAGTCAATGAAGAAGTGTTTGCATTTTGGTACAGACAAATAGTCGACGTGGTTGGGAGCCAGCAAAGGGTTCGAAGGGACATATTGGATAGATACTCTCCACAAATATGGTTTGGTGTGACCCATAACAATACTTACATCTGACCAAGTTGCGTGGATGAAACCACTTTCCAAATGAGGCCACTGAAGTTCCATGTAGAGGAGGAGGCCTTCCACACATAATTTTGTTTGTGGCCAAGAGCGAAGATGGAGGTCAGAAGTGAGATCCCACATTACTCATTTGAGAAAATGCTAGCAAAATCAATCCCATGGAGACACCAGAAGAAGCAGTGCAAAGGATCTCACAACTGCAACTACGACCACTACTGGACCAACTCGAAACATGGGTAAAAGGCTTCAACCTGGTAATAGAAACTCTTACAAGTACATCTACTGTATTTCCTAATTTTTCTCAGTTCTAGAAATTGAATACTACATCCCTATCCACAACCAACCCCATCATTACTGCCCTACCATCCACCACATTCAATTCCCCTTCGCTAACCACAGTCACTCCAATCCGAAAGACCAAGGTGACCAAGCCTCCAATACCTGCACCCAAACCAAAGAAAGCACAAACTATGGCACCCAAACAAGTAGTTGACATCATAGGGGAAAACTAGCCCTAGCCTATGGTTACATGCATACTAATTCAAGAAGAGCTAGAGGTTGCCACCCAAACAACCTTTGCACTACCTGTGTTCGATTCGTCTTCAGTCCTGAACATTTAGAGATCATCGCCACTTCATACGCACAATTCATCACCACGCACTTCATTCATGTCCAAGGACCACCCCACCCATACTCTGTCCACTTCAGCAACCATTTCAGATCCAAAAAAACTAGGGACCAAAACAAATGGTGATACCGAGGTAGTATTTAACTCAGGTACAACTGGAGTACCCGAGGTTGACCAAACCAAAGTGGGATAGGGCACCTTTCTAGAGATATTAGTCTAAGGAGGGTCTTTCACTTCTAATACAATGCCCACCCCAACAGAGCTAAGACCTTTCCAGAAAACCAATCTAACATTGCAACAGTTCATACCATCCACTAGTATGAACGTTCCCGAACCCCAGATACTGCAACAGAATCAGCCAACATATCCACCGGAACATTCAGAGAAATCAATCACCAGTGGGAAACCACTCCAGGAGAGACAACCAACCGAGGAGATGTCGAGCACTGAGAAATTGCATAGTTGGGTAGATGGCCAACTATACAGTTTTATCCAAATGGCAGCACAACAAGCATAAGGACTGCACAATGACCTCCAACAGAGATTCGAGAAGCAACAACAACAAGTGATTTCCCTTGCTGATGAGCGCAATCAACTCAGAAGTGAGAAGGACACCCTACAAAAGCAACTGGAACAAGTGATAGAGTTCTTTAAAGACCTATGGTTGAATGTTGTTGCCCAAGATAGAAAAACACCAGAGGATATTTTGGCATGCTCAATGGTCAAAATACTCATTCGAGTAAAGATGGCATGCATGAGTCTGAGCAGAGAAAACTAGGAACTAAAAGAGGTGCTTGCAGCTAGGCCAACATTGCTAGATCCTTCCATGGTATATGTAGAGAAGGTAACAGAGAGACAGAGACAGAAGAAAGGAATAAGGGAAACCCTCAGGACAACGGTTAGATACACCTATAGCTTGTTAGAGCAATGACATGAATGCACGAATTCATTAACAATGAAATCACAACCAATTTTAGCGCAGCTTCAGAAATTTTTCCTGGAAATAAAAGAAGCTAGAGATCCAGTCAGCAAAACACAATTGTATGACTAGGCATATGCACTTGAAACCAAAATTCAGAAAATTGAAGAACACTCAGCAGCAACAAAGCAACTTCTGAGGGAGCTAAGGCAACTGGTAAAACAAAAGGCTGAGGCAATACAGAAAATGGATTCTGAAGCTGAGCCAAAGATACAAGAGGTGTTTAGCAAGCTACCGCTTGTGGCGAATGAAACAAAGGCCGAAAGGATCGTCACTCAAACAGATCATTTGCTCAAAGAATGGCAACAATCAATAGCTGAGTTCACGGAACTCAAGACATCAACATTGCGCAAGGTTCCCGATTTGGGGCCTTTGATGGAATAGGGTGAAGCAACAGGATAAACTAGGCTAGCCTTGGAAGCCGACAGACCACCGGAAGCAGCAACAATAGGGAAAGTTTGACTCAAGACGAGTCAATAGCATTTGGTCGGGGCCTCTTTGGGCCCTTTTTTTGGGATAGAATAGTTTTGAGTTGCGGAGAGTTGGAAGACACGTGGCGGAACGCAATCAAGTTATACAGGGAGCTGTCACGGTTGAGGAAAGCTTGAAGACAGGTGGCACGGCATTGGTAGAGAACATCGCAAATGGTAGAGATGGGAGACAATAAAAATCAGTAGAACTCGCAGTAAAAGGAAGAAGCAAATGGCTGTGGAGCGAGGAAAAAGGCAAGGACTGGCAGTGTCTGCCGGGGAGAAACAAATAGGCAGGCAGTCAGTCAGCGGCAGGAGTTAGTTAATCAATCCGGTGAGAAGCTGAGGAGAAGAAGCAGAGCCTCAGGAGAGCTATGTGTAAAGTCTTTTGTACTGAAATAGATTTTAATAGACTCTGCAGAGCACATGTATGTTGTTTTGATACTGTTAATGAAATCATGTGTTTCTGTGTGTGATATTGTGAGTTGATAGATGGTTAATTTCTTATAGTGAATATATGCCTAGATCAAATTTTTAATTCAATGTTCTGAACATATCCTGATGAATGATAGCTCCTTCTTAAAGTTAAGATATATATGTGGCTTATAAATATCCATAGATGTTATCTGTGTTCATATTTTTCTTCTACATGATCTAGCTTCTAATCTTCCTAAGGTCACGACATGCCTCGTGTGAGACTCCCTACTCCCTTGAGTAGGGTGAAAATTTCGGCGTTGTTCTAGACTACTACGGAAACCTTGTTGGCCTCAAACCTGAACCTGGGTATTTCCTAGAGACCTCCTTTTTTGCCAACATCTGGATTCTTGAACATGGAGTCTTCAAGTGAAAGCTTTAGCCTTTCAGTGTCTTACTATTGTCCACCATCAAGAGTCAAATATCAACTTAATAGTCTTTTCTATGGAAAATGAAACCTTTCTTCTCCAGTATGGTCGCCAAAATGTTAGCACTCTGTAATTTCCCAAAGTTATGAAGGAAACCCAGAGGTAACCATAGAACCAATTCGGAAGTTGGGATCTAGCCGTGCCAGCTTCAAAGAGGGATCTCTCTGTTAGATTTAACTTTGTTGATTTTATAATTTTAGGCTAGATATGAAGTTCGGGGTTTGGTTTTTTGAATGTTTTGGTTGAAAATGTAAAGAAATGCCATTAGGAAATGGAATCAAAATATTTTTGGAGTGATCAAGTGAATAAATATAAGATCAGAAGTAAGATGGAAAGGTAGGCAAGGCATTGCATCTTAGAAGCTTTGTGGTGTGAAAGAGAATAAAATATTGGGATCAATTATAATATAGAGCATTGTAACCTTAATTATATATTTAAACTTCAGTGAAAAACATTAATATTATTTCAAAGCCAGAATTGAGTTTATTTAAACAAATTAAAATTCTTATTTTTCTTTGAATGATATAGAACATAAATACATATGGAAAACAGAGTAATTACAAAGTTACAAGCAGAATGAACATCACTAATTAAGCCTGACACGGGAATCCTAGAACATTGTCTCTATTAATGGAAATTGATCACTTTTGGCTCACAGCACGACTTTAATTCAAAGTAATTCTTTCTTCATACATTTTTCACACATAATACTTCGAATTTGGAAGTATTTATACAAAACTATCAAAAATATCTTCAGTGAAAATCTCAAGATGTTTTACAAAATATCAAAAACTGCTTTACAAAGATAGAACAAAATTATAGGAGATATGAAACTATTGTAGCTACTTGGAACCATATTTGAGGATTGATGGTGGTAAGGAACAACAATTAAAATTTTATAGAAAGTCTAATTTGATGAGGTGGCATCCAAGTCACTAACTGTCTATGAGCTTTTTCCTCACGAAATTCTGAAAACTAGGGTCTAGTGATCCCTTTGAATATCTCAATCCAAGATAGTTGTGTGAAAATTGAGAGAGGTTTTTTTATATGAGTATGTTACCAACAAAAAAATCTTTATTTTTTTTTAAATTCATTTCCACCTATTCAAAAACCGTATTTGACAACTATGACTAAAACATGAAATTTCTCGAAAATATCCCTTCAAATATGCATTCAAAACTCCCAAACCACAATAGTTGTTAGAAAAATGAAAGAGGGTTTTCAAAATGGTACCATTCCAGACAAAATCCTCTTTTGGGCTTGAGAAATGCATTCTAATTTGTTTAAACCATGCTTTAACTTACTGTGTTGTATAGGAAAAAACATAGTTTTAACCAACCATTTTTCCAACTTGGTGCTGACTTTAATTTCCAACGTTCACTATTGATTTGGCGGGAGTGGGATGAACTGGATATATGAAGTGGAGGTATGAGGTGACATGGAGGTGGAGAATAATGGAGGGTATGTGGCAGTCGGTGAGTGGACGAGATGAGTGACGTGAGAGTAAATGATATTTTTTGTTGGCGGATGGTAGTTTTCAGAGGCAGGGTGCAAAATGTTGTGGAACTGCCGCGTTTCATAGTAGGTACCTCCTTTTAGGAAACCCCCCCCCCCCCCACGCCACCCGCAAATAAATCATGAAGAAGCTCAGTGGGGCCTGAAAACGATCCCTCGTCATTGATCCACACAGCGTGGATCATGCCCGTTGAGAGGTGTGCCCACATTATTACAGGTGCCAAAAAGTGTCATATCAACAAAATATTTTTTACAATTTGATTAATCACAATTTAAAAGAAACAATTATTAACATTAACATGCTTAATTAACCTCTAATATTGCACTTTGAATTCCAAGCATGATTTTTATTTTTCGTAAGGTTTTAAGTTTCTTCTTTGTTTTGTGGTTTTGAGGAGCAGACTTAAACTTAGTCTATCTCTTAATAAAGAAATAAATTTGAAGCACCAGTGTTGGATTGAGATTTCCTGACCCAGGTTCAGAGTTGAGGTTAACCAAAAAAACCCTCTTACTAGCCCTTTCGACAGTGACCTGCTTGCACAAGTCAAAGTCTCACCCGAAGCAGTATGGGGGGGGTGCTGGAACCAGGTTTCCACACCCTAAGAGAGGTTTGAATGATGTGGGTTCCTTAAGATCCAAAATAACCATAAACAGACCTTCGCAACAGAAGTCCTAACAAGGAAACCCTTATAGATAGATTTAGGTCACTTATGCAGAATATCTTGTGCGCAGGTTAATGCAGGATTCGTAAACCAAGTAATAACTATTAACAAACAATATTAGAGCCCAATAACATTAGATCCTTCCAATAATCATTCATATAAGCTCAGAAACAGTTGCACAAGAGATCTAATTACAGACAATACAAGAATCAGAAATAACATGCAGAAACATTCATAGCATCAATAGTAGATGCATTTCAGACTCAGATATCCGCAAAAATAGTTCTTTATTAATATCAATTCATATCCTTCATACAAAAACCCTTCAGTCACCCACGCACGCAGTCAGCAGGGTCCACACACAACCAACATGAGCCTTCTACGCAGAAAAATACACACAAAATATCACAAAATAGCTAGATCTATCAACAATGTTCAGACTTATCCAAAAACTGACTCTTTAGACTCGATCTAGACTTCTACTTATAGTTTTAACCTACACCACTCTAGGGTCTGCAAACTGTGTTTTGAGGCCTCTTCTTCTACCATTGGAAATATGATGCAGGATGTTGTCCTTGATGGCAACCCACTGAATATACACCATCTCACCCCCGCATTTTTCCCAACATCTTTCACCCTTTTTACTCATTATAACTCATGAGGGGATTTGAACCGCCCCAAAGCCCCTTGATTTGTGCTACACATGACTAAACTTACAAAATATGCTACAAAATATATCAAAATAGTCTTCAGACTTAGGGGACACCGCCCCAACAGGCCCCCAACACAATCTTGTGACTCGTCCTGAGTCACACTGGCAATGGGTTCTTCATTTTTTTTTTGGACTCCTCGATAGCAGTAGCAAAGGGTACTAATACACACACAATCTAGTCCGATGTTCTCTCCACAATCTTCGCGATCTTCTCTGAAGTCGACCCTTCTATGGCAAAAGTGACACTTTGTAAGGTCTGATTGAGAGTTATGATTGCAGCATCCAAGTCCTGAGACAACTTCATTTCCTCATCTGCCCATGGCTTCATATGATCAGTGACGATCTATTTTTTGCAGCAAAGCTCCTCAACCTCATCTCGCAGTGCCTGGCTGGTCTGAAGGCGTGCCATTCGCTGAGATCTCCCCGACCATAAAAAAACTCAATTGGTGGGGTGGCTAGGAGTTCAATGTGCATAATCATCATTTTTCAACATTTCTACCAATCTTGGATGGATCCCTTGTGCGTCGTCGACAAACGCACTGGAGTTGCGCGGATAGACAAATCAAACACCCCGAACCTTCATTCCTCTGGGATAACTTTTTCCAATGCTTCCAAAAATTCTTTGACACTACCAAAACCATCAAAGTAGGGTAGTTCTCTTACCTATGAGGATATGCATCAGAATTTTTTCATGATCTTGAGGCAGCATAGCACAGATACATCGTGCAACTGATTAATCTAGTTCTCCATCTCGCCATCTGAATCTGAGAAACACGAGCTATCCTTCTCCTAATTCAACATGCCATCAACTGTGGGGTTTATCCAATCTTCATCCCGCGTAGTCAATTTTTAAATATGGTCGAAATCATCCCCTTCACGCACTAGTTCTGTGTATCTTTCTCCTTCTACTGGATCTAGTGGGACTATCACCCGTGTACCATAATTCTCAAAGATCATGCTTATACGCTTCAGGTTGATGATGCATCCCATATCAATGGCCCAATCCAATCCTAACAGTGCAGGGTAGGGGTATGCATCATCCAAAATTTGTATTACTTCTAAATCCGTACATATCTTTACTCTGGCGATGTCTACCACAACTTGAGGAAGCCTTCCAAGTGGAATGTTATTTTGTTGATTAGCCATGTGTAGCTGAATGGTGGACCATTCCGACTTTGGTTCTTCCATCTTCTACCAGGTTTTCTTAGGTAATACGTTTTCATCAGACCCCAGATCCAAGATGACTTGATCCATCTCATATTCTCCAATCTGCACAGTCATGCACATATCCCTACCCGTTCTCTTCTTCTACTTATAAACCTTGTTCATGGCCTTGGTTTCTGTTTGAGGCATGTCCTTTTTTGCGCATCTGTCTATCATGGCCTGGAGATTATATACTAGCTTCTGATTGCATAGTATCTCAATGTAGGCTTGTATGAGTTTTTTAACTTCATCATCATCTTTTGGTTCCATGGGAGTCCTTGACGTGGATTCTCATGCATCAGCAAAATCCTTTCTGGCCTCAATGAAAATCTCTTTTTATTTCCGTAGATTGAGGCCATCCTTCTTGTCAGATGCCTTTCTGATCAGTGGATCTGCGGTAGCCTTTTCATAATTTCCTCCAGTGGCAACGCTGTTGTGTGTAATTACATTTACACTTGGGCCATCGTCGCATAGTTCAACTTTAACCATCTATATGTTCTATGTCGGTGTCTGTTGCTTTTCTACATTTTAGCTATTAACACTAGACAATATTCAATTACATGATCAAATTATGTTATGTCCCTATATTAATACTGTAGTCCCTTATTGTTGTTAGTGTAACCCCCTTATTGTTATTGATGTACCCCTGTAACCCCAATATTGTTATTATTGTTCCCTTACTTTGTTATTGTTAGGTTGGCTAGGATTATATTGTGACCCCATGGAATCCTATATATAGAAGGAGGTTTTTTCATTTGTATCATCCAATAATTGTTCATTTATGTAATGTAAAGAAGGTTTCCCCCTCAAATTGGCTAAATTCTAAGGCTTTGATCTCTCTTTTCTTCCATGTTTGGAGCTGGTTTCATAACATTTGGCATTAGAGCTTTCGATTCTAGTGTTTCGTTGCTCCAAACATGTCATTGTGGAATTTCCGCTATAACGTTTTTTTCTACCAAGGTTCAAACACTGAAAATTTTAACACATGAAGCTGAAATCTTGAGGAAAGTTATGATTAGCAATATTTTCAGAGATATGATCTATGGAAGTTATGGTTTTTTCAGCCTCCTGAATTTAATCTAAAAGAGGCAACCTTGGGAAAATCATCATAACTCTCTCTCTGAGTATCGGATTGGAATTCTGTAAAAAGTACCAAAATTGCACGGACTTTAGTTTTATGTGTATCAATTTCAGAGCCGAAGGAGGAAACAATGACATGTGTCATGCCATACAATTTCGCTTTACTGAACGAGTCCATAATTAGGTCATTGTGGGGTATTGGGCATAAATTTGTCTTGAAGCATCCAAATTAGGTCAGAATTGTGGCATTCAAAAGAAGATTAAGAGGGATGCTATAGGACCAAATTTCAGATATTTAAGATCCTAAATCATATATATAATTCAGTTTCAATATCAAGCTCCTCAAAAGCAAAAAAAAGGTGTGTATTTTTTCTCAAATTGCATAAGTCTTGTTTCAAAAATCAGTTTGAAGTAATTCCAAGGGCATATTGAAGCATAGATATCAGTATTGGGTTTTAAAATTCCCCACTAAAAATAATTCAACACCCATTAATCCCTCATAATACTCTACTATTCTCATGAATATGAAGAAGTGCAACATGATATATCAAAATTACAAGAGAAGGTGCACCAAATTTCACTCTTGCAAAGAGCAACAAAAAATGAAATGGAAGTTTTGAAGAAAAGTGCGGAAGCTAAGATGTATAGTTTGAAGAAAGGCATGATGGATGGTTTGAATAATGGAATGGAAGACATGGAAGCTAATATCAAAGAATAAATGAAAGACAACATGGAAGACATGAAGAATTATCTAAAAGCAGGCATGGACGGTTTGAAGGAAGGTTTGAAAAAGTTGATACAAGAAATGATTCCCAATGGCGAAAAAATAGTAGAGGAAACACATGATGAGAAAAAAATAAATTTTAATCGTGATTTCATAAACTCGAATGTTAGATGGAAGACCCACCATATTCGAAAGATCGATATGAGGAAGTTTGATGGCAAGGATCCTGTAACATAAATACTACAGATGGAGCAATATTTTGATCTCAATAATGTGAAAAACACACAAAAGGTATGCATTGCAACTTTATATTTAGAACAAAATACGTTTTTATGGTATCGATGGCTTTGCTCCCATAAAATTACTATCACTTGTTCTATTTTTACGGAGGAAATGATAGCACATTATGAGAATACAAAGAGAAACACCTTCTTTAGCCAATTGATAAATCTCAAACAAAAGGTTTCAGTGGTGGAGAACATTGAGGACTTCCAAAAATTGAATATAAGGGTAACCGATATTCCATACGAACACAAGATTGATGTTTTCATATGGACCTTAAAGGATAACATCCACCATGAGGTTCGCGTTTGGGAACCTGATTCATTGGAGAAGGCATCAGGTTGGCAAGAAAAATTGAAGGGAAAATTATGGTGACAAGGAAGCCTACCACTCATATCTATAAAGATGGAAGTGTTGCTACTCCCAGAATTCCACAACCTACAAGGTTGACACCACAAAATTTGGAATAAAAAAGAGCAAAAGGGCTTTGCTACAGTTGTGATAGCAAATACACTAAAGGTCATAAGTGTGCTGAAAAGAAATTATTTTACATAGATTGTGAAGAGGAGGAAGATAATGAACAAGAAACTTCAAAAGAAGAGGATATACACCAGGAACCAACCCTACGGAAAGAAGAAATGAGTCCAACCATATCGTGCAATGCATTGGCAGGAATTACCACTCCTCAAAATCTCAAGATAGAAGGACATATCAAGAAGAAAAAGGTAATAGTGTTGATTGATTCGGGTAGTACCCATCATTTTATTCATTGTAAGGTAGCCAAGTAATTGAATTTCTTCCTATATCCAGCACCAGAATGTCAAGTGATGGTTGCAAATTGAGGAACTATAAATTTCTCTGAAAATGCCATAATATAAAGATAACCATGGGGGAATATGTATTGAATAGTCCAATGATTTCCATTCCAATGGGAGGTGTTGATATTGTACAAGGAGTACAATGGTTACAATCTCTGGGGATGGTAGCTTTGAATTTTCAAAAAATTTTCTTGAAATTTTTTTTGGAAGGAAAGGAAGTTGAATTATGGGGTATCACAGGGAAGCCGAGAAAGATAATAAGCTCTAATGTCATGAGAAAGCTTCCGAAGAAAGAACAATGAGGTGTAATTGCACAATTATGCTCACTATAAGTTCCAACATCAAAATCATCTATTTCTCCATATCTCCAAAAAGTCTTGGACAATCATTCTAAGGTGTTTGAAAATCCCAAAGGACTCCCACCTATTCATGATCATGATCATGATATTCATTTGATTCCAGGAAGTGTTCCTCCAAACATTAGGTCTTACAGATATCCTTATGTCCAAAAGAGCAAAATTGAATGTATGATTGCAGAAATGTTTGAGGTTGGTATAATTCAACCTAGTCAAAGTTCTTTCTCTTCTCTAGTAGTATTGGTGCACAAGAAGGATGAATCATGGCGCATGTGTCTGGATTATAGGGAGCTCAATAAGCTGACTATTAAAGATAAATTTCACATTCCTGTGATTGATGAATTACATGGAGCAATTTATTTTACCAAGTTGGATCTTCGTTCAGGATATCATCAAATTAGAATGAAGATTGAAGATATTCCGAAAACATCATTTTGAAATTATGAGGGTCATTATGAATTTTTGTTCATGCATTTTGGCCTTACCAATGCACCTTCTACATTTCAAGGGTTGATTAATTCCTTTTCAAACCCTTCCTTAGAAAAATTGTGTTAGTATTTTTTGATGATATACTAATCTACAGTTGGTCTTGGAAGGATCATGTTCAACATGTTGACAGGGTGCTCAAACTATTGGAGGAGAAACAATTATATGAAAAAACCTCCAAATGTTTATTTGGAGTACAAAAGGTGGAATATCTGGGTCATATTGTATCTCATGAGGGTGTTAAGGTAGACCCTAACAATAATAAATCCATTAAGGAATGGAAAGTCCCCACAACAATAAAGCATTTGCAAGGATTTCTTGGGTTAACAGGGTATTATCACAATTTTGTTAAGAATTATGGGAGAATAGTAGCACCTCTAACAAAATTATTCAAGAAAGATGCATTTTCATGGACTCCTGAAGAAACTAAGTCCTTTGAAAATCTTAAAGAGGCAATGTGCCTAGCACCTATCTTAGCTATGCCAGAATTCACTGAAAACCTTTATTGTGGAATTTGATGCCTCATGAAATGGAATTGGTGTTGTTAAATGCAAGAAGGAAGACCTATTTCTTTTGAAAGTCTTACCATCAAAGGAAATTATTTACATAAAGCTATTTATGAGAATGAAATGTTGGCAATATTACATGCACTAAAAAAATGGTGACCTTACCTAATGCGAAGACACTTCAAGTTAAAATTGATCGTCATAGTCTTAAACACTTTTTGGAACAAAGACTATCTTCAAAAGAGCAAAAGAAATGGGTCACAAAGATGTTAGGTTATGACTTTGAAATCATCTACAAAAAAAGGAAGCTAGATGTTGTTGCAGATGCAATCTCAAGAAAGGATGAAGAGGTGGAATAATTGCTTTGTGCCATTTCTATTATCCAACCAAATTGGATAACCCAAGCAAGGGATGAATGGAAGAAGGACGAAGAAGTGTGGACACTCATTCAAAAGTTGCAGCAAGATCCCAGTACATGTGATAAATTTAATTGGAAAAATGATTCCTTATGGTACAACGATCGCTTATATCTTTGTAATAATTCCCAACTAAAACAAAATATATTTTTGGAATTGCACACTTTTCCTTTAGGAGGACACTCAGAATTTTTAAAAACTTACCACAAGGTGAAGAAATAATATTTTTGGGATGACCTTAAATATTTTATTCAAAAGTTTGTGGCGGAATGTTTGGTTTGCCAACAAAATAAAGTTGAGACAATTAAGACCCCGATATCTTCTACAACTTTTATCCATTACAATTCAACGTTGGGAGGAGATTTCAATGGATTTTATCACAGGTTTACCTAATTCCGTAGGAAAGAGTGTCATCATGGTGGCATTTGATATACTTACCAAGTATGCACACTTTGTTTCATTATCTCATCCATTTAAAGCAAGTACAGTTGCTACTGTATTTATGGAAACAATTCAAAAGATACATGGAAACCCAAATATTATTGTAAGCGACAGAGATCCCATTTTTACTGGAAATTTTTAGATGGAATTGTTTTATTGTTTGGGTACTCAAATAGCTCATGGCTCATCTTATCATCCTCAATCTGATGGTCAAACTAAGATAGTGAAAAAATGTTTGGAAAGATATCTTCATTATTTTTTATCTGATAAGCAAACACAATGGTTCAAGTGGTTCCTCTGGCTGAATGGTGGTATAACACTTCCTTCCATACTGCAGCAAAAATGACCCCATTTATGGCACTTTATGGATATAATCCACCGTCCATCACATCATGTTTAAGAGAAAATTCTAAGGTACAAGTAGTGGAAGATCACATCGAGCATCAACAACAAGTTCTCCAAATCTTAAAGGATAACCTAAATTTGGCACAAACTCCAATGAAACAACAAGAAGATCAACATTGCATCGAGAGAAGTTTTGATGTAGGAGATTGGGTATTTTTTTGGCTACAACCATACAAACAAATGTCCCTCAAGAAATATAAGAAGGATAATAAATTATCACCAAAGTACTATGGTCCTTACAAGGTGTTGCAAAATATTGGTACTATGGCATACAAATTGGAGCTTCCTGCTTCTTCGTGAGTGCATCCAATTTTCCATGTTTTAGGCTTAAAGAAGGTTATAGGTGAAAAAATTCTAGTTCAAACAATATTTCCAGAACTTTATGAGGAAGGAAAAATAATATTGGAACCTAAAGCAGTCATGGAAATAATAACTCGACGGCTACAAAATCGATCAATTTCAGAGTATCTCATCAAGTGGAAGAACTTACCCACTGAAGATTCTACATGCGAGGATGAGAATTTCATACAGAAGCATCTAGATCTACTCAGTAATTGAGGACAACACTTTTTTGAAGGAGAGGGGCATTTTAGGTCCCTAGATTACTAGTGTAGTCCCTTATTTTTGTTAGTGTAACCCCCTTATTGTTATTGTTGTACCCATGTAACCCCCATATTGTTATTATTGTGCCCTTACATTATTATTGTTAGGTCTCCAAGGATTATATTGTAACCCCATGGACTCCTATATATAGAAGGAGGTTTAATCATTTTTATTATCCAAGTATTGTTCATTTATGTAATGTAAAGGAGGTTTCCCCCTCGAAGTGGTTGAATTATAAGGCGTTAATCTTTCTGTTCTTCTATTTTTCGAGCTGGTTTCATAAAAAATTTCCTACAGTACCTATAGGATTGTCACGCAGGGTTCAGACGGTCACATGCATAGTGTCCAACATCTCCATAATTATAGAAAATTAGTTCCCCTCTCCCTCGACCTGCGCCTCCACCTCTTCCCCCTCCCCTTCCTCTTGCTGGGGATCCTCCTCGTCCAGAGGGAGATGTTGGGCACGAAGGGCTGTCTTGCACCCTGTACAGGTTCGCTTTGTATATCATTAGGTCAAGCATTCTGTATTGGTGCTCATCATGACCAACTGAAGAGAAGAATCTGAACCAATGTTTCTTAAATTCTGGTACATAGGCTCCTAATCGTGGGCAGTGGTCTGTATCGTGCCGCCCATCCACCCTACAATCAACGCATGACAGTGTGGGGGTACTAGGCCAAGCAGCATCTCTAGGGCATAGTGGATTCATTCCCCCACCTTGCATATAATATGACAGCAGAGGGCACTGATATTTGGTGTAGCTAGCTCCCTTACAATGGATGCACCAAACATCTGCACCAAATTCTTTACCCCAGTCTCTTCACAGATTATGAATTTCTAAGTGCATAACTTCTAATTGGCTTTGAATTTGTAGCGTTCCAAATTTAACATCATCCCTAGGCACAAATTCTTATTTCATAGAAATTTCCAGGGCTTCTTCCTAAGAATAAATCTTCTGCTGACCCATAGGCTCGAGCATATGTGCAAATAGCATGGAAATGAACCATTCCTTATTCTGATTTTCATCATAAACAAATCCTCGGTCACTGATAGTTTGCTTCAGTCATTGGTGAGCTTCCTGTTGATCTGTGGTTGTCATTGATATCAACACAAGCAGCACCAGGGGCTACCCCGATCATGCATGGGAATTTTTACCTACCAAATTACTATATTCTGGGTCAAGATTGTTTTTTATGGTTTCTAATTGTCGAGATGTTTTCGTTGATATATGGTAGGCCATGTAATTCTTCACGGTTTGATAGATATTCATGTTTGAAGTTTGTAACCCCAGTTAGTGGGCTAAACCCCCATGGGGTTGTGGCATGGGTCATTGAAAATTCAATAATTAATCATTTTTAAGCTCCTGAAATCCCTACCACTTTCACTTTTTGAAGACCCTCTCAACCTAAGCATTTATATAAATTGTGATCCTCATATCCTCCTCATGTAGGGATTTCGCTACCTAAGATAGGTCATCGTGGAATTTTTTCTCTAACTTTATTTCTACAAAGTTTTAGAAGCTGAAATTTTTATGAAGAGAAGACAAAATACTGAGGAAGCTCCTGTAAGAATTTTAGATCAAGGTGCACAACATTTTCTGAGATATGATCTATGGAATTCAATGTTTTTGCAGGCTCCTGAACTTCATCTCAAAGAAGTGACCTTGGGAAAATCATCATAAATCTCTCTCAGAGTATTAGATTTGAATTCTCTAAAAAGTGACAGAGAGTGCACGAATTTTTTCTTTCTCTATATCAATTTCAGAGCTGAATGAAGAAACTGTGACACATGGTATGCCATACAAGTTTTCTCTACTGAACCAGTCCATAATTAGGTCATTGTGAGAGATTGGGTATGACTCTCCCTTGAAGAATCCAAATTGGGTTAGACCTATGGCATTGGAAAGAAGAATCAGAGGAATGCTACAGAAGCAAAAATCACATATTGGGGATCTAAAATAATAGAGATACACCAGATTCAATATCGATATCCTAGAAGGCAAGAAAAAGCTAGATCATGTGTTGTCAAAGGCTACAAAGGACCAAAATTTCTAGGGCAGCAAAGAAAAGCAAGGTGCAGTAGAGGGTAGCATGATAAGAGCAGCAATCAAGGTGAAGAAAAACAACAAGAATTTCACCACATGAAGTATTCAAGTGGGCAACACTTCATACAGTCATTATAAAGGTATCATTATACTAAGTCATTGTAAATGTATCATTGTAAAAATTGTACAAGTGTCTATCTTCCAAGAGTTGAAGAGGCAGTTTTGAGAGGTCTAGGATCATCATTAGGTGGTTGTGTCATAGTTGGGGTTATGGTTTAGTGTGTATTATTCTTCTACATCATTCTATATCATTGTAAAGTGGACCATTTTCCCTGGTACGGGAGTCCATTCTTCTTTTATTCTTCTATAGGGTGGTAGGGTGTTGCTAGGTTGGTGCATGAAGTCACCAATAGGTTCAAGCCTATGAAAAATTCAAGGTGGTAGGGTGGTGCTAGGGTTAGTTGTAGCTCATTGGGTTTTGGGGAATCCGTTCGGTTGACTACTGAAGAATATCGGGCATTGGAGCATCCATTCAGTGGGAGCTGGAGAAGAATGTCTTTCTAGATTCTAGGAAGTTGGAGCTTTATTTTCAATTGGAGATGAATATTAATGAATTATTAGAAAATTACTCAGGTGGTTTTTGTCCCTGAGAGGGTTTCCACCTTAAAAACTGTATGCAGTTGTGTTACTTTTGTTTACTTCTATCATTATACAAACACTGATAATAATTGGAGATTAACTTATGCTCTGAAATATTAATAATAATACCAATTGAAAGGAATATTGATTCACCCCCCCCCCCCCCCCCCCCCTCTCGGTATTTCCAACAATTGGTTTTAGAGCTTGGTTCCTTCAATAGCAGTTTAACAAATGGAAGGAGGTCATGGAGCATACCAAGAATGATGTACCTCTGTTCAATGAAAATAATTATGCACTCTAGAAAGGAAGAATGGAGGTCTATCTCTTGGTGCGAGGTTACGAAGTATGAGACACTTTTCAAAATGGATTTACATCAACCGCGGATGAATAAGGTAAGAATAATTTGGTAAATGATGCAAAAGAAAAGAATATTATTATCAGTGGACTTATTGAATATGCTTATTAGAAAGTGTTGGGTTGTAAAACCGCCAAAAATGTATGGGACAAGCTTGAGAATAGATATGCAGGTGACTCAAATGTCAAAGAAGCAAAGCTTCAAATCTATAGAGAAAAATATGAGCAACTTAGAATGAAATAATATGGCAACATTACTGCATACTTCCAATATGTTGATGAAATAACCAACACTCTGGAATGATTGGGAGAGCCAGTTGACGAGAATAATATTATACTAAAGATTCTTAGAACGTTACCAAGGAGATTCAACCCAAAGGTATCAGTCTTAGAATATAGTGCAAATATATTGGAAAATCTCAACAAAGAGGAATTACATGGAGTACTCATAGCATATGAAATGAGACTTGATGAAGAAGAGGGTACTTCTCATCTAGAAACTGCATTCATTGCATCTAAGAAAACCAATAAGGACAAACAACCTTCAATTGAAAAGACATGCACCTGCAAGTGTGAAGAAATGGAGATGATGAAGAAAGTCTTTCAGATGAATAATATGCTTAATTTATGAGAAAACTAAAAATTGGTAAGGAAAATTCAAAGGTAAACTTCCATTGATATGTTTCGGCTGTGGTGAGGTTGGGTATTTCACAACAATATGTCCGAATAGAAGTGATGGCAACTCAAAAGGAAAGAAAGGCTTTAAGAAATTCAACAAGAAAGGCAAAATGAAAGGATCCAAAAGTAACTTTCTCTCTAAAGAAGATAGCTCATCATCCGATGAAGACATTTACATCGAAGAAGAAGCTAATGAGAGAGTATTGTTTATGTCCAATCACAATAAACAAGAGGTATCAAACAACGAAGAAGAAGGGTTGACCATAGAAGAATTTTATAAGGAGGCAATCAGGCTTATAAAAGAGCTCAAGGCTAAGAAGATCCATTCAAATACTATTGAAGAACAATTTCAAGGTCTCAAAATTGAAGTTGAAGAACACAAATGTATTGAAGAGTCACTTCAAAACAAATTGGAAGAAAGAAACCAAGAAAGGGAAGCATTATAAACCAAAGTAGTCTCGCTGTGTAAGGAAGTGGAGAAGGGGAAAATGTCCAAAACTATGCCAACAGCTCAAGGGAATTGGAAGAAGTCATCAATAATAAACGATCTTAAAATGACAGAACTAGCCTCAGTTTCAAAGAAGAAGAAGCAGGACCTTATACAACAAAATAAAATGAACCTATGAGATCTGACATGCATGTAGACTTCATTGGACAAGATTCGCAAGAACATCCTTGGAAGATGATTCCTCGACGAATATTTTCATCCAGGTACCAACATATTTTCCATGGCTATCGTTATTCATGTGGAATATTTGGTCATAAAGCTGTAGAATGCCGCACGTACCCTAGGAACCAATACAATTCCAGGAGATCCTTCAAATATGAACCTCCCAGGGCTCAATGAAACATCAATAGATTTTAACATTTAAGAAATAATATGGAATGTTACAAATGTCAAAACTTTGGACACATACCTAGAGACTGCAGACTTTAAAATCCTCCAGAAGAATCTTCGAAGCCATAGAACGAACGAACATGGAAGAAGAAGAAGACTGATAATTGTGTTCTTGCTCTCAAGGCTCAAAACAACAAATATGTGTCGTATGTGGATAGCGATTGCTCAATGCATATGAATGGAGATAAAAATAAATTTGCATCTCTCAAAGAGAAGAGGATGGAACCATATCCTTTGGAAATGATGGATCTTCAAATGTTATAGGATTAGGTACCGTCACTCTCTAAAGCAAAGATTTTCTAGCCAAGAATGTTCTATTGGTTGAAAACATGAATCACAATCTGCTCAGTGTTGGACAAATGTGTGATCAAGGACACACAATGCTATTCAACTCCACAAAATGTGAAATCAGGAAAGGCATGTATGGTAAAATTGTGGCTACAGCAAGTCGATCTCCAAATGACATATATGTTCTGGATGAAGCAACTAAAACATGTCTACTAGCTAAAGAAGTTGAAAGTTGGTTATGGCACAAACTAATGGGTCACATAAACTTTGAAAATCTTGTTAGGATAAGTAAAAAGGAAGCAGTACGAGAAATGCCGACAATCTCAAAACCTTCCAACACAATATGTGAGGCCTGTCGGCATGGCAAGCAGACAAAAGTCCAATTTAAAACAAAAGAACACTTTGCATCACATCCATTGGAATTGATACATACTGATATATGTGGTCCTATGAGAAAAAAAGGCTTAGATGGATAATTATATTTCATGTTAATGATAGATGACTATACCAGGATGACAACCGTCAGTTCCCTAAAGAAAAAATCTAAAGCACTTGAGTGCTTTAAGATTTACAAGGATTTGGTCGAAAATGAAACTAATTTGAAAATAAAGTGTCTAAGATCATATAATGGCAGAGAATTAACTTCTAAATTATTTCAACAATACTGTGACGAAAATGGAATGAAAAGATAGTTTTCAACAGCACGAACACCTCAGCAAAATGGACATGCTGAAAGAATGAACAGAACCGTACAGGAAATGGGTAGAACAATGTTGAAGGACTGAAAATTGGATGAAAAATTGAGGGTTCAATAAATTGATACGACAATATTCATTATCAACCGAAGTATTCTAAGAAATAATTTCAACAAGACCCCATATGAATTATGGAAAGGAAAACTAGTTAATGTAAAATATTTCAGAAATTTCGGAAGCAAATATTATATCAAAAGAGAAAATCAAAATTTGGGTAAGTTTGAATCACGTGTTGATGAAGGTATCTTTTTTGGTCACTCACGCAAAAGAAAGGCCTATAAATTCTATAATCTAAGATGAAAACAGATAGTGGAAAGCATAAATGTTACATTTGATGAAGATGGTGTTCTAACGAATAATGATGAGGATCTAGAATCTTTGAAACTTGAGATAGAGGCTGAAAAAGACACAGAGAAAATTATAGAACAAGAAGCAAATATCAACCATGAATAAGTAAATAATGATCATCAAGATATATCGGAACAACAATAAGAAGATCCTCCAAAGAGAACAAAATAATGGATTCAAAAGAGCCATCCATCAAATCAAATCATTGGTGACATAAATGAAGGTCGATAGATTCGTTCATCACAACAAGCTCACATTACTTTTCTAGCAACCTTTGAGCCTAGTAGTTTTGAGGAAGCCAGCTAAAATGAACATTGGGTAGCAGTTATGAATGAAGAATTGGATCAAATCGAGAAGAATAACACCTGGGAATTAGTTCCACGACCAAAAGATAAAAATGTTATTAAGACAAAATGGGTGTTCAGGAACAAATTGAATGAATATGGATAGGTTACCAGAAACAAAGCAAGATTGGTTTGCAAAGGCTATGCACAAGTGGAAAGAATTGATTTCGACGAAACATTTGAACCAGTTGCCAGAATGGAATCCATCCAAATGTTTTTTGCCTATGCATGTTCAAGAAAAATCAAAGTCTACAAAATGGATAAGTCATCATTTCTAAATGGAGAATTAGAAGAAGAAGTTTACATCAAAGAACCTGAAGGTTTTCTACTATCAGAAAAAGAAGACTATGTTTGCAGGTTAAAGAATGATCTATATGGCCTCAAGCAAGCTCCCAGAGCATGGTATGCTCGTCTTGATGGATATCTACGTCAACAAGGGTTCAATAAAGGTACTGTTGATAGAAGTCTTTATGTACAAATAGATAAATATAATTTAACAATCGTTGAGCTATATGTGGATGATATAATATTTGGTAGAAATGATGATCAACTAAGTAAGAAATTTTCTACAAAGATGCAAAGTGAGTTTGAGATGTCTTTAATTGGTGAGATGACATACTTCTTAGGGTTTCAAATATCTCAGCAAGAGAAAGGAATATTTATATGTCAAGACAAGTACATCAAGGAAATGCTCAATAAATTCAAAATGGAAGATTGCAAACCCGTCCTTAGTCCAATGGTAACAAGTTTCAGATTCAGCATAAACGACTCATCTAAGGATGTGGATTAGAGGTTGTATACATCTATGATTGGTATTCTTCTATATGTAACAGCCTCCCGACCAGATGTTATGCAAGTAGTTGGACAAGTAGCAAGATTCCAAGAAGCACCAAAAGAATCACATATTATTGCAGTCAAAAGAATTCTTCGATATCTAAAGGGCACAAAATAATATGGCTTATGGTATCCCAAGGGTAACAATCTCATTATTCAAGCCTTTACAGATGTATATTGGGCAAGAATTTTTGATTATTGTAATATTACTAGTGAAGAAGCATTCTATCTAGGTGGTTGTCTCATATCATGGTTGAGAAAAAAACAAATCTCAATCTCCTTATCTACAACGGAAGCAGAATACATTGCAGCGGAAACATGTTGTACTCAAGTCCTTTGTATGAAACAAACTTTGCAATATCTTCAATTACAATTCAATGAGCCTATTCCCATATTCTATGACAACACCAGTGCCGTCAGCATATCCAAGAATGATGTCATGCATTCAAAAACAAAACACCTCCCAATCAAATATCATTTTGTTAGAGAGAAAGTTTCTGAAAAGAATATCAAACTTGAATATGCTGGTCCAAAAGAACAAATCGCTGATATCTTCACTAAACCTTTGCCTCGTGAAACATTTGAATATCTTCACCAAAATATTTTGATTCTCCCAAGTTCTCATTATATTTTCCTTATTCAGAATATAAAGGGGGAGTGGAAGTGTGTACAGGTCCTCGGGATGGTTGTGTGTCAGGGGGAGTTACTCTTTTCCATTGATGTCAAAGGGGGAGAGAATGTTGTAGGAAGAGGTGTCATGATTGCAGGGGGAGTACTTGTGTTGCCATCAATGCCAAAGGGGGATATTTTTGATCAGTGGTTGTCATTGATGTCAACCCAAGCAGCACCAAGGGCTACCCTGATCTTGCATGGGAATTTTGACCCACCAAATTACTATATTCTGGGTCAATAATTTTTTCGATGGTTTCTACTTGTCGAGATGTTTCCATTGATATATGGCATGCCATGTAATTCTTCACGGTTTGAAAGATATTCATGTTTGAAGTTTGTAACCCTAGTTAGTGGGCTAAAACCCCATGGGGTTGTGGCATGGGTCATTGAAAATTCAATAATTAATAATTCTTAAGCTCCTAAAATCCCTCCCATGTTCAATTTTTGAATAACCTCTCAAGCTAAGAATTTATATAAATTGTGATCCTCATATCCTCCTCATGTAGGGAATTCGCAACCTGAAACAGGTCATAATGGAATTTGCGCTCTAAAAATTTTTCTACGAAGTTTCAGAAGCCTAAATTTTTATGAGGTGAATCCGAAATCCTGAGGAAGCTCCCATAAAAAGTTCAAATTAAGGTGCAAAACATTTCTGGAGATATGATCTGTGGAAGTCAGTGTTTTTGCAGGCTCCTGAATTTCATCTCAAATAAGTGACCGTGGGAAAATCATCATAACTCTCTCTCTGAGTATCAGATTGGAATTATATAAAAAGTGACAGATATTGCATGGACTTTCATTTTCTATGGATCAATTTCAGAGCTGAATGAATAAACAGTGACATGTGGCATGCCGTACAAGTTCACTATATTGAACCAGTCTATATTTAGGTCATTGTGAGGGATTGGGCATAACTCTCTCTTGAAGAATCCAAATTGGGATAGACCTATGGAATTGGAAAGAAGACTCAAAGAACTACTACAGAACTGAAAATCACATATTGGGGATCTGAAATAACATAGATACACCAGATTCAATATCAAGATCCTAGAAGGCAAGAAAAAACTAGAGCATGTGTTTTCAAGGGCTGCAAAGGACCGGAATTTATAGGGTAGTAAAGCAAAGAAAGGTGCAGTATAGGGTAGCATGAAAAGAGCAGAAATCAAGGTGCAAAACAGCAGCAAGAATTTCACCACATGAAGTCTTCAAGTGGGCAACACTGCATACAGTCATTATAAAGGTATCATTGTACTAAGTCATTGTAAAAATTGTACAAGTGTCTATCTACCAAGAGTTGAAGAGGCAGTGTCGGGAGGTCTAGGATCATCATTAGGTGGTTGTGTCATAGTTGGGGTTATGGTCTAGTGTGTATTCATCTTCTACAACATTCTATATCATTGTTAAGTGGACCATTTTCCCTGGTACGGGAGTCCATTCTTCTTTTATTCTTCTATAGGGTGGTAGGGTGGTGCTAGGCTAGTGCATGAAGTCACCAACAAGTTCAAGCCTGTAAAAACTTCAGGGTGGTAGGGTTGTGCTAGGGTGAGTTGTAGCTCATTGGGTGCTGGGGCATCCATTCAGTTGACTACTGAAGAATCTCGAGCGTTAGAGCGTCCATCAAGTGGGAGCTGGATAAGAATGCTTTTCTAGATTCTAGGAAGTTGGAGATTTATTTTCAATTGGAGTTGAATATCAAAGAATTATTAGAAAATAATTCAGGTGGTTTTTGTCCCAAAGAGGGTACTCCCGCTCGAAATTTGAGTAAAAATTTGGGAGATAAGTTGAAAAAGTACTTTCTTTTTTTCCTTCTAAAATTTGATGATGTAATCAAATCTTATTTTATTCTTTCCAATGTTATTTTATAATTTCCTTAGGAGGCACATTTTAGACCTCATAATTCCCCTAATGGAGGAAGCCAGCCAGAATGAACATTGGGTAACAGCTATGAATGAAGAATTGGATCAAATCGAGAAGAATAAAACCTGGGAATTAGTTTCATGACCAAAAGATAAAAATGTCATTGGGACTAAATGGGTGTTCAGGAAAAAATTGAATGAAGATGGAAAGGTTACCACAAACAAAGTAAGATTGGTTTGCAAAGGCTATGCACAAGTGGAAGGAATTTATTTCGACGAAACATTTGCACCAATTTCCAGAATGGAATCCATCCAAATGTTTCTCGCCTATGCATGTTCAAGAAAAATCAAAGTCTACCAAATGGATGTTAATTCAGCATTTCTGAATTGCGAATTAGAACAAGAAGTTTACATCAAACAACCTGAAGGTTTTCTACTATCAGAAAAAGAAGACTATGTTTGCAGGTTAAAGAAGGCTCTATATGGTCTCAAGCAGGCTCCCAGAGCATGGTATGATCGTCTTGATGGATATCTATGTCAACAAGGGTTCAAGAGAGGTATTGTTGATAGAAATATTTATCTACAAATAGATAAATATAATTTAACAATCGTTGAGGTATATGTGGATGATATAATACTTGGTAGCAATGATGATCGACTAAGTAAGAAATTTTCTACAAAGATGCAAAGTGAGTTCGAGATGTATTTACTTGGTGAGCTGACATTATTCTTAGGGCTTCAAATATCTCAGCAAGATAAAGGAATATTTATATGTCAAGACAAGTACAACGAAATGCTCAAAAAATTCAAAATGGAATATTGCAAACCCGTCCTTACTCCAATGGTAACAGGTTGCAAATTGAGAATATACGACTCATCTAATGATGTGGATCAGAGGTTGTATAGATCTATGATTGGTAGCCTTCTATATGTAACAGCCTCCCAGCCAGATGTTATGCAAGCAGTTGGAAAAGTAGCAAGATTCCAAGCAGAACCAAAAGAATCACATATTTTTGCCATCAAAATAATTCTTTGATATCTAAAGAGCACAAAAGAATATGGTTTGTGGTATCCCAAGGGTAACAATCTCATTATTCAAGCCTTTACAGATGCAGATTGGGCAGGAAGTGTTGATGATCGTAAGAGTACTAGTGGAGCAACATTCTATGTAGGTGGTTGTCTCGTATCATGGTTGAGAACAAAGCGAACCTCAATCTCGTTATCTATAGTGGAAGAAGAATACATTGCAGTGGAAGCATGTTGTACTCAAGTCCTTTGGATGAAACAAACTTTGCAATATCTTCAAGTACAATTTAGTGAGCCTATTCCCATATTCTGTGACAACACCAGTGCCATCAGCATCTCCAAGAATCTTGTCATGCATTAAAAAACAAAACAAATTCCAATAAAATATCATTTTGTTAGAGAACAAGTCGCTGAAAAGAATATCAAACTTGAATATGTTGGTACAAAAGAAAAAATCGATGATATATTCACGAAACCTTTGCCTCGTGAAGCATTTGAATATCTTCTCCAGAAGCTTGGGATTCTCCCAAGTTCTCATTAGATTTTCATTATTCATAATATAAAGGGGGAGTGGAAGTGTGTACAGGTCTGCATGATGGTTGTGTGTCAGGGGGAGTTACCCTTTGCCATTGATGTCAAAGTGGGAGAGAATGTTGTAGGAAGAAGTGTCATGATTGCAGGGGGAGTACTTGTGTTGCCATCAATGCCAAAGGGGGATATTTTTGATCAGTGGTTGTAATTGATGTCAACCCGAGAAGCACCATGGGATACCTCAACTTTGCATGGGAATTTTTACCTACCAAATTACTATATTATGGTTCAATAATGTTTTTTATGGTTTCTACATGTCGATATGTTTCCTTTGATATATGGCACGCCATGTAATTCTTCACGGTTTGAGAGATATTCATGTTTGAAGTTTGTAACCCCAGTTAGTGGGCTAAAACCCCATGGGGTTGTGGCATGGGTCATTGAAAAGTCAATAATTAATAATTTTTAAGCTCCTAAAATCCCTCCCACGTTCACTTGTTGAATCCCCTCTCAACCTAAGCATTTATATAAATTTTGATCCTCATATCACTCATGTAGGGATTTCGCTACAGAAATAGGTCATCTGGGTACAACTCTAACATTTTTCTCGAGTTTCGAGCGAAATTTTGGGCGAAGTTGAAATACGGAAGGAAGTTGCTATAAATATTTCAGATAAAATTTTAATTTTAAGATATGATGTTATGGAAGTCGGAGTTTTTGCAAGCTCACGGACTTGAAGTAAAAGTGACTTTGGAAAATCATCATAACTCTCTCTACCCAGGTAATGGTTAGTTAAAAGAAAGACGGAATGGTAGGACTTTTAGTTTTTCTGTTATCGATTTAGGAGTCTAATGAAGAAACAATGACATGTAGCATGTTGTACAAGTTTTCTATTGCGGTAGTTTAATTATAGTTCATTGTGAGAGGAATTAGGCATAACTCTCTCTTGAAGAATCCAGTTAGGTTAGACCCATGGAATTGGAAAGAAGACTCGAGGAGAATACTACAGAATTAGAAAATGCATGGGGATACAAATAACAAAGATACACACGGTTAATATAAGGATCCTAGAAGGAAAGAAAAAATGAACAACTGGCCTTGAGGGGCATGAGATGGAACTTTCTAGGGCAGCAAAACAAAACGAGTGCGGCGAGAGGGTAGCATGGCGGGAGCAGCAATCAGGAGTGCGGAGACAATAGCAAAATTTCACCATGGATGTTGGTGAACGGCATTGCATACAGTCATTCTAAAGGTATCATTGTACTAAGTCATTGTAAATGTATCATTGTAAAAATTGTACAAGTTTCTATCTGTCAAGAGTTGAAGAGGAAGTGTCGAGAGGTCTAGGATCATCATTAGGTGGTTTTTTCATCGTTGGGGTTATGGTCTAGTGTGTATTCTTCTTCTAAATCATTCTATATCATTGTAAAGTGGACCATTTTCCCTGGTACGAGAGTCCATTCTTCTTTTATTCCTCTATAGGGTGGTAGGGTGGTGCTAGGCTGGTGCATGAAGTTACCAACAGGTTCAAACCTGTGAAAACTTCAGGGTTGTAGGGTTGTGCTAGGGTGAGTTGTAGCTCATTGGGTGTTGGGGCATCCGTTCAGTTGACTACTGAAGGATCTTGGGCGTTGGAGCGTCCATCCAATGGGATCTGGAGAATAATTCTTTTCTAGATTCTAGGAAGTTGGAGATTTATTTTCAATTGGATTTGAATATTAAAGAATTATTAGAAAATAATTCAGGTGTTTTTTTGTCCCAGAGAGGGTTTCCACCTTAAAAAAATTGTGCAGTTGTGTTCCTTTTATTTATTGCTATCATTGTACAAACTTTGATAATAATTTAAGATTAAATAATGCTCTGATGTAATATTCCTAAATTAGCCTACAGCTAATGTGAATATTAAAATTTTGTTTTTTCACATAGACAGGTGAATAAGTGGGTGGGGAGACACATAAAACTCTTTGTTGTGAATAAAACCACTTCTCATGTGAAAGTGGATCATATTTTCAATTTAATAAAGTACCCTAAGGTATGAACAGGGGCTAAAACATTTTGACTGGGTCAACCTTGACCAAATCTACAGCGCTGTCATGTAGGAGTGGCCATCAATGAGGCACAGTGCAATTTTAGATGGAGATGCCTTGTGTGAAAGAAGTGATCTCACTGGAAGTGGTTTAGGGTTTTCAATCTCTTAACTTATAAAAGGAAGAGGATGGAAACATTAGAAGGTTGTTGATGATGTTATATTTCTGAAGATATTGTCTGTTTAGACATATATCTTTCTCTTGATGTTTAGCTGTGAATGAATGTTGTTTAGCATTAGGTGTTCTTAGTCGAGAATTCCACCTCTTTCCTTAAGAGGCCCCTTGGGAGAGTTTGTATTGCATTGTCCACTATCTGGCTTAAGGCTAAGCTACTTCTTTCAACTACAACACATATCTTATTGAGGGTTTGATTGTTTTTTCAAGCTACAGAAAGTGGAGATTAGATCTTTCAGATCTAGTCCATTTCAGTGCTTCTTTTTAGTGGAGAAGGGTTCTACTTCATTGGGAGGACAATATTTAAGACATTGAGTATCATTTCCATATCTTGGCTATAGGCCAACTGTATTTTGATCCCTACAGTGTAGTATAGATCTAGATCTGTGTTATTTCTGTAGGTGCAGTTTTAGGGTGTTTCAACTCACCAATTGGAGAGTGATTTTCTAGGTGTTGGGAATCTTCCCTTCACTTTGGAGATCTGTTGGAGGTGATAATTTTATTGTTTATATCATATCAAATCCACTTTCCAGATTTGATTATTTCCATATATATGTAGACTTAGATCTTAGATCTACATCTTGTACTTGGTGTTTTGCTGAAAACCCCAAGGGGGTTCAATAGAGGAGCTTGTATGGTGTATGGATCTAGTATACATATAACTTTTTGTCCACTTACTTGCTCTAGATCTGATGTGTAATCTACAACTGTTGCAGAGCCAATAAAATAACGATGTAAGATTTTTTTGTCTTAATATATGGTTTCAACACCTCATTTTGAGGGATTTATTTCATTAGAGACTTGTATTTTCTTGTTATGCTTCTTATGGGCCACCTTTTACGTACATTTTTCTGTTGTAATAACAAATGAAAGGTCTCCATATTGGCCTCCTACTTTATAAAAGATGATCTATGTTATTTTTATGTATTTCTGCATTGTATTGCTACGTTTCCCATTTGGGAATATTACAGTGGTGTCAGAGCATCATCTTGGCATAGTCTGTGCTTTCTAAGAAGCAATATGTCTTCTGGAAAAGGAGAGCCTCTTACTGACAAGGAGAGGTGGTATCAAAAGGGAAGAATATTTGATTACACTGATGGGAAAGAAGACAAGGGTAAAACCCCTTTATCTGGAGGAATGAAAGGGAAGGAGATCTCAACACTTCTTATCCAAAATATGTATGAGCTTAAAAGATAAATCAAGGGAATGAGGAGGGAAAGACATGAAGATCCCTCAAGAAGATTTTCATACGAAGAAAAACCTAGTTATTCATATTATGTGTGTAAGCACTCAACCACACAATCAGATCCACAACGTTATACTATGCTCAAATTTACTGCAAGAGAGATGGAGAAAGAATATGCACCAAAGAAGGAGACTTTGAGTGATTATCTTCAGGAGTATGAATCTCAATCTTGGAGATTCAAGGATCACTTGAACTTCCAAGAGTTTTTCCAAATCAAGGAGGAAAAAAGACCCAGCAAGCACCTGCCAAATTTTGATGGATCCTCCACATGCATAGCCAAGGATTGGATAGATCAGCTAGACTCATATTTGCATCTACATCAAGTTTCAGAAAAGGAGGCCCTTAGGATAGAAATGCTGCATCTTAAAGGTAAATCTTATGATTGGTGGTTATTTGAATCATTTTCATTAAGAAATGAAAATATAGCTACTTATGCAAGATTCACTAAGAGACTAGTGAAGAGATTTTATGTAAAACAATCTGAAACATCTTTGAATGATCTAGCAAAGCATGAAAATTCAAAACCCTTGCATGAGTTGGAAAGATCTTTTACACCAACTCCACTTCAGATTTCTATTAAAGGGGATAAAAACTTGTGTGATACATTGCCAAGGGAAAGATCCCCATTGCATGAAGAGATTTATTCTCAAAAGGAAGTCATGGAGATTCCTCTTTCAAGGGAAGACCAAGATCTAAGGTCTCTCATTATTGATGAGGAATTCTCAAATATTGATGAGGAGAAAGAGCAGGAAGGCAGTAACAGCAGTATCACTTCAGAAGAAGGACCATCACCACATGGGGATAGGCATGAAGTTATTACTTCAAGAGGAGGAGCTTTTGCATCTTTGCAAAAGGTTCCCAAGGAGCATCATGTGACAGTGATCATGGGCAGCAACACCTTGATCAGAGGAGGAGAAGAAAAGGTGGATCAACATACAAGGATGAGGAGCATGCACCCTTGTTTATTTCAAGGGGTTTATATTCAGAATAAGAAGACTGATTTATGCAGTAAAAGGAGGGACAAATTAGTCCACTCAATTATACAGTCTACTTCATATTTTGTTATCTCTTTGCATGGAGGCATTCCACCAAGGAGACCCCTTGATTGGAAGATGAATAAAGTGTTCTCTCAACTTAATGCAACATTGATATGTTGGGCTCATGAAGGAGCATTGAGGAACCATGATACAACGTTGAGAGTCTTGGGTAGAATCCAGGAGGAGGGATACATTCTCCCAACATTTTCATCACCACACTCATTTCAGATTCTGCGCTATGGGATGAGAAGCAAGGGAAGGATATAAAACTTCCAACATATACCTTTGGCATGGGAGATGTCAAGGAGGAGATCAGAAATATGAAAGATATTCTTTATGATAGATCATCAACGTTGTCACTATGGGAGATTGATCCATTGGAAATCCCAACTGTTGGTGGATTATTCAAAGGATATTTTCATATGCATGATACTTGATGACCAACTACATGAGGAGGGCTATTCAATCCAAGTTTAATTCATCTATTATCATGGTAGGATATTCTTATCTAGAGCTTCCAAGCTCAAGGAGAAGTTGCTACAAAGGGATTATGAAGAGTTCTTTTTCAGCCATACTTATTCCATGAAGGCCTACAACACTATCATGAGAAGTTACATTTGGAAGGGCTTTGAAGAGGAAATATTTCAACATTTTCAGAGATGCATGAATCATGTGGAGTTGGAAGAGAGATATGACTCTATGAAGGAGTTATTTCAGCCACCTCTTTCCTCTTTTGGAATGAGAGGAAATACATCTATGCACCACTCCATTTTTATGACGATAAACCTTGGTGAAGAATATGCTTGTGTATCTAATGATTTATTTGACTATTACTTGTATTCTTTTACCATGTATATGCAGGCCATAGCTCCAAAAAGGAGTATTATTCCATATAAACTTCATGGCCAACTTTGGGCCTCAAGCATTGCTGAACATGGCCACTCCCTAGGAGGATATAGGGAGATGATTTATCACTTTGAGTGCACTCCAAAGGCACCAAATATATCTCACACTTTCAGCCATAGTGAGATGACTTGGATAGCAAGTAAGTGGTGGGGAAACCACTTACCATATCACTATCTAATGAAGTCAGGAGATCTACTGCGCTGGTTCCATATGTGGGACTATGATCCACCTCCATCATTGCGTTTGTTTGTTTATGTAACATTGATTTTGATCCCACATGATGATGTTGATTCTAATTTTGTTTGGGACATGATTGGAGGGATGACACATTGGTTGGATGTGTCCATTGGGAATGAAACTTCCCACATTTATTCATGCTTCAAAAGGAGGATGGGACATTATATGGCTATTACATTATATCACTTGTTTCCTTATACAAGGGGCCATATGTTTGACTTATTTCTTTGGGAGAAGCCTCTCACATGGGAGGATTTTTGGAAAAACATGTGTTTCTTGGATCATATTCAGCCAACACCTAATATCCTCTACTATTTTCAATCTTTTGAGAAGGTTATGGCAGCAAGAAGGTGGTTGGATGGCCACTCATTATATCATGTTTTGAGATAGCAAGAAGAACAACAACACTGGTCTCAATGGAGGGACTATTTTCACCATCTAAGATGTCATATGAAACTTAGTCCATATTTATTTTGGAGCCCATATGGTGATGGCACTCTGTTCACTATATGCATGGAGGATTGGGCAAGGAGGCTCTCTAGAACCAATGAGTGGAATCATGAGATTCCAAGTATCTTTTGGCTTCGTGAGGACTATATTATTGCAGCCCAAGACCAGCAGCTCTAAATTTATCATAAATGGAGGGAGAGACAACATAATTTGAACAATATTATCACTCATTTTCAGCCATGCATCCCCTACACATTGCATAAGCAGGGGATTGGTGACTACTTGTATGAGCTACCAAGGATGGCTCACTTTGTTTGGATGATAGCATGGAGATTGGAGTTTCTCATTAGAGTTGAGGCACCCAACATTTATCATCTCTCATGCCTTAAGGAGGTCAATGGACAACATATAACTCTTTCCATATATCTCCCACTTCTTCATGATGAAATCTATTTGGTTTATTCACCAAAGGCAAACTTGTATTTTTGGGAGGAGACATATCCATTGGAGATTTTGCAATGTCCTTGTAGTTGCTTGAGGACAAGCAACATTTTGGTGGGTAGGACTGTAATATTCCTAAATTAGCCTAAATCTAATGGGAATATTAAAATTTTTTTTTTCACATAGAAAGGTGAATAAGTGCGCGGGGAGACCCATAAAAATCTTTGTTGTGAATAAAACCACTTCTCATGTGGAATCGGATCATATTTTCAGTTTAATAAAGCACCCTAAGGTATGGACATGGGCTAGAACATTTTGAATGGGTCAACCTTGACCAAATCTACAACGTTTTCATGGAGGAGTGGCCATCATTGAGGCACAATGCAATTTTAGATGGAGATGCCTTGTGTGAAAGAAGTGATCTCATTGGAAGTGGCGTAGGGTTTGCAAGATCTTAACTTATAAAAGGAAGAGGATGGCAGCATTAGAATGTTTTTGATGATGTTATATTTCTGAATATATTGTCTGTTTAGACATATATATTTCTCTTGTTGTTTAGCTGAGAATGAATGTTATTTAGCATTGGGTGTTCCTGGTCGGGAATCCCACCTCTTTCCTTGAGAGGCCTCTTGGGAGAGTTTGTATTGCATTGTCCACTATCTGGCTTAAGGCCAAGCTATTTCTTTCAACTAAAGTGTATATCCTATTCAGGGTTTGACTGTTTTTGCAAGCTGCAACAAGTGGAGATTAGATCTTTCAGATCTAGTCCATTTCAGTGCTTATTTTTAGTGGAGGAAGGTTCTATTTCATTGGGAGGAAAATATTGAATAGATTGAGCATCATTTCCATATCTTGGATGTAGGCCAACTATATTTTTATCCCTACAACGCAGTATAGATCCAGATCTATGTTATTTCTGTAGGTGCAGTTTTAGGGTGTTTCAGCTCACCAATTGGATAGTGATTTTCTAGGTGTTCAAGATCTGCCCTTCACTTTGGAGATCTATTGGGGGTGATCATTTTATTGTTTATATCAGATCAGATCCACTTTCCAGATCTGAATATTTCCAGATGTCTGCAGACTTAGATCTTATATCTACATCTTGTACTTGGTGTTTTTCTGAAAACCCCAAGGGGTTCAATAAAGGAGCTTGTATGGTGTATGGATCTGGTATAGATCTAAATTTTTGTCCACTTACTTGATCTAGATATGATTTTTAATATACAGTTGTTGCAGAGCCAATAAAATAATGTTGTAAGGCTCTTCTGTCTTAATATATGGCTTCAACACCTCATTTTGAGGGATTTCTTTCATTGGAGACTTGTATTTTATTGTTATGCATCTTATGGGCCACTTTTTTACATACATTTTGTTGTTGTAATAACAAATGAAAGGTCTCCATATTGGCCTCATGATTTATAAAATATGGCCTGTGTTATTTTTATGTATTTCTACATTGTATTGTTGCATTTCCCGTTTGGGAATATTACATCTAAAAGATTAATAATAATACTATTTGAAAGGAATACTAATTGACACCCCCTCCAAGTATTTCCAGCACTTCCCAAACTGATTCCTTTGACCCTTGCTTAAAATATTTCAGTTCTATTACGCACTGACAATAGGATTTCTGATTTCGGAACTACTGCTTTAGGGCATCCTTAATTTGCTGCACAATGGGATCTACATTTTGAGCAAGGTATCCCATGAACCAATCTAATGCATGACCTTTAAATTCCATAGCTATTTGTGCTCTCTTGACAACATTAGTATTAACATTCTACGCAATTCACACCGCATTCGCCACAAACCAAAATTGCTCCATATCCTCATCCCCCACACCCTTAAATGTTGGTAGCTTCATATGCGCAGCCATATATTCTGTAGGTAGGGGCTGCAGTGGGGTAGGATGATTCTTACCCTGCGCGAATTTGATGGTGGCATAACAGGAGGGATACTTTCAGCGTTCGTAGCCTCACTTCCGTTTATATCCGGGGATTTTCTCAGAGGACTGTATATAGATCTATCCCCTCTCTTATTGACCCGATAATATTTACCGTTGCGCATAATTCTTTCACTCTGATCAAGGGTCATTCACTCGATGTTGTTGTATAAAATACCCTTTTCACACAATAGCATCTTAATCACAGGGGAAAGGTTCATAAGAATTTACCTCTCAATCCCTTGAAAAATATCCTTTCAGCTTCAGAGTATGACACAAACTGATCGACTTGAAAACTTTGTCACAAACCCGCCCAAGATGTTGTCAACCCAGTGATCTACAGTTCGGGTAATGGAATTATCTGTCTTCTCCAAATATTGGATCAATTCAGGAGTCCATTGCATGACCTGATCATCTTTCCAATAGGTCTGGAATTCTACTAACATTTCCAACCACTCTTGTACTTCATGTGCAAAGGTTACGAAGAATATCGCGTGTACTTTTGTGAAAATATACTTGTTCTTCCACTCTTCAGCAGATAGCTTCTTACTTATGTTTTCCTTTAGGGAAAATTCCTGAATCTGTTTTCAAACCAGTCATCTAGTTCAGGCTTTAATGGCTACCAATGACCTTTCAGCATCACCCAACCTCTCCCAAAATGTTTCCGGTCCCAATAAATGAACCATTTGTTGGCTTGAGGGATTCTGACCCAGGTTCAGAGTTGAGGTTAACCAACAAAACCCTCTTACTACTGGCCCTTTTGGAAGTGACTTGCTTGCGCAAGTCAAAATCTCACTCGAAGAAGTATGGGGGGTGTTGGAACTAGTTTTCCACACCCTGAGAGAGGTTTGAATGATGTGGGTGCCTTAATATCCAAAATAACCATAAATAGACCTTCGCAATAGAAGCCCTAACTAGGAAACCCTTACAGACAGATTTAGGTCACTTATGCAGAATATCTTGCACGCAGGTTAAAACAAGATTTGTAGACCAAGTAATAACTCTTAACAAACAATATTAGAGCCCAATAACATTAGATTCATCCAATAATAATTCATCTAAACCCAAAAACAGTTCCACAGGATATCTAATTGTAGACAATACAAGAATCAGAAATAACATGCAGAAACACTCATATCATAAACCGTGGATGCATTTCAAACTCAGATATCCACAACAATAGTTCTTTATGAATCTCAATTCAAATCCTTCATACAAAAACCCTTCAGTCACCCACACACACAGCTAGCAATTTCCCCACACAACAGGACTAAGGTCTTCGCGCACACAGCCAGCAGGATCCTTCTACCTAGACAAATTTGCACAAAATATCACAAAATAGCCATAAATTTCAACAACGTTCAGACTTATCCAAAAACTGACTTCTTAGACTCGATCTAGAGTTCTATTTATAGTTTTAGCCTATGCTACTCTAGGGTCTGCAAAGTGTGGTTTGCAGCCCCTTCTTCTACCATTTTTACCCATTATAACTCATGAGGGGCTTTGACCCTCCCCAAAGCCCATCCACTTGCGCTGCGCACAACTAAAATTACAAAATCGATTACAAAATATATCAAAATGGTCTTCAGACTTAGGGGATCCTGCTCCAATAGGAACCCAACACAATCTTGTGACTCCTCCTGAGTCACACTGGCATTGGGTTCTTCATTTTGTTCTGGAGCTCCTTCATAGTAGCAGCAAAGGGAGCCAAGACACCCGCACTCTGGTCCGCTATGCTCTGCACGATCTCCATGAAATTCTCTAAAGTAGGACCTTCTGTGGCCAAAGTGATGCTTTGTAAGGTCTGATTGAGAGTTCTAACTACATCATCCAAGTTCTGAGACAACTTCATTGCCTCGTCTGCCCACGACTTCATGTGATCGGTGACGATATGTTTCTTGCGGCAGAGTTCCTCAACCTAATCTCACAGCGCCTGCCTGGTCTGAAGGTGTGCCATTCGCTAGGTAGGAAAGAATGCGTGAAAATCCTCAAATTCCTTCTCTTTAGCATGCAACTCCTAGGTAATTTTATTGACCATTGGATCTGTCTCCACAGAGGTCCACAGTCCCATGGTGGTCTCTAGAAGTTCTGAGCCCTTATCAACTTTGGCGGAGATGCTAGAAAATGATGTCTTCCCTAGGGCTTCCCGTTGTGTGCGCACCTCTGGAGGGGTCTCAAGCTACAACTTAGCCTACAATGCAGCAATTTGTTGCTCAAACTCTACCTTGACTGTCTCCATCTCGGATGTGGAAGATTTGATCATAGTTACCAGGATTTCAATATTTTCTTCTGGCGCGACGGAGGCTAGGATGACTACTTTAGGAATTTCGCCACAAAATATATCAATAAGGTTCTCTAGCTCTGCGCACTGAGCTATGTCCGCCAACTGCACTATTTGAGCCTGGATAGATATGTCATATTTGTTGCTGCAGTCTACTCGGCTTCGTTGATATGCTGTTGTGCACGTGCCTCTCTTCTCTCCAGTTCATGGATATGAAGATGTGCAGAGCATGTAGCTTCCCACTTGGCAGCTTCACGAGGTTAATGTCGACCTCAGGGCAGGTTTGCAGCTGTGCACACATCTCTGGCTATTCCATGGTCACAGCTGCACCCAGGAAGGGGCATATTATACTAATGCGATGATCAAAGTGGTTGGCAGGCTGGCTTGCACCGGCCTCGTTTGATCCACGGTTGCTTATAGAGTATGTGTCTTCAATTGTAGAACCTGCAAACTTGATTTCAAGGCCTCCACCGCGGCCTTGTACTGTGCTTCCATATTGTTCCATCAGTCCTCTGACGCTGAAGCAACTACGTCTGCAATCTTGTAAAGGTCCTCTTCTATCAGAGTAACCTCCTCCTCTCCTCCGGCCTTGGATCCTTGATCAGGTGATCATGTCCAAGAGGAAAAAAATGCTCAAAATTGGAAATACTAAGAATTGGTTGCAACCTGAACTACCGGATAGGCCTCGTTGCTGCGATTCTGGCACCATGAATTGGACTCAAATTTGATGTCGTATGAGAAAGATATTAAAGTTTTAAAACGCCCAATGACCTTCAAAAGAGGACTTTTGAACACACAAAAAAAATTGTCATTTCAAAAAATGTTTATGGAAAAATTCATATTTTTATATATGTTTTTGAAGGCCTATTATAGGGTGCCACTTGGCCTTCTTGGAGGCTTCCACATTTCCCTAGGCCATTGGTTCAAATATTGGTCTAAAATCATGTGGAATTTGTGGGAAAAAATGGTTGGTCGACCCGAGCTGAACGCGTTTGGGTCAATCGGGTACGACCCGACCTGAATGTTTACGGGTCAACAGATAGCGGGTCCTCATGCAGGTGTGAACGAGTCAAGTCATACCCTGGTCGGAGGTTGACCCTACCGGAACGACTTTGGGTCAGTTGATACGGATGTCGGTTGAACGTTGAACGGGCGATTAAAACAGAGTTTAGCCCTCAGGGCTATGGGTTTAAATCCCCGCGACCAGACGTATAACCAAGTGCTAAAGTACTTCCAAACCAACAAATAAAATAAGCACTTGGGTGTTATCCCCTCACCACAGGACCTCTGCCCGTGACCATGGGTGGGGGCTAAACCCTTAACTGCTAACGGAAACTGTCCGACTTATCCGCATGTGAACACGCAGTTCAACTGACAGCGAAATTTATTACCTCCACAAAATTAGAAGTACGGTTATGAATATTTGACATGTCCACCATTTTTGGTGACTTTAACTGGAGTTCATCCTGATTTGGTGGGGTTTCTAAGGGACATTGAGCAGAATATTGTGGAGGTCATAACTTCTCCAATATTGAACCAATTTGGACGAAATTTTGATCAATTTTGGTTATTCTGAGCATTTTGGAGTGTTTGGGACATGTTGCAGAGCCAAAATAGGTGTTCTTTAGACATTTTTTCTTCAGGGAGGCTTGGAGAGCCATTAGGGCCATGAGGGAAATGGAGCTGCATTGGGCTACACTTCACTGTTTGAGGTGAAATAAAAGCCATTCTTAGCTTATTTCTATCTTCTGAATTCAATTTCATATATATTTATGCCTTTTTAGGCATATTTCTCACTGTAAAACCAATTTGAGCAACTTAATAGCGCAAGTACATAGCCATTGGGAGCCTTGGACCCAACAGATGTAGCCCAGGAGGGGTTAATTGCCTCATCATGTTGTTGTGTTGTTATGGTGAAGTTATGCTGCTGTGTATTTCTGATTATAGATGTTAAACAATAATTTTAATTAACATTCCCTCACACATAAACTCAAAAACAGTTACCAAAAACACTTTGTTTAATTTGCAAGACATGATAAACACTTTGCACACTTAATTAAATGGAAATGGATACTTTGAACAGAAGATACAAATAGTTTCATTTTCAGATTAGATGGTATCAGAACTAAGGATTTGAGCCTTAGGAGCTAGATTTTTACTCAACATTTGTTTTGTGCAAATATATAGTTTATTGTTTCCAATTTTTTATGCTTACTATTCTTAAACTCAAGAGAGGTGAAGGACACTTGGTTAGTGCAAAAAGTAATCCTCAACCAAGAAGGGCTAGAGAGCCACCTCCAAGAGCCATAGAAGTAGCTTCAAGCATGTCTTCAAGAGAGGGATAATCTCCTGAAGATATGGATCCCAAAGAAGAGGAACAAGTGTTCTAAAAGGTTTTCTTGGACATGACGGAGATGGTGAGGATACTCTACCAAGAAAGGAATTATAGGCTTGTTGGAGAAGGGTCTAAAAACCAGAAAGAAGGAGAGGGTTCTTCAGGAGGAAAGAAAAGTGATGAAAAGTCAAAGAAAATACATGGAGGAAATGGTGATCCACCATCCCCATCTTCATCCTCTTCCTCTACATCATCATCCTCAACTTCGGAGAATCAATCTCACAATACTAAAACCACTGGTAAAAGTCCAATTTTAAAGCTTGATGTTAAATTTGAGTTTCCTATGTTTAACGGTGAAGTCAATGTAGAGAAAATTGATAATTAGATAAGACAGTTGGAAGTTTACTTGAGGATACAGAACCTTCATGATGACGACACCAAGATACAGTTAGCCTCTTTGAGAATGGATGGAGCAGCATTGGTATGGTGGGAAGCCAAGACCAAGGATGAAATTAAAAAACATGGTAAGATCACTTTATCATGGGCTGAATTTATTACTTCAATTAAAAATAAATTTTATCCATTAGCTCATTTACAAAAGGCTATCATGAACTGGAAAAACTTCAGACAACTTAAGGGACAAAATGTACAAGACTACACATAAGAGTTTAGGAGAAGAGCACTCTTATTAGGGGTAGACTTACAAAGTCAAGATACTTTGTTGAAATATATAGGTGGTTTGCACAGCTACCTTAGACAGACTATCCTTATGTTCAATCCTACTAGTCTAGATGAAGTTTGTGTACAGGCTACACATTTAGAGGCTAGAGGGAAAAACACTTTTGATGAGGGTAGAAACAAGCCTTTTAAGGGGAAAAAAAACGATAAAACCTTTAAGGGAAAAGCAAAAAAGAATGCATCTGTCAAACAAGAGGGTGAGAAAGTGATATGTAAACACTGTTAAAGAGAAGGCCATGAAGAGAAAAATTGTTGGAAACTACATCCTGAAAAAAGAACTCAGTTTAACAAAAACAAAGGAAAGAAGAAAATTGCAGCTACTACAACTACACCACAAGACTTAGGTGATGATTCAGCTGACGAAACCAAAATTGTAGCCATGGGTTTGAATATTATGAAGGGAAAGGAAACTGAAACTAAGCCAAGCACTAGTACTTCAAACTGTCATGTACAAACTCCAAATGAGGAAGACAGAATTGAATTGTTCCATGTGAGGGTAGTCTCAAAACATACAAAAATTGACACACTGTTTGATAGTGGGTCACAAGAAAATCTCATATCAGAAGACTTGGTCAAACAACTTAAACTTGAGACCATTCCACATCCCAAGCCATATCCACTTGGATGGATATGCAAAGATGCAAACTTACAAGTCTCAAGAAAGTGCATATTGCGATTTGCAATTACTGCACACTTTATTGACACAATTGAACTTGATGTAGTGCTGCTTGATATATAAGGAATTGTTCTGGGAAGTCCTTACTTATTTGACAGGAAAGCGATCCTCCATCGCCATGAAAATAAGTATCATCTCTTTAAATATGGAAAGGAGTTCATTGTCAGAGCACATCGCAAGAAGGAAAATATAGCGATGGTAAATGCGGGACAGGTAAAAAGGCTAGTGAATTCTAGTAAGAGTTTTGTACTTATTATGGTTAAGCCCAAGGTTGATGTGAATCATCAGTAATTTGAAAATTGTGATTCCAAGCTTAAATCAGATTTATATGATGTAGTTGATGCACATCATGAAATGTTTCAAGAACAGACAGGTTTACCTCCTAAGAGGGAGATTCAACATGAAATCCAGTTACATCAAGATTGTCCTCTTCCTAACATAGGCATGTACCGCATGTCTATCATGGAGAATGCTGAAATCAAGAGCAAAATTAAAGTCTTGTTGGACAAAGGATTCATAAGACCAAGCACTTCTCCATGTGGGTCACCTATAGTGTTGATTCCAAAGAAAGATGGAACTTGGCGCATGTGTGTGGACTTCAGGGCATTGAACAAGATAACAGTAAATAATCGTTACTCACTCCCAAGGATAGATGATTTGTTAGATCAGCTGAAAGATGATAAATATTTCACTAAGTTATACTTACATAGTGGTTATCATCAAGTTAGAATTGCAGAAAGTGACATTTGGAAGACAACATTTAAAACCAAATAGGGACTCTTTGAGTGGCTTGTTATGCCGTCTGGTTTATGCAATGCACTTGAAACTTTCATGTGGGTAATGGATGATGTATTATGTCCTTTTCTTGATGATTTAATTATTGTCTACTTAGATGACATCTAATTTTCAGCAAGACTAGAGAAGAGCATTTCATGCATGTTAAGAAATTACTTTATATTTTGAAGACAAATCAGTTGTTTCTTAAAATGTCAAAGTGTGAATTTGGAAAGACTTCTTTGGTTTATTTGGGACACATAGTAGGAGGAGGTGCTTTGAGAATTGATCCTTATAAGGTAGAAGCCATTGTGAATTGGCCTACTCCCAAACCCATTATAGAGGTAAGAATTTTTTTGGGTGCAGTTCAGTATTGGAAGAAGTTTATTTCTAACTTCTCTGCCATAGCAGCTCCTATGCATGCAGTGACAAGTGTGAAGTGTGCTTTCCAATGGGGAGGCAAGCAACAGAAAGCTTTCAATTCTTTGAAATAGAAGATAAGTTCAGCTCCAGTCCTTGCATTACCGGACTTGAGACATCCATTCGAGATTCAGACTGATGTTAGTGATTACGCCATGGGTGCAGTTCTCCTACAGCATGGTAAGCCTATCACATTTCATTCTGAGACATTTAATGGTGTTGTTGTGAATTATCCTACATATGATAAGGATTTTTATGCGTTGGTACAAATCATCAAAAAGTGGAAACACTATTTGATGGGTAAAGAAAAAGTTGTTCATACCAACATCAACCTTTACAGTACTTGCAGTTTCAAAGTAAATTACAACAATCACGACATTTCAGATGGATGGGTTTACTACAACAATTTCACTTAGTAATAAGGTACAAGAAAGGTATTTTCAATAAAGTTGCTGATATGCTTTCAAGGCTTATTATTAGTGCTACTACTTTACTTAAGAAATTCTATTGTGCATTTGAGCTACATAGAATAGTATTCATCAGATGTTGATTTTAAGGATGTGTATGCTAACTTGAGTGAAGGGAATCATGTTGAGGAGAATGATTATCATTTTCATAATAATTTTCTGTTTCATATGGGCAAGTTATGTATACCACAGGGGGAGAGACTAAGCATCATGAGAGAAGCTCATTCTTCTCTTATTGTTGGACATTTCAGGGTAAGAAAAACAGTTGCACAATTACAAAGGTATTGTTATTGGCCTCGCATGGTAGATAGTGTTTCACGTTTCATTAGAGGTTGTTCATTATGTGCTACAAGCAAGCCTAGTAATAGCAAGCTTGGTTTATATACGCCATTTCCGGTACCTTCTAGACCATGGGAAAGTGTTTCTAAGGATTTTTTTTGAGGTCTACCATTATCTAGAAAGCAGCATGATTATATTTATGTAGTAGTTGATAGATTCAGCAAGATGTGTATTCTTATGCCATGTAAGAAATCTATAACTTTTGAACAAACTGCTGAGTTATATTTTCAACATGTATGGGTTCATTACGGCTTTCCTACTTCTATTGTTAGTGACAGGGATTCCAGATTTGTTGGGAATTTTTGGTCCAATCTATGGAAGATGATGGACACCAAGTTGAAGAAGAGTACTGCTTTCCATCCACAGACAGATGGACAAACATAGGTAGTGAACAGAACCATTGTACATATTTTGAGAGGTTATTGCAGGAAGCATCCCAAGCTTTGGGATGAGCACTTGCATTGTATTCAACATGCTTACAACCGGGCCAAGCACTCTTCTACAAATGCTTCACCTTTTGAAGCTTGTTTTGGGTATTTGCCTAAGTCACCTTTAGATTTCATTCTTGAGAAGGATGTTTCCATTGATGGGCATAGTGACATTGAAAAAGCTCGCATGTTCATTGAAAGAATTCAGCTCATACATCAGTAGGTTCAAGAACAACTTGAAAAAATTCAAGGCAAGTACAAGGAGAGGCGTGACAAACACAGAGTTGATCATAAGTTTCAAGAAGGAGATGAGGTATGGATGAATATTAGTAAGGAAAGAATGCAAGGAGAAGGTAAAAATCTGAAGCCTATTCGTTATGGTCCATTCAAGATCCTTAAACAAGTTGGAAATAATGCTTTTCAACTAGATTTGCCTTCATATATGCAAATGTATTCCGTTGTGAATGTGGAAAATTTACGTTTGTATGAACCTCCTTTAATTGTTGATTATGAAAGTGAAAATCAGCTACCATCCATAGAGGATTTCTCGCCAGAATTTTCGAATGAGCTGAAAGAGGATGCTATCCTTGACAGAAGGACACGCACTTCGAGGAGGGGAAATGTTGATTATGTTCGGGTTGGTCTTAAAGGAAACAAACCGAGTAAGGAAAAATGGATGGAGGTGGAAAATGTGAGGGATCTGTACCCTCATCTTCTTAATAGGTAATTGAAGGCTTTTTGGGTCGAAAAGCTTCCCAATGGGGAGGTGTGATCAGGTGATCATGTCCAAGAGGAAAAAAATGCTCAAAATTGGAACTGCTCAGAATTGGTTGCAACTTGAACGACCAGATAGGCCTCATTGCTATGATTCTGGCACCATGAATGAGACTCAAATCCGATGTCGTATGAGAAAGATATTGAAGTTTTAAAATGCCCAATGACCTTCAAAACATGACTTTTGAACACAAAAAAATTGTCATTTCAGAAAGTTTTTATGGCAATTTTCATTTTTTTGTATATGTTTTTGAAGGACTATTATAGGGTGCCACGTGGCTTTCTTGAAGGCTACCACGTGGCCCTAGGCCATTGGTTCAAAGATTGGTTTAAAATCATGTGGAATTTGTGGGAAACAAATGGTTGGTCGACCCAAGCTGAACGCGTTTGGGTCAGTCGGGCATGACCCGACCTGAACGTTTATGGATCAGAAGATAGTGGGTCCTCGTGTAGGTGTGAAAAATTTGGGTCATACCTCGGGCAGAGGTCGACCCAACCCGAACGGCTTTGGGTCAGTTGATACGGGCGTCGGTTGAACGTTGAACGGGCAGTTAAAATAGAGTTTAGCCCTTAGGGCTATGGGTTTAAAGCCCTGTGACCGAACGCATAACCAAGTGCTAAAGCACTTCCAAACTGGCAGAGAAAATAAGCGCTTGGGTGTTAGCCCCTCACCACAGGACCTTCACCCGTGACCATGGGCGGGGTCTAAACCCTTAACCGCTAGCGGAAACTGTCCAACTTATCCACCTGTGAACACGAAGTTCAACTGACAGTGAAATTCATTGCCTCCTCCAAATTAGCAGTGTGATTCCAAATTTTTGACATGTCCGCCATTTTCGGTGGCTTTAACTAGAGTTCATCCAAATTTGGTGGGATTGCTAAGGGACATTTAGCAGAAAATTGTGGAGGTCATAACTTCTCCAATATTGAGCCAATGTGGACGAAATTTTGGTCAATTTTGGATATTATGAGCATTCTGGAGAGTTGGGGATAGGTTGCAGAGCCAACAAATGTGTTCTTCAGCCATTTTTGATTCAAGGAAGCTTGGAGAGCCATCAAGGCCATGAGGGAAATGGAGCTGCATTGGGCTACACTTCACTGTTTGAGGTGAGATAAAAGCCATTCTTAGCTTATTTCTATCTTCTGAATTCAATTTCATAGTTGTTTCTACCTGTTTAGACATATTTATCACTATAAAACCAATTTTAGCAACTTAATAGAGCAAGGACATGCCCATTGGGAGCCTTGGACCCGAAAGATGTAGCCCAGGAGGGGTGAACTGCCTCATCATGTTGTTATGTTGTTATGGTGAAGTTATGCTGCTATGTATTTCTGATTTAATATGTTAAACAATAATTTTAATTAAAATTCCCTCACACATAAACTCAAAAACAGTTACCAAAAACACTTTGTTTAATTTGCAAGACATGATAAACACTTTGCACACTTAATTAAATGGAAATGGATACTTTGAATAACAGATACAAATAGTTTCATTTTCAAATCAATCCTTTTCAATTTTTTCACGACCCTTTTGACGTTTCTCCGCCTCTCTTGGTGTCGTGTGGAGATTTGGCACCATCCCCATTGAGCCCATCCAAACCTCTAAGGTCCACCTTGTCCCAGTCTCCTCCCAATTCTTGTTCTTTATCCTTTTCGCCATCGAGCTCATTTTCTACTTCTTCCTCGGTATCTTTTTCATCGGTCTTCTCAACGCCCATCTCAGTGCGCGACTCTATTGTGTCTTTTGGAGTTGTGTCTTTACCTAAAGTGGACGGCGTAATGGGTTGTGTTAGGATGAATTCTAATCGCAAGCGTACAAAAAAATCACACTTTAGTTGTGCATAAAAAACAACCCTAACATCAAATATGGCTGCCAATTTCTTTAGATCTGGAGTTAGTTAACCAAGATAAATTCTACAAAATCTAGATCTATGCAGAAAAATACATTAAGCAGTAAATAAAAGCAAGAGTTTCTCCATGCATCCAATAGACAAGGCAAGAATATTTTCTAAATAATTTTTGTATTTATGACACCTGGGAAGGGAACATAGAAAGATGATACTAGTCCCCCTCAATGGGATGGGTTCTTGTATGTCCTCAGCACTTCAGATCTAAGATCTCTCTCTCTTGATGGTGTAGAAAACCCAGACAAAAATGGAACTCAAAGGGAGCTCACAAGAAAAATAGTAGCAAAATATGACAATGATGGAGGATCAAAGTCAGACCAAAAGTATAGATCTAGAGTGATCTTTAGGCAACAAAAGGTAGTGAATGAATGGAAAAATCTTTCTATTTATAACAAAATATTGACTTAGTCTAGATATTGGTGCATAATTAAAATATTATTAACCAAATCTAGATCCAACTTTTATGGAATATTTTATTATATTTGTTGCAGCGATTTTTTTTTTGACTTTGGTCAAGTCCTTTTATTTGTAAATAATAAATAAATAAGTGAATTATTTATTATTTTAAAGATGTGGTTGAGTAATAATTAAATAAATAATTATTTATTCAATTATTTATAAATGATTTAGTCAAATTTAACAAGGAATATTATTTAAATAAGGTTTAAATAATTATTTCTAGAAAATAATAAGATAAATAATGATTTATCTCATTAATTTTCCTGTTTTGGGTTAAATATGACTAGGAATATTAATTAAACTGTTGTTTAACTAATTATTCCTTGAGGAAAATCAAACAAATATGGATTTATTTAATATTTCCTCATGGGGTTTCCTGTTTAGACCATAAACAATTTAGTATATTATTGATTACTAAGTTATTTTTCATATTGAAAGAAATTTTACTTAGGGTAAAATTGGTCTTACATGGTGTACTTTGGTCCATCTAATAGTAACATGTTATATGACCAAAAAATAATGTAACAGATTTCCCCCCAATGTGCGAGCGTTAGGAGATAATCGTATGACCGAAGTACGTTGTAAGAACTCAATCACTAGACACTGAAGGGGGAAGTTAGAGAGAGAGAAATATAAGGTAGACCAAAGTGCTAGAGGACAAGACCCTGAGGAGGCAAGACTTACAAGTGTGACAAGTCTCTTTTATGAGTGAGTACATGTGATGCAGGCGACGAGGGAGGCACACCTATGCCCGTCGAGACAAAGTACAAAGAATAATGCATCCAGTAAACAAGAGACTGAACTATATAGCACATGCTGGCATAAACATGAGCCAGATAAAAACATGATAATGGATCCCACATACATATTGTGCCTGGGACAACAGCCAGGACTTATACAATAATATCTGAGTACATGAGATATAAATACAACCAAAGAGGCCCTGTAAAAAGGAAATGGATCTAAAAATATGAATGATACATGCAAACTAAAAGGTGTTGCAAGAAACTGAGGTCAACACCATCAAATCTATGGAGCTGCATCAAAGGTTGTAATGAAGAGGTCATCCGGGCATGTGGGGGGCTACTTGAAGGGCCACCCCTCATGAGGTCGGAAAAATCACACACACACCCGGGAATCACCGGTACAATCTGCTACATCACTGAAACATCAAGTATACAGATCTCGATCATGCCATAAGGAGCTAGAACTGAGAAAAAATCAAGTCAAAAGGGCCATAAGGAGTCCCTTTTCCTGATCTGAGGCACTGACCAAGAGTGGAAGATGGAACCAAGGTACACTGCCCTCTAGACCTGTCTTTTGGAATGAATGAATTGATGTTGAGAGAAGGAGTTCCACCATAGGTGAGGCAATAAGGGATCCTCAACTAAGGCACGAGATAAAATAGTAGAGCGACTGGGAAATTGACACCAGGGATGATGATGAAATGTGGGATATTGAGTAGCGGACAGACGACTTCCCTTGTTAGAGCATAAAGGGCCTGGATGACCTGGCAACAACTGACACAATATCAAAAGGGATAGGGGACAGTAGGAATGAAGATCATAATGTGCGACACGAGAGAGGAACCAAGTAATAAAGGATGGAGGACTATAGTGGGATACAAAGGGACTCGGGATAGACTCCATAAATGTGATGATGACTCAACTCAGATGCTCTAAAAAAGGGGGATTCGATGATGCTGCCACATAGAAAAGGTCCGGTGGGGACCATAAAGACATGAGTACAAGATGGTTACTCACAACGAAAATCAACGCGACCATGGACAAGTATGGAGGTAAAGTGGTGCCCCAAGTACAAGTGTTGCAAGTGAATAAATTCGATTTTGAAGAGTGTTGAAGTGACCCTTCTTGGAAAAAATGTGTCTTGGTGAAGTATCAAATCACAAAAAAATAATAGATACCAATTTTAGGGCTTGGTGAGAGCTTTCCAACGGTATGGACGGTTTTTCAAACTAAGCTACGGTTTGGCCGCAGCAGGCGAAAGAAAAATCTGGGGTTTCTCTTTTAATAAGGCATTTTCCCTCCAAATTCACTCATTTGCAAGTGTACATGTGGTGAATGTAGACAGGAGAGAAGGCCCTAAATATTGCAGCAATCATAGTGAACAAACCGACCGTTGGAATCAAGATCCGTCAGTTGCAGGTAAGAGGCCTAACCCTACTGATTCTTTCATTTTCGGTATGCAGATATAGCACCGGTAAAACCGACCTGGTATATGGGATGACTTCCAGTATCAAGAGCTGCAGGTCCTAGTGGATCAAGAACATTGCAAAATGAGGATGCAATGGCTCTCCTGGAGGACATCCATCGTAGATGTGAGAGGATTCTGATCGGTGTGTCAGAGGGCAGCTGGCAAGGCTTGGATGACCAGTACATAGAGCCATGTATTGGTCTACCCTCGGAGTGGCGAGGGGTCATGCAAAACATGGCGATGGTCGGACAGGGTATGCATAATCTATGAGCTACAGGAGCAGAGCCATTGGCTCGGGATCCTCCAGATAGTGATTAGGTGTGGAGGCATGTGGTGCCCCTAGTTTTTGAGTTTTTGTAACATGCTATGGGCATGTCATATGTATCAAAGTTGATGGACTCTTAAAAAAATTATACGACACATTAATGGATATGCATTGTTTTTATGGTTTTATGTTATTGTCTTGTGTTAAATGCGTGTGCTAAGTTCCAATCTAGAATATTTTTTCCAATTATATCTACATAGTGATTTTGTGCTCTAGGTACATGACTGAATGTAATGATTTCAAATTCACGCATCAAAAGCTTCACTCGTAAATATCATCTAAAAGGGATAGGATTATGCACACGATAGTCACCATTCAATTGCATGACAAGAAGCAGGGAATATAAACGAACATGAAGGTGGAGGATGTGATGGGAAAGGGCATCGGTTAATAAACCCCGCACTGCATCATATTCGACCTGGTTGTTGGTGGCAGTACCAATGCATACACCATTTGAGAGAACAAGCGAATGTAAGGGGATAAAAATGGCCCAACCTGCCGAGGCTAGATTCTGGGAGTAACGACTTGCACCATCGACATAACCGATATAAGGTGTGGACAGGGGTCCATCTGAAATGTGCCACAAGACAAAAAATGAGAGGATGATGAACAATGTTGGCAACCTGGGCGTAAGGTAGAAATAGAACAAACACTACTAGAGGGAGTGTTCTGAGTAGGATGTCTACCACTCGCACACCGATGGGTAGGTGGTGTGTCGGAGCTACTTGGGGGTAGCTTGTGCTCAAGCCGTGAAATTCACCATAGACACGGATGGTGCCATTCTACTTATGGGTGGGAAAGATGAAGTCAGGGGTGGAAAAGGCTTCCATGATGTCATCATCACAATAAAAGATGGGGTGACTAGTGGAAGGGGAACCACATGATGCAGCAAGGCTACCTGACTCATCATCATGAGAATAAAGGTTCACATGCGCATCATCACGGGGGGTGACAGAAGAATAAGCAGATAAGGGATCCTATGATGTTGAGCCCAGGGTGATCACTGAAGGGAGGTCAAGTGAAATAGGAGGGGAAGTCTCGGAGGGAGCTTCCACCGTGGATATCATGGATGATGACATGTAGAGGATGGTGGTCGAAGACTCCATCATCTCAACATCCAAAGGAGGAATGTCAATGGGAGTAGAGGTATCCTCAGGTTGGCTCAAAGCATATTGCGTGAGGATGGGAGAGGAGGACTGGTTCTGTTCCATCTCGTACTCCCAAACTACCTCCAAAGAGGCGAGGTAGTGTGTGAGGTGGGGCCAACGGTGGGTATAATGGAAATAGATATCACACAAAGCATAGGTTGGTTGGTGTGAATATTATTAGGGTTCTTGGCTGCAGTTGTTGAAGGTACGGAGGTTTCCGGGATAGTAGACTCAGGGAACGTGAAATTAAACATGGGCTTGATGCGAGGCAATTCAGGACAATTATGAGTGGCATTACCGACAACATCACACAAAACACACGGGGGAGTTTGCTTTGGAGGCGGAGGAGGGGCAGGGTTTTTCGGGGCAACCTTGTGTTGGTGTCCCACGATTTAGCAGATTGGCATACCAAATGACAAGGCAACATGGAACTAGTCTTTAGAGTCCTAGGACCTAGCCTTCCTAGACTCAGAGAGGGATCTCTCTATTTTTTTGCAAAGGATATTAACTTGTTTGCTTTGTAGGGTTGCTTTTAGGCTAGTTATTAAGTACAAGGTTTGTTTAATTTGTGTTGGTTGGGCATAATGATCAAAGAGCATAGATAGAATGAGTAAATATCTAAGTCATTGGGAAATGGAGTCAAATGGAAGTCATGATAATTTCATCAATGGATCGGGGAGTATCATAGGGAAAATCTAACTTGGCCAATGGATCTTCAATGTTTAAAGGGGTTTATGAGATGGACATCAATTGTAAGAATGAAAAGTAGGGTAAAGGGAAACTAAGAATCCTTTATCATATGTACTTCTCAACAAAGGGAAATTTTTCAAGGTAACTGTTTGAAGCAACCCAAAGGATAGGGCAAACCATAGACTTATTTGGACAAATTTTTAATAAGAAAACCTTTCAGACAACAATCCAGCAATCAAAAGACTACTTTCAGATAAAGAAAACATATAAGATAATGGTGAGAGCAGCCTAAGATCAAACAGGAATAATCTAATCTTCTTTTGACTAACTCTCTAGGGATCTTTCAAAGAAACCTTTAAAGGCAGACTAGAGGACAGGGCACACCATAGACTTCCATGGTTTTAGACTTTACTAAGCATACTTTAAGAAGATCTTAAAAAAAATATCTCAAGTTGTATTCAAGAAGCATTGACTTACCACTAATTTCCCTGGTTGCACTCTATTGAAATCATTCCTTAAAACAACATCTCAAGCCGTACCAATGAACATGCACTTTACCAAAAATTCCCCGGTTATACTCTATTGAATCATTTCTAAAATAACAAGCTAGATGGAACTAGAGGGCAATTAAGAATCCTCCAATCAGATCTTGTAGAAGAAAACATTAAGACAATGAAGAGAAAACAGAACTAAGGTGCTTTCAAAAGATATTTGTTAGCCTAAAATTTTTTCTCTACTGTAATAAAGAAAGATGGAAACATAATGAGAACAGGAAATAACAATAACAGATAGAAGCACTTCACCAACAGCCAAGCTCAGGGATCCAGTGATCTAGCCTCCTCCATCAACAAACAAATAAAGACATCCACAAGTTCCAAGACTTCAATTTTCTTTTCAACTTCCAAAAGACTATGTATTACTTCAAAGAGTCATCAAATGCCAACAATATAATGAGTTTAGATGTAGTATTTATGCTGCAAATGAGGAGGTGAAGCCTAATATAGGTTTTGAATATCATTTATTATAGAGTAAGTGCATTCCTAACCTGGCAGACCATGCAAGGCTCAAGGCAGGAATATCTGAAGCTACTTCTCTGTTTCAATAAATTTTATCTTAACTTCTAAGGAAAAATAGGTGAACGTGTTGAATTTAAGGCTTATTCATAACTTTTTACAATAACTGTCTATCAGATAAATATCTCTGACTCAGCTCAATAACTACCTAATGCTTTTTGAAGGAAACAAAGCACTTAGGTGGCTAGAAATATCTTTGAGAGGAATAACTGTAGTGAGCTGAGTCATTTCGAATTTTCCTTAGGTTAGTCTGTCCTTTGTTCTATTTTTAATCTCTGTCTTAAGCCTTAAACTCTGTCTTTATGCTTTGTTGTCTGCTCTTTATTACTTTTTCTTCAATCTGTTCGATCTTTCTGTTTTATTTTATTTCCTTTGATCTTTTTCTTTTATCCCTTTAATCACTGATTGTCTTCACTTTCTGTCTTAATCTCTGTGTTATAAATTAATCTCCTTAATTTTCTTTTTGATATGAGATTAACCCTTTAATATTTCTTTCTTTCTTCACTGCTTCTTCTGACTGTAATTGTCTTTTGTGTGCAGGGGAGGCTTCTTCATGGTATGAGGGTTTATAACTCATCGAGGATCATGCTTCATCTAGGGTAAACCTTTATGCAAACCCCATGGCTTTATTTTATGTGATTTTACCTATTAGATTGTCATCCAGAGGTTAATTTGATCATTTATTGACCATCGGAATGTCGTTTGGGCATCCCACCATTAAACCTGCACATGAAAAAACACATGTTAGCTTTAAAACATGCAAGGAGTGGTAATACTGCATTTTTGGGGTTTTGAATCGTCGGGGTTTTCTTGCAGAGGAGGAGAAGTTGTAGGAGCATGGTTCCGAAGGCAGAATCTGGGGAAATTCAAGCAGGGATGAAAAGATTTTAATTTTGGCACGAGGGGGAAGAAAGTGGTTTGGGAAAACCAGGGTGTTTTATCGCATGTATTGAGGGTGGTAAGTGGTCTTGGACCAATCAGACATGATACCATAGGTTGATCGACGCGTGGCAAGGCTAATACTGTCCATTTAGCGTGGGTTAAGAACTTTAAAACCCAGCGGTATTTTATGTGCGATATATAGTTTCAGCCATCGGATCTCGAGAGGTGAGATCGACGGTGCGAAAGGGTTTGGGGACCGACGCACAGGAGTGGAGGGTGGAGCTCGGGGACAGATGGCGCAATATGAATGGTTGGTAGGGTTTTAGTGGAAGGTGGGCCTGGGTGTGATGATGTGGCGGAGCTTTGTCGGGTAGCGCACAATTGTAACATAGGTGGGCAAGGTAGGGGATGCGACATCTGTTGGATTGAGGGTAACAGATCCCGATCAACGACGGAGATGGCCCGATGAAAAGGTAAGGCGGGGTGGAGGAAAAGTGGGCCCGCCTTTTAATTTTTCAAAGGTTTAGAGGGGGTTTTTATAATGAAAGATGGAGGTGGAGTTTATATGGGGGAGGGGTTAAATATATGCAGAGGGCACGGTTCTATGAGGGTAAGAGAGATTGAGGGCTGAAACGAAAAGGGCTTAAGGCTTATTTCTCAAAGGCGGCAGGTTTAGTATAAAAATAGAGTTTTTATAAGGTTTTTAGGGGTCTGATAAGCTTAAAGTTAGTTTTAAATAATGTAAAAAGGATTTTTACATTGTTTAAGGCATTTTTAGAGGAAAATAATGAAAAAAAGGGGGGTTCAAGAGGGTTTTGAGGAAGGGAAAAAGTGGGTTTTTTCAAAGGAAAATGGTTATGAATGTGAGTGGGGGTAAGGTGTTGGAATGAGGAAAACAGGCCTAAAATGATGAAGTATTTATTCGCAGTAGTGGTAGATTTTTAGGAGGCAGAGAGAGCGAAAATATAGTAAAAATAGTTAGTTTAGGATGATGAAGGCAGTGAGATTTCTAGAACTCACAATATTTCTCAAATGTTGTTTCTAGAAATCTAGGATTATAACTTAGCAATCTTTTGATATCAGTGAAAATTAATGATGATTAACAGTGGCTCCACTTAGGGAGGGCATCTTTCCTTTCAAGCTGTCCAGAACTCCAATTCATCAAATCTCTGAGTTTCATCAGACCAGTGTCTTTCCATTGGGCATATTTTTCCTTCTTTTCACTTGTTGATATTTCTTTGAAGTGAAAATATTAACAATCTGCAATATATGATTTCTTTCAAAACAACATTTCTACCTACCCAATCCTAATTTTCCTAACATTTTTTCTTCTTTGAGTGTACTTGAAATAGAAATAAACTATCTACTTCTACCCTTATTTCTTCCAAGAGTTCAGATTAAACTAGTGAACTCTTTTTATTCTCTACCTAAAACTATTTGACTGGCAAGATTAAGTTTTTTGGCAGTTTTGATTCTCTAAACTATTGACAAAAATTTAAAGCATGGTCCAAATCAGGATTAGACAATCTGACTTACCATGGTTGTGGCATTGGAACAAGCTGCACACAATCATAATTTTGCATAAGAAGTAACTTAGAAAGATAAGGTTGTGTTCTATCATTTGTAATGCATCCTTATCTTCCTCTTTTGTTCTATTTTGAGCATGTGGAACCAATATCCTATATTCCCTAATCTATCTTTCTTGATAAGTCAAGTTTGAGATAATCTTGACAATCATTGTTTTCACTAACTTATCAACATAAATTTAAAGCATGTTCAACCATGATTAGCTATACCTCTTTTGAATTTGCCCTCTTTTTCCTTTCTTTCATTGTTTTTGTATTTTTGTTCTCAATATTTTCTCATGCAACGTTTATATATAATGAATGAAAGCTTTTAAGCTAAGACTCCTGAGATAAATAGTGTTTGAGCATCCTGCCATTGACAGGACTGCCAAATAAAACTTCTCCATTTAGCCCTTGCAAGAAGAATGCATTATGACCTCTAATTGAGTGAATGATATAAGGCCCTTTCCACAGATTCTCAAACTTTCCATGTTTACCTCTATCTTCCCTTCTAGAATCCCATTTTAGGACTGTGTCTCCAACTTGAAAATTATTAGCTTTAGTTATTTCGTAAAATATATTTTTGATGCCCTCTTGAACTGCTTGTGTCCTTTTGTACACTTCCTCTCTTGACTGATGTAAATGAATGGTTTGATTCAGCCTTCTCTACATGTCATTTTCTTCCCTTTGTGTTTCTTGGAGGAGTTTCATGACTGGCACTCCCAAGGATGTTGGGAAGACTACATCTAGGCCATATACCACCTGATATGGGGACATATTTATCGATTTCTTGGTGGTTATCCTATCAGCCCATAATGCATGAACCATCTTACCATGCCATGATTTCTGATTTTGATCCAGAAGTCTTTTGATAATGTTGATCAAGCTTTTATTGGATGATTTAGCTAGGCCATTTCCTTGGGGGTAGTAAGCTGTGGAGTGTCCTAAGGTGATATGGTTTTTATAGCAGAATTCAACCATTTTTTTGGATTTGAAGGTAGCAACACTATCTGTAATATCTTTTCTAGGACACCCAAACCTAGATAATACATTGGTCTCAAGGAATTTGATAATGACAGAGTCAGTAGCATTTCTAGAAGGGCTAGATTCTATCCACTTGGTGAAGTAATCAGTGGCAGTAAGGATCCACTTATGTTGGGCAGATGAGGTTGGGTGAATTTCTCCAATAAATTCTAAACCCCATTGCTAAAAAAGAGCCTCAACACTGATGGGATGCAATGGTAAAGGTAGGAGTTTTCTCTTGCCATCAAAAATTTGACACTTATGGCAAGTCATGACTAATTTTTTAGTATTAGGGAAAAGGGCGGGCCAGTAATAGCCAACTCTAAGAATCTTGTTTGATGTGTTCTTCCAGTATAGGTGGCCTCCACATTCTCCCTCATGCATCTCTTGCATGATTTTTCTTGCATCATTCTCAAGCAAACATTTAAGCAATATGCCAACAACATTTTTCCAATATAACACTCCATCTAAAATGCAGTAATTTAAAGCTTTCTGTTTCAAGAATATAGCTTTAGTCTTTGATAAAGAAGGAGGAGTGTTAAGATAAAGAAGCACATAAATGATATCAGCATACCAAGATGAATTCAGAAAATTTTCTTCAATGTATGGGGCTGTGAATTCTTCTTTTTCTTCTAAAACATCAACCATATTCATATCTAATGCCTGGAAATTTGATTTTTCCATGAGCTTTGCTAATCCCTATCCTTTAATAAGCTTGGTAGGCCTAATTTCTAAATCATATTCTAAAACAATAGCAATGCATTTTCCCCTTTTACTATCAGGGTCTTGATTTAGAATTTCCTTGGCAACTGTGTGTGGGACAAAAGCAATGATACGTGAGTGTAAGATGTAGTCTCGGAAGTCTTTCAATGCTTTTACCAAGGCTAAGGCTTGTTTCTCCATGATATTATATTTGAGTGGAAAATCTCTTAAGGCTCTATTGAAGAAGGATATTGGTTTTTCTTGGCCCATATTATTCTTTTGCAACAACACTGCAGTAATGGTGTGTTCAAATGCAAATGAAAAAATGTAGAAATCCTTAGTGAAATCAAGACTGATAAGAACTGGTGTTTGAGTGAGAGCTTTTTTTACCAGTTCAAATGATTGTTTGGATTCTAAGGTCCATTTAACTCATGTTTCCTTTTTGAGCATGTTTGTGATATTCCTCAAAATTTTAGCAAGGTTAGGGATGAATCTTCTCAAAAAGTTGATCTTCCCAATGAAAGATTGCAATTCTTTGAGGTTTCTAGGATGGCTGATTTTCAATATGTCTTCAATCCTTTTGGGATCTACTTTGATTCCTTCTTCATAGATTACGTGGCCTAGGATAATTCCTTCCTAAAGTCCAAAGAGTATTTTCTTGGCATTCAAAGATAAGCCATATTTTCTACATTTCTCAAAAACCTTTCTTAAATGGACTAAGTGTTATTTTTCAGTTTTGGAGAAAATAATGATGTCATCAACGTAAATGATTATGAAATAGCCTATGTCTTCTAAGAAAGCTATGTCCATGGCCCTCTAGAATGTGGCCCCTACATTCATCAAACCAAATGGCATTTTAACATACATGAATGTACCCCAAGGTGTGGTGAAAGCAGTTTTGTGTTGATCACTTGGGAGTACTAGCACTTGGTTATAGCCTGAAAAACCATCCAAGAGTGAAATTCTCTTAGACCCAACCACATTTTGGAGTATATGATCCATTTTAGGCAAGGGATAGTTATCTTTTAGGGAGGCTTTGTTCAGATTTCTAAAGTCAATGCAAAGCCTAATTTCCCCAGTCTTCTTCCTAATAGATACAAGGTTGGAAACCCATTGTGAATATCTAAGAGGGACTATAATCCCAACATCATACATATTTTTTATCTCTTTCTCAACTAAAGGTAGTAAAATAGGGTTTATCCTTCTTAGTTTTTGTTTGAAAGGTTTCTAATTTTCCTTAAGAGGAATTTTGTGTTGAATAATGCTAGTATCATATGATTTCATATCTTTGTGTCCCCATGCAAACACATCTCCAAAATCTTTGAAAAGTTCAATGTATTCTTGTTTAATATGAGCAGGAAGAGTGCTAGATAACTTGATCATTTTGGGTTCATTCATGTTGCCTATGTTATGTTCTTCTACATTAGCTTCTGTAGGATCCATTTTTGGTTTTTTAGCTACACCATTGAAGTCAAAAAGCTCTTCTAATGGTGTAAGACCCCTTGGTATTGAATCATTTTTGCATTGTAAAACTTCAAGGTCCTTTTGATCTGGTTTGTTAAATAATTTTTCCTTATAAATATGTTCAAATTGGTTTATATCAGCAGTAGAGGACAACTCTGTTTTAGGGGTTTGTTTTTCATCCAAACATTCTTTTTCATGGCTTAAGCTAAGGGCTGGTATAGAAAAATCATTTTCAGACTGCAGAAAATCATCAATGTGTTTATCTCCCTCAAACACTTGTCAATATTTTTCATTGTCAGGTACTGTAGGTCTATTTTTTACTTTAACAGAGAACATTTCATTTACCAGAGGTATTTGACAATTGATGGCAGAAAAGGCAAGCTCATTTGCAAGGTTATATTGAGCTCTAGGGATGAAAGTGAGTTCATATTTTTCAAAAGTTTTTAGGAGATCTAGGGCAGCATTCATATATTCTCTTAATATTTGGTTTTTGGCTGAATACTCCCCTTTTATTTGCCTAATAATCAGCTCTGAATCTCCTTGGACTGATATTTTCTTGGCTCCTATATCTTTGAGCGAGTGTAGGCCAAGAAGGAGGGCTTCATATTCTGCAATGTTATTAGTGCATGGGAAAATAAGTTTGTAGGAATGTCCTATGTTTGTATTATGTATCCATACACCAGTTCCAGCACTAGCTTTGCTACAAGAGACATCAAATCTCATTGTCCAAAGTGTTTCTATTTCACATTCATCGTTATTTTTTTGTTCAAGGCTGCTAAAGTTTAAGCTGTCATTTTTTTCATTTGAGGGCAGATTTGGTTCTTTCAGCAGGCTTAACTCTTTTTCATTTGCATTTTCTTGTGTGTTGATTTCCTCTTCATTAAACAAGATAAATGAATAAAGGTATGAATGAATGGAATAAACAAGAGTGTTGTTTGGCCTATCTATGTTGCTTACCATATATTTCATATGAGACTCTTTATATAACCTCCTTGTCTGGTTAAAGACTGGAATGGTAGCATAAGACATGTCCATTTGAAGGTTCCCTTGAAGTTTGGCTCCCCATGATCTAGATAAACGCATGCCATACTTTGGGGGAATGTTAGCAACAACTATGTCCATAACTAGAGCCTTAGCAGGAATTTGTGCCAGAATGACACATAAATCCTTGATCAAGACTAAAAATTTGACTCTGCTTGAATCAAAGGAATATAGGTGAATGTAAGGTTTAGTAATTTCTAGGCCTAATATCTCCATCACTAATTTTGGCATGAGATTGTGAGAGGCACCAGAGTCTAGCATGGAATTGTGTAAGATCTTATCATGTATATTTAGGCCGACATAAAATGGAGGGATGGTTCCTTCTTGGTATTTTCCTTCTACTTCAGGACCAAACAAAAATTCTAGTTTATAATCTGTCAAGTTTAAAGTATCAGTATCATTTCGTATATTCAAATCTTTCAAAACTTGATTTTTATATACATCTTGGGTTACTAGTTCAGCTAAGGGTATGTTAATTTTGATCTTGGAAATTTCTCCCTCAGGGCTGAAAGTGAATAATGCTTTTACCATATTTACATCTGATTTGTCAAACATAGTCTTTTAAACAATTCCGATTTGCTGAGTTTGATTAGGATTGTTATTTTGGATAGTTTTCTCAGGGCTGCTAGCAGAAGTACTAGGGAAGCTTGGGTCAACACTTGGCTAGCTGGTTTTATCTTTGTTTAAGTCAGTTTTCTTAGCCACAATGTTAGAATTGTTTGTTGTCTTTTTAGGAAGATTTTTTGAGGTATTCCTACAACAGTTTTTGTGTTTTTATTATTGGAGGTATCTTGGTTCCTTTTTCTTCTAAGATCATATTGTCTATGAACCTCCATTATAGCATTTTCTAACCCCAATTGGTAGTCTTTAGAATCCTCATGATTGTTTTCGGTTTGTTCTGAGGAGAAGAATCCTTGTTATTCTTCAGTGAGGAAAGCATCACCCTCACTGTCAGATCCTATTAAATTCACATGATTTTCTTCCAACCTTTCTGTCTCCCTTTCTTCTTCTTGATCTACATAGTTTTCCTGAAAAGGAGGCCTAATTTGTTGGTCATTATCTCTTTGTCTATTTTAAATAGGGTCTCTTCTGAAATTGGGATTTATATTTCTGTTTTGGGAATTGATTTGGTTCTCTCTAGGAGGCATTCTATCATTTAAGTTTTTATTTTCCAGCATTCTTTCCATTACCCTTACTAAGTTATCAATTTTGGCATCAGATGATGAAGTTGATGCCATTTTTTAATCTTTATATGTAACTCTTTTTTCTGATTTCAACCTAGCTCTTTTCTCAATCAGATTTTCTGCTACACTTATAGCTCCCCTCTTCATATCTTATAAATTCAAGGGGTCTCTTTCTCTTAGCTGGTAGGCCATGTCTGGGTCAAAGCCTTTAGGAAATTTTGCTAAGGCTAAGCCTAGTGGAGGTTTCATGTTTGGAGGAAGTGCATTGTAGACACTATTGAATCTAGTGCAATAATCTTGGACACTTTCCCCAGCATTTATTTTAAGGTTGCAATATTCTGAAAGGATTTGGAGAGGTTTCTTTTTAATTTCCCATTTTTTCATGAATGTTTGGTATAAAGAAGGGAGATAATTTATGCTATTAGGAGTTAAGCTTTTAAACCATTTTTTGGCTTCTCCTCCTAAACTTTGAGCCAAGATTCTCATCTTAATGGTCTCTTCTTCTATTTCCATGTAATCAAAAACATCATCCATTTTATCTACATTTTGTTGGGCAGTAATATATTCAGTTCCAGTGAAATGCGGAATTTTGGATTGATAATCATTTGGAAAAGGAACTAGAGGTTGTCGTAACACTAGTGGGGCATACCATGCTACCATGGTCGGAGCAAATGGGGGATTTACAAGAGGTGGGTTTGTAGGAGTGAAAGTGGGATGAAATGGAGTTTTTTGAACAGTGGGTGTGTGGATGGGAGTGGTGAAAGTACTTGGACCAGCAAGCTGATTATGATCAGTTTTGATATGGAAAGAAATGAAGTGGTGGAGAAGTTGAAAGTCAGGAGGAGTGGAAGGAGATGCTTCTCTGCTAAAATTATGCTGCAAGTCTGTGGGCTCAAGGTAATATTGCTCAATATCACTATGTGACTTGGTTCTAAATAGTTTCTTTGAATGATACAAGTCAAAGTGAGGATCTTTCAAGACTGTAAGGTTTTCTAGGACAAATCTTGTTCTTTGGATAGTCCTATCAGTAGTTAAATTTACAGCTCTATAATTTTTCCACAAAATCCTTTCTGGATCATCAACAATTGTAGGAGGATTAGGGTCTGGATGAGATCTAGTATTGATCCTATGTGAAGCCAGATTTCGAGTTCAAAATTTTGGAGAGGCTGAAATTTTTAGGACTGTTTTCAGAAAGTGAACCTCTCTCAGTGTTTAGTAAACTTCTAAAATATGGTACTATGCTTCTAAACTTCTTTAGGTATTTTTTCAATACAATCCTAAAGAAATCTGAAAGTACTAGTGTAGTAATAGACCTACTGGGGCTAGTGAAGTCGCCAGGTGGAAATTTTTAGTTGTTTTGAAGGTAAATGTGTGTGGTCCACCACCAATAATTGACAAAAAACCAATCTAGGGAGGTTTTTGGGGTTTACTGAGTTTCTTTTATGTAGTTCCAATATTTTTAAGATTATTATATACTTGAATCATCATTTAGCTAAGATGGTGAAACAAACAAATTCTACTCTATGGCCATCAGCTGAGTTTTCTATGATTAATAATGGTTTCTAGAGTCCTAAGGTATACTTATTTTTTCACTGACTCAGAAGGTCCCACCGGGATCGCAAAAATGTTGGGGTGGCGATGAGGTGGCAAATTCACTGGATTTTCTAAGTCAAATTGAGGGTCTAAAGAGTCTTAAGAGGTATTCAGGCAACTGTATACTTAGAAGGTGCCACCGTGATCGCCAGAATGTTGGTGTCCCATGATTTGGCAGATTGGCATACCAAATGACAAGGCAACATGGAACCAGTCTTTACAGTCCTAGGATCTAGCTTTCCTAGACTCAGAGAGGGATCTCTCTATTTGTTTGCAAAGGATATGAACTTGTTTGCTTTGTAGGGTTGATTTTAGGCTAGTTATTAAGTACAAGGTTTGTTTAATTTGTGTTGGTTGGGCATAATGATCAAAGAGCATATATAGAATGAGGAAATCTCTAAGTCATTGAGAAATGGAGTCAAATGGAAGTCATGATAATTTCATCAATGGATCGGGGAGTATCATAGGGAAAATCTAATTTGGCCAATGGATCTTCAATTTTTAAAGGGGTTTAAGAGATGGACATCAATTGTAAGAATGAAAAGTAGGGTAAAGGGCAATTAAGAATCCTTTATCATATGTACCTATCAACAAAGGGAAATATTTCAAGGTAACATTTTGAAGCAAGCCAAATGATAGGGAAAACCATAGACTTCTTTGGACAAATTTTTAATATGAAAACCTTTTAGACAACAATCCAGCAATCAAAAGACTACTTTTAGATAAAGAAAACATATAAGATAACGGTGAGAGCAGCCTAAGATCAAATAGAAATAAACTAATCTACTTTTGACTAACTCTCTAGGGATCTTTCAAAGCAACCTTTAAAGGAAAACCAGAGGACAAGGTACACCATAGACTTCCCTGGTTTTAGACTTTACTAAGCATACTTTAATAAGATCTTAAAAAAAATATCTCAAGTTGTACTCAAGAAGCATGGACTTACCACTAATTTCCCTGGTTACACTCTATTGAAATCATTCCTTAAAACAACATCTCAAGCCGTACTAATGAACATGGACTTACCAAAAATTCCCTAGTTATACTCTATTGAATCATTTCTAAAATAACAAGCTAGATGGAACTGGAGGGCAATTAAGAATCCTCCAATTATACCTTGCAGAAGAAAACATAAGATCGAAAGTGGTAGGGCTAATACTGCCCATTTCACACAGGTTAGGGAATTTAAAACCTGGTGCAATTTTCTGCTCGATATACAATTTCAGCCGTCGGATCTCGAGAGGTGAGATCGACGGTGCGAAAGGGTTTGAGGACCGGCACACAGGTGTGGAGGGTGGAGCCCAGGCATAGATGGCGCGATATGAATGGTTGGCAGGGTTTTAGTGGAAGGCAAGCCTGGGTGTGATGATATGGCGAAGCTTTGTCAAGTAGCGCAGGGTTGTAACATAGGTGGGCGAGGTAGGGGATGCAACATCTATTGGATTCAGGGAACAAATCCCAATCAATGATGGAGATGGCCCAATGAAAAGGTAAGGTGAGGTGGAGGAAAAGTGGGTCTGCCTTTTAATTTTTCAAAGGTTTAGAGGGGCTTTTTATAATGAAAGGCGGAGGTGGAGTTTATATGGGGGAGGGGTTAAAAATATGCAGAGGGCACGGTTCTGTGAGGGTAAGAGAGACCAGGGGCTGAAACGAAAAGGGCTTAAGGCCTATTTCTCAAAGGAGGTGGGTTTAGTATAAAAACTTAGTTTTTATAAGGTTTTTAGGGGTTCGATAAGCTTAAAGTTAGATTTAAATAATGTAAAAAGGATTTTTACATTGTTTAAGGCCTTTTTAGAGGAAAATAATGAAAAAAAGGGGGGTTCAAGAGGGTTTTGAGGAAGGGAAAAAGTGGGTCCTTGAGGAGGGGGTCCTGAAGGCTGGTTCAAATGGCTAGGAGTAGGTTGCAGAGGGCGGGGCTGCTGAATAGTCGAAGCGGGCCACTTGAGGAAAGCTTGAGACGATTGCATCATGAAAACATTCGACAAACTGGGATCAGAGACAGGGGGAGGAAGACCAGGGAATGAACCAAGTGCTATAGGGTAATATACTTGGGTGGTGGTTATTAAATATCCCTCTCAGGGCTTTCCGGTGCCCGAGGCAGACAGTCAGATTAGCTGTAAAGTTCACAAAGATACTGCATATATGTTCATGCTAATATATATAATTGACAAAGTAAGATGGAGATATTGCCATTTTATGGACATCAGATCCAATGGATAACGCCAAGCAGCAAAGTAGAGATCCTTCTTCACCGGCTCCAAATCTAGATCCTGCAATCAATCAAAGCACTCACGTAATCTCTACAACAATATAGCTTCTTATCAATTAAACTAGCATATAAGAAACATAAAACAATACAGATCTAAGCCATTCATATCATGCTACATATACGATTGAACAAAAATTGTGACACTGATGCATCGAATGGACAAAACAGATACAGTTCTATTGATTTATAAAAAGGAGGATTGCAACCATCGGTTGCACCAAGCCCTCCTCAATCTTCCAATTCATCTCTCTCTTTCTCCATCTCCCAGTGTGATGATGCTCAAGGAAGAAAGCTCTCAATGAACTTCGCTGATCTCAAAGCCTCACACTACAACAATGAAATTCTGCTTCAGATATAATCAAACCTTTGACCTTAGACCAAGAGCCCACAGCTCCAATTTATAGGAGATGGAGAGGACAAACCTTGCCAACTCTTTCAACTTGTTCAAATCAGGAAAGATCTAGATGTGTCCTTACTTTTCCTCACTTTTGCCTTCCATAGGAGTTCAATTATGTTTGGTAATGCCTAATAAAAGGTTTGTGCCATTTAGTTTCCATTTTGAGTTGATTCCCTTTTGAGAGAAAGCTGGAAATGCTAGTTAATTTTCTGCGAGATATTTCCATTTTCACACTTAAACATGGTTAACGCTTCCCCTTGGGCAAGACAGAGTGTTACCCTAGGCATTAACTCTCCCTTTGCATGGCTTAGGTGCGTTATAACTCTAGCTAGCTATTTCTGGGGTGCGTTACCTTGGTAAAAATGGGTCTTGTCTAGGTCATTTTCTTCCTTCCATGTTACCTTCTCCTCTGATCTGATGAGGACGTCATTTGTCCTGTAACAGATGCCCCCTAAAGTGTGAGGTCAGAGATGAAGAAGATGGCCAAAATAATTTATAATAAGTGTAGTACAATGAGAGGAATTGGAGGACTGAGGAAAACCTGAAACAATAACATATGTCATAAAATATAATATCTGTCTTGAGTCGGGCATTCCCCTGCTCAGTAGCTAATCAACATGATTTCTCTAGAACAAAGATATGGATAGTATGTCCACCAATAAGCATAATGTGAAAGTGTCTGTCATAACAAGATAAAACTAAAAATCTGTCTCCAAAAACAATATTGCAACTTGGGAGAGGAAACACAGCTGTAATGGTGTAACCCTCAACCCAAGGTCTTGGTCACCGCTTCACTAAACTGCATATTTCCATACATGTGAATGAATGAGTTGTAGTCGAACATGCAGGAAATCATCTGATTACTAGTAAATAACAAAAAATGTTAACAGACGTGAGGGTGGCCACCGATAATGATGATGGTCCCCAAGATGCACAGTACAATCTAGCGAGTGTGAAAAAAAGGATTTGATGTCGAACACTCGTAGAATCATTCGATCGAGAGCCAATAATGAGAACCCCCAACCAAAAACAAGATGACCTGCCACTGATGTCTGCAAGTATCTGGGTACTAACGTGTTTCTGGATCAATTTCCTATATAAGATGTTGAAGTCGATAGGAAGAGATATGTCAAAAGGTAGGCACTGAGGTGTCCTACATCAGTTGACACGAAACAGGAAAATATTATTTTGTTTGATGGAAATAATCAAGACCAAGTTGGAATAATTGACGAAAAATAAGTTCTCGTATATGATGGCTTTGGTTGATACAAGGAGCAGTAGATAGCAGGATCCTCTTGAACAATAGAAGGCACTCTAACAAGGTACTAGGAATCTTAGGCTTAATGAATACCAAAGAGTATTAGGATTCACCAATGCAGGAACACTAGGAGATGAAGGCTAAACTCATAGATGGTAGGGTTCGGCTAAATGCAAAATATTTTTCTGGGAAGTGCCATGTTGAAGATTTTGTGCTACCAAATCGACCTTTTTAAAATGTAACAGAAGAATTATCCATGTTGTACAAATTTTTTTCCCCATTTTATTAAGTTTAACGAGTCCAGACGAGTAAACTCGGTGATTTTTTCATATTTAGAGAGTCTGAAAAACATCGTAAAAGACAACTCCAGTGGGGTACCTTTGTCATGTTTGATAACCAGGCATGACGAAGGGAGAATAGTAAGCCTGAAACAGTTCATTTTCCATGAGCTAGTCCATTGAATCTGAAAAAGTGATAAATCTATGTTCGATGGAAATCTACCTCATTTTGTTATGAGTACGAGGAGACAGAGTAAACTCAATGTTCTTTGTGAAATTTTTACGAGCCCAACAAGGAAAAACTCGGTGCTCTCCGTGAAATTTTAACGAGTCACAGATAAAAATGTGGTTACTTTTTCTATTTGAAGAGCTTTGAAAAAGATAAAAATAATGGCTCATATTCCTTTGTCATGGTATTTTAACAAGCTCGACGAAGGAAACTCGACGGTTTTTCAGTTTTACGAGCTAGAAAAAATCCCTAAGAAGAAAGCTCAAAACCAGGTTGAACATGGTCAGATATGCATATAAACATTGACAACCCATCAAAGCATTGGCAACATATGAAAACCAATAGTTGCGACAAAATGTAGCATGATTTTACCAATTTTAACAGACTAGCAGAGTGAGTCTTACCTCCAGAATGGCTATAAGAAGGCAACAACCCTTCATTTTCACTCTGTTGAGTGCTGTGATCGAGCTCTGGAGTAAAAAAGTGGTGAAACTTCAGCTGTTGATTGTGGACGAACCAGGCAACGGTTTCTCATTCCGCGAGATCCAGGTAAGAGCTTGAACCTTCCCCTAGCATTTCATTATGTTTTTAGTTCTTTTTTTTGTCTAGAAATGTCGATTTTAGTAGGCCCTAAAAATTTGAAGTGGCTAACACGGGTTCTTAGTGTCGTGACCACGTTAAGCGCACTTCCCGAGAAGATATAAAGCGTTAGCATGCACTGTTTGGCACTATGGCCCGTGTTAGCCGACAAAGTTGATTTAGGAACTTATTTTTTATCATTCTAAAGTGTTCTAGCCAAAAAATAATCCACTAAAAATGTTTCTTGTGCAGGTGTGAAGCTGTTTACCATGAGTATTTGGCACGAAAGAGAGCATGAGCGGGAAGAACACAAAATGGTTACTGATGCAGCTACGTTGCTAGTTCTCCATAGATGCGGATTACTGAAGTATGCTCGTTTAGAGCTGATGAGAGGGCAGGAAGACCCTCTGAGATGGATCATCCAGCAGTGGGATGGCTGACAAAATTTCTTTCACATCAGGGGTAATGAAATCTCGATTGAGAAAGATGACATTTACTTCTTGACTGGCCTGTCATGCGGAGGACCTAGGCCCAATCTAATAGGTTCCAGGTTTGATCCCCACACTACTGCGGATTTGATCCATACTCACTGCATAAACAATAATGCGGCAGTAAGTAACCGAGTGCCTATTGCATGGGTGGTAGAGAGACCGTTGAGGTCTCTCTTGTGTATGATAGTTCGCTTGGTCGGAGCCAAGAGTCAGCATGTGGCCACCAAGGCCCAGGTATTGTTAGCGCTGGATTGTATGCAGCCTTAGTTTCTTTACTAGTGTGGAGGTGTTGTCCGTTGAGTTCAAGCAGAGTTAACAGCATGTAATACCCTGACCCAAAGAGATTTTGGATATGGCACACTGATTGTGTCTTTCATACTAGAGCGGGTACCGGTAATGAGGCCACGAATGATCATGGATGCCTTGGGACTGTTGTAGCCAAGACAGGCTCATTGGTCAGCTTTGAGACCACAGACAGGAGAGGGTCCAATCTGCCACTATTTTGATGATGGGTTCTTTGTGTGGGTTGAAGACCAGATCATGATGATCGAAGGTTATCCCTATGCAGGGATGAATTACACAGGAGATCTAGAATTGCTATTGCCCCTAGGCACTCAGTGGGGTCCAGATGGTAAGAAAGAACTTGATCAGTGTTGTTGAAATATTTTTTTATATTTTGAATGTTTATGCAACTTTTTTTTTTAATGGGTGAAAATGTTGCTTGACATGAAGCTTATTTCTTGACACAGATGTGGCACTTGTCCATCCAACTGGAGCCCCTCTCTATGTAAGGTGAGGAATGCAGCTACCTGGAGCTGGTGCAGCAACAGAGGCTACAACAGTTGCCAAAGAGGGTGATGACACACAAATTTTGCATGAGCTTACTAGAAACCTTGAGGGTTTAAGTATTGGTGTGTCGTTGCTTCCCATGAGAGAGATCCCGATTCGTCTGTAGCAGCTTACAGTGGGTGTGCTGGAGAGATACTTGGTGTCTCTAAGGAGGATAGCTAGAGCAGTTTTTTGCTATTTTGAGCAGCAGGCTTAGGAGGAGTTGTGGATAGAGGTGTAAATGTCAGAGCGAGGCTTAGCGGAGCCAATTTTTTGTAAAACACCCAAGTTTTTAGAAGTTTTTTGATGTAACTTGACTGGACACGACATATATATATATACATATTTTGGCAATTTGTTTTCCTTGTGTTTTTTAAAGTTTATGTATTTTCTATGGTAAAAAAGATACACTCGTGTATAACTCTTTCTATAACAAATGTGACAAATGCCAATCTAATGCATAATTTGCCAATGAATCAACTAATGTATTAAATTCTCTAGGAATGTGCTCAAACGCAATGATTTTAAATTGACGTTCTAGAAGTCGTACCCTTAAGAAATAACATAACAAGATTGGATGACGGACGCGATAATGATTTTTTAACTACATAACTATGAGTTGGGAATCTAATCGGACCACCAGATTGGAGATGCCGCGAGATGAAGCTTCCATGAGGAGTTGTATCACCGACATGTACTCAGCAATATTGTTGGTGGCATTGCGCAGGAAGATTCCCCCGAAACCAAGGAGTTTCGACTCAGGTGTGTAGAGGACCCAAGCAGCTGATGCAATGTGCCCAGTATGATGACTAGCACTGTCTGCATATCCAACGTAAGATCAGGATAACGAAGGCATTTGTGTAAAAGAAAAGAGTGTGTATGAGAAAAATACTCAAAAGAAAACCCAAAATATCCAAAGACATAAAAAAAAAGACAAAACTTATATACATAAAATTACAAAGCATATGCCTAGTGGAGAACTAGGCGAAATACTTCTTTAGATAGAGCCTGTTGCAGGGCTACATAAGTGGAATTCAATTACAGTCTTGAATTTCATAAGCTCCTTTTGAGAGGACTTTGGTGACTATGTAAGGACCAAGCCATAATGGTTCAAGTGTTCCTGCCCCCATAATGGTACAGTGCTACTTGGTAACGTGGAATAATCGGGGGTGCAAAAGGATAACTGGTCCACTATGACTATTTACCCATCCAATGGAAAGAGGATGATTCGTAAGACCAAAGAAAAAATGGCAGTCATTGTGTAATACCAACTACGACCCAACAACAGATTATAGTCGAGATGATGATCTACGACTTCTATGTCCACCGTTATCGTTTTCCCACTAAGGGAAATAAGAAAGCTAGCAAGGTATATTTTTGGGAGGAAAGTGTGGCCATCAAAAGCTTTAAGGGAATTCGACGGCAGAGACAAAGTAGGAGAACCCAAAGCGAGCCAGTAAGTAGTTGACATAACACAGGTCGAAGCACCTTCGTCTAAGAAATTACGATGGATTGGTCTCCCTTTCGACACAACCTGCACCTGGAATGCAAGTTGGTGTGAGAGGCGAGGTTTAGATTTCTCCATTTCAAAGATAGTTAGTGTAGAATCCTGGGGGTTAATTCCACCAATGGCCGAAAGCAAGGCTTTCCTTTGTGTTGGGTAAGTTTTCAATACTTTGAGAGCAGACATAGTTGATGATGCTTGCACCAAATCTTCTACAATGTTGTAGTTTTGGGCGGCATGTGCAGAGGTGTTATGATTCGTGCGTCGATGTTTCCCTTTGGGGGGACAAATCACGGGGTCAGCAACAGGTCGTTCGATATGAAATCATTGGGCGACAGTCGATTTGAACTAGTACCAGGTTCCTATATATCAATGACAGGATTTCCATATAGATTGGCTCGTGTCTGGATTTCAACACTTTCTATGCCATAAATGGTGGACGATCCTTCACCGGAAGGATGTGTACCACCATTTCCCCTTTACAGGGGTTGTAGTGGTTTTTCAACCATGTGTTGTTGTTGCTACTGTGGATTAGGGAAGGGATTATGAAGAACGAAAGGTATCCTCCCAAAGTCCTTGTTTGTGATAAAATTTGTGCATTCCTGCAACCGAGGACATTTGTATGTCAAGTGGTCCTTCACACAGATTCTGCAAGGAAACTTCATGGGTTTCTCCTTCCCTTTGTTGGCTTTAGCAGTGTTTTTTTGATTGGGATTATTCTAATGATCCGACTGCTCTTCCGAAGAAGAGGTCTTTTTCTTGTTCTTATTGTTCTTGCCACTAGGTTTTTTTGAAATTTGCACAGAATTTATCTTAGCAGTAGGAAGAGTAGTCAATTGGTTAGGGCGGTGGCAGCTGAAGAAGGCTGGGAGGTTTTCCCACTAGGTTGTTTTATGGCTATGCCGGAGATTGCACCTATTGATCATGTTAGCCCCCTATTAATTTTTTGACAAGCAAACAAGGGGTAAAACTGTCTTTGAGCTTTCAAGGAATGCATTCCCACTGAAAACACATCATCCTCGAAGCCCCCTTGTGCTTTTCTCCTTTGGGGAATCCTCACCGCTATTCTCAATTTTGAAGCCTCTCTGTTTGTGAAGAAGAATGCCCAAAAAGGCCCCCTTTTCCCTCTTATTTCATTCCCTCTAAGCCTTTATTTTCATCATTCTTATTCCCCTTCTAAATTCCCCATTTATCCTTAAATCATCCAAAATCCCCTTTTAAGCCTTTTAAATTACCTTTGTTTGGCTTAAAAACCCCTTATTCCCTTTACCGAATGCCTCCTCTGGCCTTAAAATACGTTTAAAAAAGGCCAAAAACCCACTTTCCTTCATATATGAGGCTTAACCCCTTTCCAGCCAGCCCCCTTAACCACTTCCCCATATGCCCCACGCCCGCAACCAAGCGCTTAAGGCCTGGGCGCTAATCGCATCGGAGAATCGGAGCGGAAACGTCTTTTTCCTTTGTAAACCATGAAAGTCCCGATGTGATAGTGTTAAGTCTATCGGCCCTTTGAAGCAATCTCCACTGTCGATCTTTTAAGATCTGAAGGCCAACACTTGTCCCGCTCGTGCCCATCACCCCGATCCTTTCACTCCTCCGATTGCATATCAATCGTCGATCTATCAATGGATCGGACGACCATCGCACCACCACACCGATCACAATCACATATTTTTAAATGTGTCACCCACTGCCCTCCCCGATTGTGATCCTCTGATTGTAATCTCCGCCATCTATTTCCCTTTGATCCGACGGCCCTTATTTCTCCCACTCCACTTCTTTACCCCTCGTCCGTCTCCCCGCCGATTGAGTCTCCGCCGTCGATCTTGTCCCATATCGGACGGCTGGCGCTCAATAACGCATCGCCAATCGCAAGTTCTAAAGTGTGCCACCCGCTGCACTCCCCGATTGCGATCCTCCGATTTTAATCTCCACCGTCGATTCCATTTAATCCAATGGCCATCGCACCATCTCCCAATCGCCAATCGCAAATTTTAAACAGTGCCACCCTCCGTCCCTTCCGATTGCGATCCGCCGATCCAATCGTGATCGTCCGTTTGACCCAAGATCGATGGCCCACTTTTCATCACCTCCCCATCTAATTTCATTCATCATACCTTTCCCATGATTTCATCCTTTAATCCCCGCCGTTTATCTCCTCATGAGATCCAACGGCCCACAGTCAATCGCCCTCCACCCGCCGGGTCCCACCATCCAAGGTCCCCGTTTTCATTTCATTTGGCCCCTTTTCTTTGTATTTCGGCCAAAGGCTAAACCTTAGTGTTTAACACTAAATATCATTCTTCCACCACTATTTCATAGTTTCCACTGTTCTCCACCATTACGCCACCACTCCGCAGGCCTCCATAGCATTCTTCCGCCACCACCCTGGATTTTATAATTGATTTGTTTCATTGTGCAGGGTTTTTATAGAGTGGAATTTTCACTTTGCCTCCGTAATCACAGTCACCGTAATTAAAAACACAGAGAGGCCATTATAGCAGCCAAGTGAATCATCAGAGACGGATTTGAGGGATTAAAGCCCGAAATTGAAGATTATATGCTTTAATCCTTATTCAAAAGGAAAGGACGTAGTGAGAAGACTAAAGAGCACACAAAATGACCATATCTATGTTTACTATCAGCGGGACGTCTTTCTCCAGACAATACATCTTCCCATTAAAGCCTCCATGCCTCCTCGAGCCCAGAAACAGTTAATTACACTGACAGAAGCTTCTTAAAGATTGTCAGAACCAACATTTATGGAGTATGGAGGCCCACAGACTTTCTATCCAGTTCACCAATTCCAGAAGTTAGAACAGAGAGCTTTATAGCCAGAAATGACTCCAAAGAAACATCAGAGGTCAGATATCGACCTGACAAAGACCCCTCGGCCATACTATAAATTAAATACAGCAATGCTCGAACCTGCAGCAGATAGTCAGCAGAGATGCACCCGGTATGCCATCCTGGTCGCCAGCTCATTAGCCAACGTTCCGCCACCTATGACAGCGACTACCTCAACTCCACCTCATCAGTGAACATCTTCAATTCATGATTTGGCCCTAGTGGCCTTTTACTTCAATTTTAGTTTGTTACTTTTAAATTTCGGGTGGAATTCACCTTCCACTCTTGCATTTCACTTTCTGTCAGAAAATGTTTTTTAATATTTTTGTTTAAAACGGCTGTGAGCCTAACTGTCAATGATGAGATGCCCCTATTCCTCATCATGATTTTGGTTATTGTTGATGGAGACCTCAAACTGATTTCCAGCACACGAGGAAGATATTTTTCCCAAAAATATCTTCTTGCTCATGTTTCTGAGGCTTCTATATAAACAAGAACCGAAGAGAAAAACAAGTTCCATATTTTCTGAAGAATTGGCTGTAAAAGAGTTTCTGTATGCATTTTGTTGAAGTTTTAATACAAATGTGAGGAGCCCGTTGGGTCTCAACGATAAGGAGTTTTACCTTTAATGAGGATTCTGGTCTTGATGCTTTATATTTTGTAATTCTGTCTTATGTGATATAGTTTAGCTGTTCATTTCACTATTTCCATCCTTCTTGTATCATGCTCTGGAATGCGAGTGGCTCACTAGTTCTAGTATGAATTTATCACAATCGATACTCATGCTAAACATGTCTAGCGCTTTAAATATGGCTCAATCATGATATGTTGTTTCATTTTCAAATTCATCCACGTTTCTTCTATATTAAGTGCTATGGGATGTTATTTTTTGAAAGCTATGGACATGTATGTATTCTTCTTATCTTAAGCCCATCTCATGTTCAGATATGTTTATGGAATTTCATCTCATTAGTAGTTAGTATTCCTTCTATATTTCTTACATAGCATGTCGTCTGATTTTCAATCTCTGTAAAGCATTTTTAGAATCCAGTCCTCCTTACAACAAGTTGTCTTTGAGTTGTTTGATACACTTATATTGAGAATTCACTCCTTGCCTCTGCAGTGTTCCTTTCATTATGCTGAGTTTGTGAATATCATGTTTCCATCTACATTGATATTTCTTGTTAAAATTGAAATAGCAAAAGAGCCTTGTTCTGCTAATTGTCCTTGTTATATCATACTGCTCCTTGCTATATAAGATGTCCTAGGCACTCGTCTTTCACAACTCAAGGCTGTCTCTAGGATTGACAACAGCACCAACGAGACCGTCGGTGTGTGCTCTAGGTTTCTAAGTAGCGGGAGGATTTTGATTACCAGGGGCATGGGGGAGTAGATGATATAGCGTGCCAGATTGAAAATAGATCATATCTAGATGCTGTGCATTTCGAATGGATTGATCTTCCGTGACCGCAACGGATAGACAAATGTCTTTATCTAGGGTTGGTAAGAGTGACTTACAAAACCAGTTAGATAAGAGATGATCCAGGATTGGCACTTTGACTAGCCTCCTCCTACGTCTCCATTCATGAATGTGATTGGAGATGTGGGTGGCGGTTTCTTGGCACAACGAGGTTAAGGGTTCTGTGCCGATTTCGTACCTAATAGGTAATTGGAAATTATTAATAAATTCCGTAGCTAAGGTGCCAAAAGTGTTGACATCTCCGTGTGGTAACTCAATGTACCATTTGGCAGCATTGCCTGTGACAGTGCGGGGGAAAATTTGAAGCCGGAAACTGTAATCCACCACGGAGTTAGAAACAGACCATAGATGAAAGGTGGTGATGTGCATAGCTGGATCGTCCCCTTATTTCTCGTCGAATTTAGGGATGTCAGACGGAATCTTGTGCGGTACTAGAGGCTAGAGTGGGTTGTGGTTGATGGGATCATTGGTTAGTTTGTAGATGTCGGGGATGTCTAGAGTTGCAAACAATGGAAATTGTGTGTTTGTCCCTGGATCTAGCCAAGGAAGTATTGGCTGACTATTAGGACCGTAGGGTCCACCCATCAATGTGTTACCAATAGGATAAGTAGGACTTTGTTGATAGAAGTTCCCTGTGGGTGGGGGTGTAGGGCTGTATGGTTGCTGTCTGTAGGGTATATTATAATGCAGGGCTAACTGTTGGTTGCCCCCAATGTAAAATTTTCCCCCTTTTCCAAATGGATTTTGGGGTTGGTTTGCCCATATGGACGCGATAGAGCTAGCTGAAGGCATGCTGCTATTCACATAGTTAAACAATGGCATAGACCCTACACTGAAATTTTGACCACTCAAAAGAACAATGTTAACAATAGGTTGTCTTGTTTGTCCTAATAACTGCAAGGGTATCGAAGTGCCCCCTGTCGTTTGCGTGTTGGTTGTTAGCCCCCCTGTAAATTTTTGACAGGCAAAGTAGGGGGCTAAATTGTTTTTGAGCCTTCAAGGAATGCATCTCCCCTGAAGACACATCATCCTTGAAGTCTCCTCTGCCTTTGCCTTTGATAAGATCCCTTCTGCTGATGCCCATCATAAAGCCTCTCTGATTGCAAAAAATGGTGCTCCAAAGGCTTTATTTTTCCCCTTGTATCCCTGCAAGATATCTCATTTCACTCTGTTGTCCCTTTTTCTAAGTTTCCTTTCCACCCTCTTTTTTCCCCTTCTAAAATTCCTTCATTAACCCTCTAATCCAAAAAAATCCCCTTCAAATTCTACGATCACCCCTTCTTTGGTCTAATTCCTCTTTTTTTCCCCTATCGTTATCTTTCCCGGGCCTTAAAATGCATTAAAAATGGCCCAAAAATCCATATTCTCCATAATACGGGTCTTAGCCCCTTTCAGGCCAGCCCCCTTGACCTTTCTCCATGTGACCTGGGCACCAAGACCAGGCACCAAGGCAGAAAGTGCTTAGCGCGAATATGTGTCAGGCACATTTCGAACCGTCGATCTGTATAGATCGGACGGTCATCGCTTTTCCCTACCACATCCACCGTTCAACCCATTCACTCCTCCGATCGGGCCATCGTCGTTCATTTACCACAGATCAACAGTCCAGAATGCACCTACCGCATGTGGTCCCCGCACTCGCTCACTGTACAAAACCACCGGTTTCTATCGCACCGCCTTTCGGAGGCAGGCGGTAATTTTCAATCGGCCAGTGATTCCATACATCGTGCGATGTGTGGCAGCGGCACTATTTCAAAACCGCCTGCTCATCGCGTATTAACTTTTGGCACAGGATACGGATCGATATGCATATCAGCCATCTGATCTGGGGCGCCTTATCCAACGGTCGTCGTTCCACGAAGTTTCGCGCGCGATAATCCATGGTCACCGTACCCCTGACCCACTGTCCATCGCCCTCCGATGCGTCCTTAGCCGTCGATATCCTCCTGAGATCGGACAGTCCAGATTTTATTTTCCCCGCTATTGACTGTCCCGACATCTCCTGGTCCTGCCACTATTGGAAATGTTGTCATTTATGGCAACAGGCAAAGGAGGCAGCAAAGACAGAGACATGCAAAGGGGGCAGCAAATATAGAGACGGGAAGAGGAAGCGAATATAATAGAGGCAGAACCGTTATCAGAGGCAGAGGCAGAGGCAGAGCCGTTATCATAGCAGTAAAGGCAGAGGCAGAGCGACAGAAGCAGCAGAGGCACAGACACAGTTGTTATTCCGAGAATGGATACTCCCAACTGGCGGATATATACATATGTACCTTAATTCTAAGTAAATTCCGAGAATCGCTTACTCCGTTGGAGGATACAGTAGAACTGGAGTGGAAGCAGATAAATATGAATGTAGCGCTTTTTAAACATATAAGCGCATAAAACAAAGTATTATATGGTGGGACCCCTTACCCAATCGCATCGGAGATTATAAGGGCAGCGGAACGTATAAACCAAAGAATTTTGATTGCGATTGAGAGCCCGGATCCGATGGGAATATAAACAGTGGCTTGATAAGTTTGAAATCCGACTTAATCGCATCGACTCAAAGCCTATATAAGCACATAAAACAAAGTATTATATGGTGGGACCCCTTACCCAATCGCATCGAAGATTATAAGGGCAGTGGAACATATAAACCAAAGAATTTCGATTGCGATTGAGAGCCCGGATCCGATGGACATATAAATAGTGGCTTGATAAGTTTGAAATCTGGCTTAATCGCATCGACTCAAGGCCTATATAAGCACATAAAACAAAGTATTATATGGTGGGACCCCTTACCAAATCGCATCGGAGAAAAACAAAGCAGCGGAACGTGCATACAGGAACTTGCGATTGCGATTAAGTTCCAGACCCGATGGGTCTATAAATCAGGTTTCATATGTGGTTGATTTATGGGTTAAAGACTCAATCGCATCGGAGTATTCGAGTCAGGATTGCGATCAATCGCAATTAGAGCAGGAGTGATCAATCGCAATCGAAGCAGGAGTGGTCAATCGCATCGGACAGATAATACAACAATCGCATCGGGAGTATTCGAGTTGCGATTGCGATCAATCGCAATCGGAGGACAATGCAAGCTCGGATGGTGGGCCCGAAAGGGCATTTTATGTATTAAAACAAAAAAATCTATTACGCCGAGAGTGTGTTAAGTTGTATTAAAAGGGCAGATTATATGATTAAGACATCTTATAATTAAGCCAAGAGCTGAAGTTGTGTTTGCAGTTGTATTAAATTATGCCGCGTGGGCTGTGGACCCACGGGCCTCGGCCCAAGGTGGAGGGTGATTGTGAACATAAAACAATTGTGGTGTATGTATGTTCCACTTGCGGAACGTTCCACGTCAACAAGACACTTGCTAAGTACAAAGGCGTTAGAAAATGCCCGATTTACAGTTAGTTGGTATAAAAAGCTCAGTTACATGTATGCAGCAGTTACACCATAGCAGAGGACAGAAAAGCAAAGAGAGCTGAAAAGAGATAAAGCACAGTCACAGAAAAGACAAACACAGTCAAAGAAAAGCCAAAAGACTAAATGAGTTGAGCTGGAATTCTCATTGTAATTTGAATGTAAATGTTTTTAATTGATTTTTTATTGTTTGTGATGCATTGGCAAGTCTCCTAAGGATAACAAAGCTCCCACTGTAATATTGAAATTAATGCATGTTGGTATATTTTCTGAATGAGCAAGTGAAAGAAATGAAAAGGCAGAAAGTGAAGAGGTATGGTTGTCCATTCCAAATTCATTGAGGAATGCTAACAGTCACAAGAAAATCCTTATAAATAATATCATCTTGATATGCAAAGAGAGGTTAGAGAGAGTAAATCTAGAGAAGGCGGAATATAGAAGTGTGAGGCAGAGAAGATTAAGAAAAGAAGATAAGAAAGAGAAGCTACAGAACAAAGTTGATATCTGAGGTAAATCAAAAAACATTCAGTTTGATAAATTGAGGAAGTTGGAGCTTCCCTATCAAGTTGCAGCTTGATAGCTGTCAGTTGTAGCTGACTGAGGTTGGAGCCTCCTGTAGGTTGGTGCCTGTAGAAAATTGAAGGGATTTGGTGCTTCCTTGAAATTTGTAGCTTGCAGAATTGAGGTAGGACCCTCCTGTAGGTTGGTGCCTTCAGAAAAACAGTGGTGAGAGGGAGTTGGGGTTTGCCTTTGCATCACAACAATAATAAGATGTGGTTATCTCCCTTTATGGGTTTCCACTTACATCTGCTATCTCTATGTGTGTTTCTTATGTGTTGATGTGATTCTTTCAATCTGCTTAATTGTTTGCTGCTCTCAACATAAGTATGGTGTCACATTAATTTAATATTAGCTGCAACATTTTAACACTATTCACATAGTAAGCTATAAATAAGTTTGGTGAAAATTTTAAAAGGCTTATGTATGTATTAAACTGATTCACCCCCTCCATCTCAGTTTAATTAAAGATTCAACAATTGGTATCAAATCGAGGTTCCTTTGTACAAGTCTAACAACTGAAAGGAGATCCTAGGTTCCCAAGATGGCGAGTAAAGAAGGATGCTCAACCAATAAATCCCCTTTTTTCACTGGTGAAAATTATGCTTTCTGGAAAAACAGAATGAGGACATACATAATGTCTCTAGGAATAGAAGTTTGGGCTACTGTGGAATTTGGATATGCCCCAAAGGCTACTGACACAGAAAACTAAATAAAAGAAGATTTTGTGGCTAACGCAAAAGCCATGAATGCCATCTTGAAAGGATTATGTGAAGCAGAGTTTATTAAAGTAATGCACAAAGACTCTGCCAAAGAAATATGGGATACTCTTGAGAACATACATGAGGGAGACAAGAAAGTAAAGACTGCCAAACTACAAGTCTATAGAGCCAAGTTTGAGAACTTAAAAATGAATGATGATGAAGACATTGCCAGTTTCTTCCTAAAAGCTGCAGAAATTATTAGCAATATGAAATTTCTTGGAGAAAAAATGCCAGAAAGTATAATTTTGCAAAAGATTCCAAGATCTCTTCCATCCAGGTTTAATCCAAAGGTGTCTGCAATAGAAGAAACAGCTGATTGGGAGACCTTGACCATGAACCAGCTACTTGGAAATCTAACAGCCTATGAAATGAGGCTCTCACAGAAGAAGCCAAGTACGAGGTAAGCAGCCTTTAAAACATAAAAGAAGAAAGAAGAAGAGGGAGACATATGCTCTTGCTCGGATGAAGAAGAGGCAAAGTTTGTCAAGAAATTGGATAGAGGCTCAGGTAAATACAAAGTTAAACTCCCCTTCAAATGCTTTAACTATGGAAGAGTTGGACACTATGTTGCTAAGTGTCCTCACAAGAAAGTAAGAAATCAGGCTCAAGAGTCAGAGAAAAATAAATCAAAGAACTGGCAGAAACGAAAGAAGTTCAGCAGAAAATCCTTCTATGCTCAACAAGACAGCAGTACATCTGAAGATTGAGATGAACTCTCAAGTGAATATGGAACCTCTGAATTTTTATTGATGGCTATAGAAGATCTTGAAGGTCTCCTGCTAGAAGATGGAGAAGAAGAAGGTGAAGTCGACCTTGAGGGGGAGCTAAGAAGTGCTCTGGAAGAGATTGATAGACTCAAACTAAAATGCAAAAAACAAAAGGACATTCTCCTCAAGTATGTACGAGAAGAACATAATTCAGAAGTCCTTAAGCAGCTAAAGATAGAGCTTGAAGAAGCCAAGAAGATAGAAGACATATTACTTAAGCAAATCAAAGAAAAAACTCGGGAACAAGAAAAGTTGGAAGAAGAAGTAGTATGTCTCAGGAAGAAATTAGAAAATGCTCAAAGGAAAGTGGTTATAAACTCTTCTCAAACAACAAGCTCTAGTAAGTTAAATGAAATTCTGGGTGCTCAAATATCTCCTATGATAAAAACTGGAATAGGCTATGAAGGAGAATCAAGTAAAAGCAAAGAAAAGGTTGACAGAGAGATTATTTTTGTAAAAGAAAAAAGGAATGATGAAGCAGCTCAAACAATTCCTACAAAAGAAGAAACCTGTAATAAGGAAGACAGAGATCAGAAGAAACCACTAGTAGCAAAGAAAGTAATAAATACTAAGATCCCTGAGTATGTAAAATTTGGAAGCCATCAAAGGAGATTCTTCCCTCCTATGAAGAATGTCACTTGTTATGTGACAACCTTACATCAGGTATGCAAATAGTTTCTATGGTTACTGTTTTTATTGTAAGGAATTTGGCCATAAAATAATTGAGTGTAGAAAGTATGGAAAAAGATTGATGTTTAACACCTCAAGAAGGTTTATGAATCAAAGAAATTATGTTCATACTCTTAATTCTACAAAAATTATGATCAAATGTTGTGTATGCAATCAAGTTGGACATATACCTTCCAAATGTCCTCTAAGAATATGTAGTTCATCACCTCACAAAAGATACCAAACAAAAGGGTGCCTCTAGTGGATAAAGAAGGTGAATCAGTGTAACCTGGCTCTAACTGCTCAAGATCTGAAAAGCCAATGGTATTTGGACAGTGGCTGCTCTAAACACATGACAGGAGACAAAAGTAAGTTTATAACTCTTGATGAAAAGAAATCTGGCAATGTTACTTTTGGAAATGATAAGTCAGAAAATATCAAAGGAAAAGGCCCAGTCAACATAGACAATGGCAGAGGAAAGGCCCAAGATGTACTATTTGTAGATGGGCTGAAAGAAAATTTACTAAGTGTCAGTCAAATGTGTGACAAAGGCTGTGAAGTTCTTTTTAGAGCACAAGATTGTGAAGTCAAATCAAGCACCACAGGTAAGACTCTGCTCTGCTTAAAGGAGTTCGAACAGAAAGTAATGTTTACATTATGAAAGAGGAAGATGAAGCATGTCATCTTAGCAAACTAGAAGAGTCATGGTTATGGCATAAAAGGTTGGGACATCTCAGCTTCGATCACATCATCAGACTAAGCAAGAAGAAAGCTGTCAGAGACATGCCAAAAATAAAGAGGCATTCTAATACCATATGCAAATCATGTCAATTAGGCAAACAGACTCGCACATCCTTCAAGGCCAAAGATGAGTTATCAACAAGAAGACCTCTACAGCTTGTGCACATGGATTTGTGTGGACCCGCAAGAACCAAAACTCCAAGTGGAGAATCCTACTTCATGCCGATAATAGATGATTTCTCCAGAATGACATGGGTTGCTTTTCTCAAGAATAAATCAGAAGCTCTGGAAAAATTTAAGATCTTCAAAGAATTAGTAGAAAATCAAACAGGATGCAAGATGCAATGCATCAGATCAGACAGAGGAGGTGAATTTACAGATTATGACTTTGCTGACCTATGCAATGAACATGGGATAAAGCAAAAATTTACTATTGCAGGAACACCTCAGCAAAATGGAGTAGCAGCGAGACAAAATAGGTATGTTCAACAAATTGCCAGAGCCATGATGCAAGAGAATAATATTGCTCAAACTTTCTGGGCAGAAGCAGTGCACACAGCAGTACATATCCTTAATAAAGCTCACTTAAGGCCAAGCAGTGACAAGACTCCCTATGAACTATGGCATGGAAAGCCAACTTCAATCAAACATTTCAGAATCTTTGGAAGCAAGTGTTACATAAAGAATAATGATGAAAATCTTGGAAAATTTGATGCAAGAGCAGATGAAGGAATATTTCTAGGATATGCATCCAAAAGCAAAGGGTACAGGTGCTACAACAAGACTCTTCGAAAAATAGTAGAAAGCATTGATGTGAGATTTGATGAAGAACTTCCAAACAATACAAGAGATACAGACTGCTGCAGTCCATCAGACAACCGTGAAGAAGAAAACCAAGATGATGAGGAAACAAGCAAGACAACAGAAGATACAGAGCCGAGTTCTAAAGCTCCCTCAAGATATACTCAGAAGAACCATCCTGAAGATCAGATCATTGGAGACAAGAGAGTAGGGGTCCAAACAAGAAGGCAACTAACAGAACAAACTGAAGAGGTATGCATAGCCATGTTGTCACAAATAGAGCCAAATAAATTCGAAGAAGCCAGCAAGGGAAAGTCTTGGGTAAAGGCAATGAATGAATAATTGGACCAAATTGAGAAGAACAATACTTGGGAACTAGTTCCTAGACCAATTGAGAAAAATATCATTGGTTCAAAATGGGTATTCAAAAACAAAATGAATGAGCAAGGACAAGTAATCAGGAATAAATCCAGACTGGTCTACAAAGGATATTCAGAAATCGAAGGACTTGATTACGATGAAACATTTGCCCCTGTAGCCAAAATGGAAGCCATCAGAATATTTTTGGCCTTTGCATGCTACCAAAACTTCAAAGTATATCAAATGGTTGTAAAATCTGCATTTCTGAATGAAGACTTAGAAGAAGAAGTCTACATGGAACAACCATAAGGGTTCTCATTAACAGACAAAGAAGACTATGTATGCAGACTGAAAAAGGCTCTTTATGGACTGAAACGGGCTCCTCGAGCTTGGTACTCAAGACTGGATAAATATTTGCAAAAACAAGGCTTTAAGAGAGGTGGAGTAGACAGCAATCTGTACATAAAAGCCCATGAAAATGAACTCCTGATTGTTGTAGTATATGTTGATGACATTATGTTTGGAAGCAACAGAGAAGAACTAGCAAAAGGATTTGCTGATGAGATGAAAACATAGTTTGAGATGTCTATGATTGGAGAGCTTAGTTTCTACTTAGGACTTCAAATTCAGCAAAAGAACACAGGTACATTCATCTCACGGGAAAAATAATTAAAATAAATGTTGAAAAAATTCAAAATGGAGGACTGTAAACCTGTGTCAACTCCCATGATCACGGGATGCAAACTGTGTGCTGATGACAGGTCTGTAGATATAGATCAAAAACTCTACAGATCCATGATAGGAAGCCTGCTGTACTTGACAGCATCAAGACCAGACATCATGCTAGCAGTAGGACTAGTGGCTAGATATCAAGCAGCACCTAAACAAAACCATCTTCTGGCAGTCAAAAGAATATTTAGATATCTACAAGGAACAATACAATATGGACTTTGGTATCCTAAAGGCAAAAGCTTCACCTTGACAGCCTACACAGATGCAGATTGGGCCAGCTATATGGATGACAGGAAAAGCACAAGTGGAGGTGCTTCCTATCTAGGAGAAAGTCTGGTGGCATGGTTAAGCAAGAAACAAACATCTATCTCTCTGTCTACAGCAGAAGCAGAATATATAGCAGCAACAACATGTTGTACACAATTCATGTGGATGAAGCAAACTCTTCAAGACATGAAGGTAATCATTAATGAACCTATCTCAATTAAATGTGATAATACAAGTGCTATAAGTATATCTAAAAATCATGTGCTTCACTCAAAAACTAAATATATCCCAATCAAGTATCATTTCCTCCGAGAACAAGTGGCTCAGAAGATAGTAAAACTGGAGTATGTACCAACAAAAGAACAGACAGCAGATATATTTACCAAACCACTTGCTAGAGAGTCATTTGAATATTTGAGAGACAGACTAGGGGTAGTATCTGTAGATGCTACTCTCTAATATGAAGAGAAAGCACAGTTTCAGTAGGAGAACAGAAATGAAAATATCATTCTCAGGGAAAGATCAACCAGTAAGGGAAGCATGAAAAAAGGTCCTCAGGATCAAAGGGATTATGGCAATAATACAGTCAGCATAAAAGAATCAATAAAAAGGCAAAAGGGTCAGTGGTGCAGAAGAAGAATGGTGAAACCGACGTGAACTGAACACGGAAGAACAGTGAACCCAATGTGTATCAAATCCAAAGTTTGGAGCAGCAGTGTACGAAGTCAGGAAATTTAACCCGGAAATGCATGAAATGTTGAAAAAGGATAAAAACACAGCATCAGAGAATAGAAGCTTCACTAAAAATTCGAACCCCTTGCCATTGATGTCAAAGGGGGAGGAAGAGCAAGCAACAGGAGAAAGGATCATATCAGGAAAACAGAGGAAGTGTATTGCCATCAATGCCAAAGGGGGAGACTGTTGGAAATGTTGTCATTGATGGCAACAGGCAAAGGAGGCAGCAAAGACAGAGACAAGCAAAGGGGGCAGCAAAGACAGAGACGGGCAGAGGAAGCGAATATAATAGAGGCAGAACCGTTATCAGAGGCAGAGGCAGAGGCAAAGCCGTTATCACAGCAGTAAAGGTAGAGGCAGAGCGACAGAAGCAGCAGAGGCAGAGACACAGCTGTTATTCTGAGAATCGCTACTCCCAGCTAGCGGATATATACATATGTACCTTAATTCTGAGTAAATTCCGAGAATCGCTTACTCCGCTGGAGGATACAGTAGAACTGGAGTGGAAGCAGATAAATATGAATGTAGCGCTTTTTAAACATATAAGCGCATAAAAAAAAGTATTATATGGTGGGACCCCTTACCCAATCGCATTAGAGATTATAAGGGCGGCGGAACGTATAAACCAAAGAATTGCGATTGCGATTGAGAGCCCGGATCCGATGGGCATATAAAAAGTGGCTTGATAAGTTTTAAATCCGGCTTAATCGCATCAACTCAAAGCCTATATAAGCACATAAAACAAAGTATTATATGGTGGGACCCCTTACCCAATCGCATCGGAGATTATAAGGGCAGTGGAACGTATAAACCAAAGAATTGCGATTGTGATTGAGAGCCTGGATCCGATGGACATATAAACAATGGCTTGATAAGTTTGAAATATGGCTTAATCGGATCGACTCAAAGCCTATATAAGCGCATAAAACAAAGTATTATATGGTGGGACCCCTTACCAAATTGCATCGGAGAAAAAAAAAGCAGCGGAATGTGCATACAGGAACTTACTATTGCGATTAAGTTCCGGACCCGATGGGTCTATAAATAAGGTTTCATATATGGTTGAGTTCCGGGTTAAAGACTCAATCGCATCAGAGTATTCGAGTCGGGATTGCGATCAATCGCAATCGGAGCAGGAGTGGTCAATCGCAATCGGAGTAGGAGTTTTCAATCGCATCGGACAGATAATACAACAATCACATCGGAAGTATTCGAGTTTCGATGCCGATCAATCACAATCGGAGGACAATGCAAGCTCGGATGGTGGGCCCGAAAGGGCATTTTATGTATTAAAAAGTTTTTTTTCTATTACACCGAGAGTGTGTTAAGTTGTATTAAAAGGGTAGATTATATGATTAAGACATCTTATAATTAAGCCAAGAGCTGAAGTTGTGTTTGCGGTTGTATTAAATTATGTCGCGTGGGCTGTGGACCCACGGGCCTAGGCCCAAGGTGGAGGGCGATTGTGAACATAAAAAAATTGTGGTGTATGTATGTTCCACTTTTGGAACGTTCCACATCAACAAGACACTTGCTAAGTACAAAGGCGTTATAAAATTCCCGATTTACAGTCAGTTGGTATAAAAAGCTCAGTTACATGTATGCAGCAGTTACACCACAGCAGAGGACAGAAAATAAAACAAAGCTGAAAAGAGATAAAGCACAGTCACAGAAAAGACAAACACAGTCAAAGAAAAGCCAAAAGACTAAATGAGTTGAGCTGGAATTGTCTCTGTAATTTGAATGTAAATGTTTTTAATTGAATTTTTATTGTTTGTGATGCATTGGAAAGTCTCCTGAGGAAAACAAAGCTCCCACTGTAATATTGAAATTAATGCATGTTGGTATATTTTCTGAATGAGCAAGTGAAAGAAATGAAAAGGCAGAAAGTGAAGAGGTATGGCTGTCCATTCCAAATTCATTCAGGAATGCTAACATTCACAAGAAAATCCTTACAAATAATATCATCTTGATATGCAAAGAGAGCTTAGAGAGAGTAAATCTATAGAAGGCTGAATATAGAAGTGTGAGGCAAAGAAGATTAAGAAAAGAAGAGCAGAAAGAGAAGCTACAGAATAGAGTTGATATCTGAGGTAAATCAGCAAACATTCAGTTTGATAAATTGAGGAAGTTGGAGCTTCCCTATCAAGTTGTAGCTTGATAGCTCTCAGTTGTAGCTGACTGAGGTTGGAGCCTCCTGTAGGTTGGTGCCTGCAGAAAATTGAAGGGAGTTGGTGCTTCCTTGCAATTTGTAGCTTGCAGAATTGAGGTAGGAGCCTCCCATAGGTTGGTTCCTACATAAAAACAGTGGTGAGAAGGAGTTGGAGCTTGCATTTGCATCACAACAATAATAAGATGTGGTTTTCTCCCTTTATGGGTTTCCACCTACATCTGCTATCTCTATGTGTTTTTCTTATGTGTTGATGTGATTCTTTCAATCTTCTTAATTGTTCGCTGCTCTCAACATAAGTATGGTGTCACATTAATTTAATATTAGCTGCAACATTTTAAGATTGTTCACATAGTAAGCTGTAAATAAATTTGGTGAAAATTTTAAAAGGCTTATGTATGTATTAAACTGATTCACCCCCCCCTCTCAGTTTAATTAAAGATTCAACAGCCACGTCACCCCTCCACGTGTCTTTGCCGTACATTTTCCCGCCCCCGTTATATATATTCGTTCCAAGGTCAAAGTTCAATGTTTTTACGTTAAAACGTTGGCCTCGACGTTTTCCCATGCATTCTCCATTGTGCCATGTTTTTCCTCCACAATAGCCTCTGCAGTCATCATCCTCGTCCACGCCACACTGCCATTGTCACATTCCTCCATACCTCCTTCCCCATAAGTGTTTTTCGTAACCATTTTCGTGTTTTGCAGGTTTATTGGGTGGTAAAAACCGCCATAGTCCATACGCACTATTATTATGGCACAGAACGCAGGAAAGGCCGTGTGCAGAGGCCAAAATTATTAATAAAGTCGGGGAAGGAACCATGACAGGATGTGCATTCAAAGAACGAAGCTAAAAACTCTGTCAAACCTTCCAAAACCATTTAAAGCACAGATTTCACAGTCAGAGGCAATTGTGGAAGCGACAAAGAGTATCAATGCATAAGAAGAGTGTTTAAGGCCTATAATTGCATACTTTGAGCCTTAATCCAATTATTCAAAGGCAAAGTACCAGAATCAAAGACCCGTGGATCGCTCAGGAGGTCCAATGCACAGAAAACCATACTATCATGGTTTCCACATCAGCATAATGTTTTCCCACGAAAGGACAAAGTGCCCATGTAGTGTTCAATCTATGCCGTGTTCTAGACAGATTTTTGGCCCTGACAACAGTCCTATGCTTCCAGTGCATTAGTTACACAGTATGGAAGACCCTAGCATCATCGTTCTGCATTTTGTTCAAGTACACCATAGACATACCTAGAGTAAATGGAAACCTGACGACGACCACTCCATCATCCAACGAAGTACCAGAGATAAATGCCCAGAATTTAAGCTGAATGGAGCCTCGGCCCTCCTGCTGCTTCAGAGTTTTAATGCTGCATTTAAGTTTACATATACTCCTTTTATTATTTTCTCCTATAATAATTCCCAAGAACATATTGTAAAGGGTTGTTGTTTGGTTGCTGCCGTTGTAGTTAGAGGGATTCTGTTTTGAATGTTAGAACAGTTCTGGGAGAAAGTAGCAAAGTAGTTGTATTGTAGTAGGTTGGGAGGAGAATTTTGGATTGTAACAGCCATTGAGCTCAGTGTATGTGACTGGTTTTGCATCAATTAATCAAAGCACATTTCATAGGATCCTGGTCTATTACTATTTGGTGATGTCTTCTAACTCTGTTTATTACATTTCATATTGTTTCATTTTCTGCTGGCTTGCATCAGAAATATGGCATAGGATTTACCCTTGTTAGGTACCCTATGTCTCTACTCTCCTTGCCTTAAATGTTGTTCTGCTAAATGTGATTATCTAAGGGCTTCTCTCAGTTAATTTAACTAGTGTAGTAGTTCCTTATGCTGCTAATCTGATGTATGAGTTAATTTGAATCTGTTCTTAGATGTTCTTGTTGGGTTTGAGCTGGAAGATTTGGGAACACTGGGGATTAGAGTTAGCCCTGTCCACTAGGATCCTTGTGCGACCAGTCGGCCTTTCTAAGATCTCTCTGTTAAACTTATCTCTGTTTTCCCTTGGAGGATGCTAAAGCTGACCTGGAGTTAAATGACCTCTGGTCCGATCTATAAGCTGCCCCTTTGTCCCTCCTTTGAGAGTTGCCTATGAGTATGTCCAAGCAGGTCTGGAGTTAAATGACCTCTGACCTGATCTAAAGACATAAATTAGGTTGTTTTCCTTCTCTCACTTTCAATCCTTAATGTTCCATCCCACCATCTAATCTAAAAAGATCCTTTAGTATTAGATGACTTGCCCTCTGAAAAATTTGGCTAGTTGTTGCATGTAATCACCTTTCATGACTCCATAGCCCAATGGATGGAACTTTCTTGACCTATCCTCTTTGCTGAAACATCATGTTGTTTTGTTCCTTTTCTCCCATTACTTTCTCAGTTTATGATCTCATGACCAACCCAGCAACCAACCAACCAAATCATTTAAACCCCCCTTTGTGCTTCATAACTAGCCTAAAATCTCATTTGAGCTTCAAAGATATACCATTCTTTGCTCTATTTGGAGAGATCCCTCTCCGGGTCCAGGAGGGCTAGATCCTAGGGCCCCAAAGTGGTTCTGATGTTGTCTCATCTTTTGGTCTTGAAAATCTGGCCAAAACATGGGAACCCCAACATAATGGTGACTCCGCTGGGGAGTTGAGTGCATTTCACCTTAAACATTCTTAGGCACTCAAAGACCCAATATCTCTGGTTAGATTGGCATTCATTTTCTGATGGTGGACAACATCCTGCTTCAAACATTCATATACATCCACCTGGCGACTCCACACTCCATAACTCCTAAAAGACCAAATGACTCCACTTGTAGAAGACTCTGAACTGGATGAGAAGATACAATGACCTCTTTCTGATTTACAAACATGCTTCCATGCATATAGAGAAGATATGCCCCAATGAGTAGGGAGCATATCCCTGGATTCCCACACAAAATGCCTGAAGTAGACTGGTTAAAAAACCTGCCTACCTTTCAGGGTGAAAATGTTGATTATCCCTTGCTACATCTCATCAAGTTTCATATACAAGTGTGGAAATTTAAAGTCGAATGGCATGAAGACTTCCTAATGAAAATTTTCATGGCAACATTAGAAGGAAAATCTAGGGTCTGGTATGAATGGTTAGAACCTAGGAGTTTGTTTTCTTTAAGGGACATGCACCAAGTATTTTACAAGAATTATAAAGGAGACTCTCCATCCTTATCATGGGATTGTTGTGATCAATCTCAGGATATCATACAGTACCTATTAGATATTGATGAGGATTTGGTTAATATACATCCTGAAGATCTGTTAACAGACATTCAAGCATTTCATATGCACCCTAGCTATCACAAGAACATAGATGAGTTAGCTGAGAAAGAAAATAGTCAAGAGACAGTAGACATTCTTCAAGATACTCCTGAAAACTCAAATGTTGATTTATCATCCTTTGTAGTTGAGGCTCAAGATGACATCCTGCCTCAAATCTAGGCTTCAAGGGAGACAGAGAGGTGATGCACTTCTGCACAAAGGAACACAAGATCATCTTCCCCTTTGACAGAAGAAGAAATAGATCAGATCGTCAATGGACAGCCAGCCTCTGAAATTTTTTACACAACATACATTCTTATCCATTCATCTGATGAGCTTCGTTGTACAGAGTTGGAAAGCTCACATGTAAATCAAAGTGAATAAAAATCTACTTATAATCCAGTATGTCCGGTTGGAAGCATTACTTATGTTCATGATTTTCCTATTTTTGATCTATCTGATGATGATGTTCTCCAAACAGAGGATGATCTTGCAGGGTCATCATTAGTAGATTTATGGGAGGAAAATCAGTCCCCTTTACTTTCAGAGAGTAATGAGCCAATGCGGGCTATTTATGATACTGATGAAGAAAGCTTTAAGAGTGCAGAAGAGGGTGAAGGATCTCTAGATCTTTGCTTCACTCCATTACAACTCATCAGTAATGGTTTTCACAGGATTGGAGGTCATCAGCCTTTCATCTCAGAGGATGAAGAGGAAAACAAGGAAGAGATCTTTGAGCGGTTTGAAAGCAATGAGCCTTCTCTTGAAAAAGAGGAAGCAATGGAACAAACCCCTACTCAAGAATACATGGATCTCTTCATAGAGCTTAGCACATCAGAGCAGAATATATCAAAGATCCAAGAGGACAACACTGCCATATATGATGAGTCCTCTGGTTCAGAAAATGAAGAAGTTGAGGGAGATTCTCTTTCTCAAGAGAGTCTTATTCTTGATCGAGTGGAAGAAGAAGAAGTCCTGGTTGAAGCCTGCCTGCCAGATATTCATAACCAGGTATCATATCATGATCCTTATGCACATTTCCTGCAAACACTTGAAGGAGGATCAAAGGTCTTGTTGAGAAGCATGTGGCAAACAGAAAGAAAATTTTTCAAAGCTGCTGTTATTGAACAAAAAGAGTGGGAGCTGCCCTGCCTATCCAGCCTGCTCAAGGAGTTGAGCAATAGAGACCAGTCATGGGATCATTTGATGGACTGGTTACATTGGAAGACAATTTTTGTAAGCTAGTCTGTGAATATTCCAGTTAGAGTAGGGTAGGTAGCAAAAGCTCAATAAAGCTTAGTCTGTGAGCATGTAGTTAGTTGTTTTAATTTCTGAAAAGTCCAGCAAGTCAGACAATCTAATCCTGGCTTGACTGTTTTCAATTTCTGTCTTAGAATGTAGAGAAGAAATCTGCTAGACAGTCTAATCCTAGAAAATATTAGTTTAGGTAGAGGAATTATGAGACCAACAGTCTAATCTGGTCTCATGGAGTAATAAGGGTAGAAGTAGAATAGGTTTATTTTCTTTTTTATAAAAAATAAAATGATGTAAAGGGTCTGCAAGTCCAAATGCACCCCAGAAGAAAAAATGCTAGGATTGTAGGAAGGGTAGGTAGTTTGTTGGGGAAAGTGTTTTTGTTGATGTAATGTCTTCATATTGTGACAGCTGATCTAAAGAAAGAAAGCGATGTGCCAAGAAGCAGGCATCTGGCCTACACCAAAGATTCATCCTCTGAATTCTTGGCTCCTTCAAGAAGCAGCCATCCCCATGTGGAGCCACTGTTAGCCCCCCCGTACATTTTTTACAGGAAAAGTAGGGGGCTAAATTGTTTTTGAGCCTTCAAGGAATGCATCTCCCCTGAAGACACATCATCCTTGAAGTCTCCTGTGCCTTTGCCTTTGATAAGATCCCTTCTGCTAATGCCCATCATAAAGCCTCTCTGATTTCAAAAAATGGTGCTCCAAAGGCTTTATTTTTCCCCTTGTATCCCTGCAAGATATCCCATTTCACTCTGTTGTCCCTTTTTCTAAGTTTTTTTTCCAACCTCTTTTTTCCCCTTCTAAACTTCCTTCATTAACCCTCTAATCCCCCAAACTCCCCTTCAAATTCTACGATCACCCCTTCTTTGGTCTAATTCCCATTGTTTTCCCCTATCGTTATCTTTCTCGGGCCTTAAAATGCATTAAAAATGGCCCAAAAATCCATATTCACCATAATACGGGTCTTAGCCCCTTTCAGGCCAACCCCCTCGACCTTTCTCCACGTGACCCGGGCGCCAAGACCAGGCGCCAAGGCAGAAAGCGCTTAGCGCGAATATGTGTCAGGCGCATTTCGAACCATCAATCTGCATAGATCGGACGGTCGTCGCTTTTCCCAACCACATCCACCATTCAACCCGTTCACTCCTCCGATCGTGCCATCACCGTTCATTTACAGCACATCAACAGTCCAGAATGCACCTGCCGCATGTGGTCCCCGCACCCGCTCACTGTACAAAACCACCGGTTTCTATCGCACCGCCTTTCGGAGGCAGGCGGTAATTTCCGATCAGCCAACAATTCCATACATCGCGTGACGCGTGGCAGCGGCACTATTTCAAAACCACCTGCTCATCGCACATTAACGTTCGGCACAGGATACAGAGCGATATGCATATCAGCCGTCCGATCTGGGGTGCCTCATCCAATAGTCGTCGTTCCACGAAGTTGCACGCGCGATAATCCATGGTCACCGTACCCTTGGCCCACCATCCATCGCCCTTCGACGCGTCCTCAGTCGTCGATTTCCTCCTGAGATCGGACGGTCCAGATTTGATTTCCCTCACTTTTTATTGTCTCGCCATCTCCCGGTCCTGCCACGTCACCCCTCCACGTGTCTCCGCCGTACATTCGCCCGCCTCCATTATATATATTCGTTCCAAGGTCAAATTTCAATGTTTTTACGTTAAAACGTCGGCCTCGACGTTTTCCCATGCATTCTCTGCTATGCCATGTTTTTCCTCCAAAGTAGCCTCTGCAATCATCATCCTCGTAACCGTTTTCGTGTTTTGCAGGTTTATTGGGTGGTAAAACCTACCATGGTCCATACACACTATTATTATGGCACAGAACGCAAGAAAGGTTGTGTGCAGAGGCTGAAATTATGAAGAAAGTCGGGGAAGGAGCCATGACAGGATGTGCATTCAAAGAACGGAGCTAAAAACTCTGTCAAACCTTCCAAAACCATTTAAAGCACAGATTTCATAGTCAGAGGCAATTGTGGAAGCGGCAAAGAGTATCAGTGCATAAGCAGAGCGTTTAAGGCCTGTAATTGCATATTTTGAGCCTTAATCCAATTATTCAAAGGCAAAGTACCAGAATCAAAGACTCGTGGATCGCTCAGGAGGTCCAATGCACAAAACACCATACTATCAGGGTTTCCACATCAGCAGAATTTTTTGCCACGAAAGGAAAAAGTGCCCATGTAGTGTTCAATCTATGCCATGTTCTAGACAGATTTTCGGCCCTGACAACAGTCCTATGCTGCAAGTGCATTAGTTACACAATATGGCAGACCCTAGCATCATCGTTCTGCATTTTGTTCAAGTACACTAGAGACATACCTGGATTAAATGGAAACCTGACGAAGACCACTCCATCATCCAACGAAGTACCAGAGATAAATTCCCAGAATTTAAGCTGAATGGAGCCTCGGCCCTCCTACTGCTTCAGAGTTTTAATGCTGCATTTAAGTTTACATCTACTCCTGTTATTCTTTTCTCCTATAAGAATTCCCAAGAACATATTGTAAAGGGTTGTTGTTCGGCTGCTGCCGTTGTAGTTAGAGGGATTCTGTTTTGAATGTTAGAACATTTCTGGGAGAAAGTAGCAGAGTAGTTGTATTGAGCTCAGTGTATGTGACTGGTTTTGCATCAATTAATCAAATCACATTTCACAGGACCCTGGTCTATTACTATTTGGTGATGTCTTCTAACTATGTTTATTACATTTTATATTGTTTCATTTTATGTTGGCTTGAATTAGAAATATGGCATAGGATTTACCCTTGTTAGGTACCCTATGTCTCTGCTCTCCTTGCCTTAAATGTTGTTATGCTAAATGTGATTATCTAAGGGCTGATCTCAGTTAATTTAACTAGTGTAGTAGTTCCTTATGTTGCTAAGCTGATGTATGAGTTAATTTGAATCTGTTCTTAGATGTTCTTGTTGGGTTTGAGCTGGAAGATTTGGGAACACTGGGGATTAGAGTTAGCCCTGTCCACTAGGATCCTTGTGCGACCAGCTGGCCTTTCTAAGATCTCTCTATTAAACTTATCTTTGTTTTCCCTTGGAGCATGCTAAAGCTGACCTGGAGTTAAATGACCTCTGGACCGATCTATAAGCTGCCCCTTTGTCCCTCCTTTGAGAGTTTCCTATGAGTATGTCCAAGCAGGTCTGGAGTTAAATGACCTCTGACCTGATCTATAGACAGAAATTAGGTTGCTTTCCTTCTCTCACTTTTAATCCTTAATGTTCCATCCCACCATCTAATCTAAAAATATCCTTTAGTATTAGATGACTTTCCCTCTGAAAAATTGGGCTAGTTGTTGCATGTAATCACCTTTCATGACTCCATAGCCCAATGGATGGAAATTTCTTGACCTATCCTCTTTGCTGAAACATCCTGTTGTTTTTTTCCTTTTCTCCCATTACTTTCTCAGTTTATGATCTCATGACCAACCCAGCAACCAACCAACCAAATCATTTAAACCCCCCTTTGTGCTTCATAACTAGCCTAACATCTCATTTGAGCTTCAAAGATATACCATTCTTTGCTCTATTTCGAGAGATCCCTCTCCAGGTCCAGGAGGGCTAGATCCTAGGGCCCCAAAGTGGTTTTGATGTTGTCTCATCTTTTGGTCTTGCCAATCTGGCCAAAACATGGGAACCCCAACATTGGTGACACTCCCCCTAGCATGGTGGCCAAGGGGTTTGAACTCAGCAAAGGGTTCCAACCGAAAGGATTTCTAAAAGGAACCAAAGTAGCCCCGCTCGTGGGAGATTTAACTGTGCATACTGATGTAGTCACCGTAGGAGTGGATCTCGAAGGATTTGGAGATCCACTAGCAGTTGTGGTGACCGTAGTGTTGGGACCAAACCTAGGCTGGCGACTGGGGCTGTCGATTATTAGTGTAGAACTGACTACCGGCGGGGAAGATGGAGGCAAACCTGGGTTGGTTTCCATTGGCATCGACCCCATGGGTGCCGGTTGTGAAACGTATGTTGGTGTAGCCAAAGACATACCTTGGCTTGGTGTAATTTGAACTAACACTGGCACCGATGGATCAGTGAGTGGAGGATTGCAAGGAGGTACGACTCCTTCCATAAAAGGATCCTCCGGAAATTATGTGTGGTATGGAGCTATGTGAGAATTAGGGGTTGTCACTGGAGACTGCTCTTTCAAAGAAGGCACGGGTTCACCGAGACTCAACTCCTCCTCCGGTGTTAATGGAGGGATACCTCGCTATCTTCAAGACAGATAGCAAGGGTCAAAAGACGCCATGGTGACCTGTGTAATTTTTAGCAAATTTTAATTATTTGTGATGTATTATAAAGTCTCAATGATAGTAACTACACACCTAAAAAAGAAAAAAGAAAAAAGTACTTTCTAAAATCAATAAACAAGCAGCTAGAATAGGGTGGCCCCGTCGGAGTACTACCATTTTCTTGAGATGAAACCCAGTATCACAATAGCATACAAAGAGGGTTAGTCATAAACATAGTTACAGTTACTCTAGATCTTCACCCGAACCTTAGACAATAGGTGTAAGCACTCTTTTGAAGATGAGTACCCTCCGAAAGACCGAAGATAGAGTAGTTCCATCTGTTTTAGGTATTAGGACAACCCATCCCAATCACCTCATATAAGACCCTAAAAAATTTTCAACTAAAGCTACCTCAAATCACAGACATCATCAGGGGAGTCACGGTCGTAGACAGCACACTATATGGGAAAAACACCTAGATCCCCGATCTAGTTTCGACATCCTCGAAGGGAACCTCAATATATAGCATGCCCACTCAATGCACTCAAACGTGGGCTACCTTCTCATGCACCCTGGTGTTGTCTCGTGCTTAACTCCGGTGGTAGTGGAGTGGTCCTGATAATATGAGTGCAGTAGCATTTCACTTATTAATGACCCTAGTCTCAATTTTTGAGATCTTGGGTGATTTTCTCATTTCTCCTACCCCAAGATCCTATCCTAAACTACTGTTGGTGTGAGCTCAGAAAAAGTTATATGATTAATTTTATTATCGCTTGATTCTTAGTGTACCTCATTATTATTCTTGCAGAGGGGGAGTGGACGTATGAAATGTGATGAGACTTTGACTCAAAAACCATGCAGAAATATGCTCTAAATATTCGATTCAATGAAGATTTTTTTCTACAAGGAGAGATTTCTTTCAACATCCGTGCATCAAACATTCAAATAACATAGTTCAACATTAAAGATTCATACATCTATCTATCTTCTCTTAACATATTTTTAACCCAAATTTTTCAGAATTAATTCAGCTAAGTTCAAAAAACTAAAGGAAAATTTCTTCTTCAAAAAGTAGATGCGATTGACATTAAATTTTTAAAACAAGAACAAAAGACAGAAATGCTAGCTGGAAAACAAGCACAAGGATCCAACAAGAGAAACTATTCTAATGGCCAATAACTGCACAGCCAAAGGGAAACACAACAGAGGTGTAAATAGCAGATTTTGGCTGGGTAACGCTGGCAAGCAGAGGATACAGAGCGTTAATATTGAGACTAACACACTTTATATGAGCATAGACAACGTTATAACGCTCTTAAACACTTACAGGGGAAGCGTTAGTCAGGGTAAAGTTGCACAGATGGCTAAGCAGGGTCTAATCTGGACTCTGTGAGCTTTTGAGATGTTCACTGAGCATATAAACTGGTCGGAAGGATATGTGAACAGAAGGAAAAAGGTAAAGTCATAGGAACAACCCAGAAACTTGGGGTTTACTCCCAAGCGGAGTCACCAATTATTCTATAGGGTAATATGCTTGGGTGGTGGTTATTAAATATCCCTCTCAGGGCTTTCCGGTGCCCGAGGCAGACAGTCAGATTAGCTGTAAAGTTCACAAAGATATTGCATATATGTTCATGCTAATATATATAGTTGACAAAGTAAGATGGAGATATTACCTCTTTATGGACAACATATCCTATGGAGAACGCCAAGTAATGAAGTATAGATCCTTCTTCACCGGCTCTAAATCCAGATCGTGCAATCAATCAAAGCACTTGCGTAATCTCTACAACAGTGTAGCTTCTTATCAATTAAACTAGCATATAAGAAACATAAAACAATATAGATCTAAGCCATTCATATCATGCTACATGGACGATTGAAAAACAATTTTGACACTAATGCATCGAATGGAAAAAACAGATACAATTCTATTGATTTATAAAAAGGATGATTACAACCGTCGGTTGCACCAAACCCTCCTCAATCTTCCAATTCCTCTCTCTCTTTCTCTATCTCCAATTGTGATGATGCTCAAGGCAGAAATATCTCAATGAAATTCGTCGATCTTCAAGCCTCACACTACAACAATGAAATTATGCTCCACATATAATCAAACCTTTGACCTTAGACCAAGAGCCCATAGCTCCAATTTATAGGAGATAGAGAGGACAACCCTTGCCAACTCTTTCAACCTGTTCAAATCGGGAAATATCTAGATGTGTCCTTGATTTTCCTTTATTTTTCCTTCCATAGGAGTTCAGTTATGTTTGGCAATGCCTAATAAAAGTTTTGTGCCATTTAGTTTCCATTTTGAATTGATTCCCTTTTTAGAGAAAGCTAGAAATGCCAGTCATTTTTCTGCAAGATATTTCCCTTTTCACACTTAAACACAGTTAACACTACCCCTTGGGCAATAAAAAGAATTAACCTAGGCATTAACACTCCCTTTGCATGGCTTAGGTGTGTTATAACTCTGCCTAGCTGTTTTTGGGGAGCGTTACCTTGGCAAAAATGGGTCTTGTCTAGTTCATTTTCTTCCTTCCATGTTACCTTCTCCTCTGAGCTGATGTGGAGGTCATTTGTCCTGTAACACCAAGAAAAGAGGAGTCTTTGTAGACTCTAGGTGAGACACTATTCAAAGGTTCGATAGTTTTCTTATTGGCCACCAAAGAGATGATGGACTCGAGGGATGTCTGAGACTTCGGTTCGTAATATGTCAACTGGTCAATGGTGACTATCTTTCCGTTATGAGGAAAGGACATCTTGTGGTGAACCGCACTTGGGACAACAGACATCGCATAATTTTAGCTACAACCCAATAGAATGTTGTAATATAAGGGGGCATCAATGACTTCTACGTCAACAAAAACAATCTTTCCTGCAGGAGTAATAGGATAATTGTAGAACAGGCCAATGGGCTGGGAAGAGTGGCCATCCAACACTCGGAGGGTGATAATGGAAGGGGCCAACTCAGGAGATCTAAGTTTCTTCCAGACTGAAGCGGAAATCACACAGGTGGATGCCCCCTCATCAATGATACAACGGGAGACGTTGGCATTCTGGATCTTGATGGGGATTTGGAAGGCGACGAAAGTAGGAAGAGGAGGATGTTCTGACTGGTCAACATCGAAGATGATCAAACAATCATCTGAAGGATCTATAAGACCCATGGTAATTAGTAGAGATTTTCGTTTTGAAGGGCACGACTGGAGGAGTTCCAGCGTTGAGATGGCAGCAGGAGATTGCGGAAAATCATCTACTACACTATACGAATGGGAAGCTTTTCCAGAAGCAACATTTCAGCGTAATGGTACTTTGGGGATCTTGGTATGAACCTCCGCCTTATGCTAAGGGATCTATAAAGGACCATTAGTTGTCGAAAGAGACTCTGTAGAACCTGAAGAAGGGGGCTTGGGGGAAGACGTAGCGGGAGGCCTTGTGTACTGACGAGACTGAGTCTGAAGCTTTAGGTCAACGGTAATGGGTTGGTCAGAGTTCATCATGAGAATCTGGTAATCGGAGTTACCAGATAAAGGAGGTTTAGTGGCCGCCTGACCTTCAAGTGGTTGGGTGGCCACAAAACCTTGCTGAGGGAAAGGGTTGGTAAACACAGCTGGCTAGATAGGTGCAACATTGGGAGGAACTGAAGGGGAGGCTTGTTTTCCTCGCAATGCTACTTGAGTCTCCCACATATAACACATCTGTGGTAAAACAACACAATAGTGGGTGTAATGACCATAGACACTGTAACATGAACATTCCCTAGGGGGCAGATTGATTTTGGGTGCCTTTCCTCGTCTTTTTGGAAGTAGGAGGATTAGTCGTGCCTTGATGCGCATACACCTGCCCTTGAGGGTCCGATGGCTGCTATTGTGGGGATTGAGAAGGCAAGGGAGGTAGAGGTGCTAATGTTGGAGGCGCTGGAGCACCAGGCTATGGATACGGGTAATAAGGAGGTTGGGAAACATTGTGGTAAATAGGTTGGGAAAAAAGAGGAAGCATGTCGTATCCTAGATACATGCTACCAGGAGGGGGAAAAGTGTAGGAGGAGTTGGACCCTCCCTGAGGGAAACCATAACCCATGGGAGGATGAGTGTATGATTGAGAAAGGGCTCCAATGATACCGTCAATGGCATGGGATGCCCCCGATGCGTTGGCACCACTGGGTCTAGGGATATCAGGTAAGATGGTATAAACATAACTAGACTGTGTGTAGATCAAGTCATATTTTAACGCAATCTAGAGAGCAGCTTCTTCGGTATAAGGGAAATGAGATGCGACATCTTTTCCGATGGTAGGAAAAAGGGATCTGAGAAACCAGTCCATGTAGACACGGTCTTCGAAGGTAGGGGCTCGACATAGACTCCTTCTTCTCTGCCATTCATGGACATTATCGAATAGGTGGGTCATAAACGATTGACGGAAAGAGGTCAAAATTTTGGTACCAGTGTCATAATGAAGGGGAAGCTAGAAGCAAGGAGGAGGCCTTTTCAACATACCACTTAGAAGCTTTGTCAGTAAGCATACGCTGGAACAACCTAAAACGGATGGAGTCATTGGTAATAGAGTTAGACAAACACCACGTGTGAAAATATCGAACATGGTTTGTAGGATCTTCTCTAACAAGACCTTCAAACTTGGGGATGTCGAAAGGGAGCTTGGTTGGCATAGTAGGCCAACCAGCATCATGGCGTATGGGGTCATCGATCAACTGGTTAAAATCGGGAAGGCTGAGGCCTACCATATAAGGGAGCAAGGGAGCATCTGGGATAGTTCCTATTGCGGTCCCACTAATAGTATTCCCAGCATTAGGGCCAGGGCTACCACTAGTGTTAGGTCCTGAACTAGACATAGTGAAGGTGACATGGAGAAAACTGGGGACGGAACCAGAAGAGGAGTTGGAATGCGAACTCAGTGGATGACTAACTCAAATCCTACATAGAGGAGTAAGTCTTCCTAATGGAAACTGAGGATGAATGCCAAGAGGCCTCTAGGATAAATTCCTTAGGGGTGCAATGGTGAAAGAAAAAACATCGATGGCAAAGGGAAGAGAGACCAACAAGGGCAAGGAGGTGCAGGATAAAATGATTACAATGTCAAAACAAGCTCATAGAGGTGCAGGATCAATTGATTACAATGTTAAATTATTTCCTTGGCGGTGTTAACCAGGCGCTTCTTCACTTAGGGTGTGTGTGTTAAGTGTGAAAATTTTAATTTTTAAGCCCAGACGTTTGTAGAGAAAAATTAAAAGTGTGTTGTATAACTGTAAATAAATTTGCAGATAACAGTAAATAAAACTGAATATAACAGAAAATAAACAACTAATTATGCATTAATCTAAACCCAAGGAGGTGGGCCTCTCAACAACGAATCTATGGGTGGGAAAAAATCTAGTCAAAACACACCAAAATAGCCAATGGATCTAAATTCGAGAGGGACAATGATCTAAAGGTCAAATCTGCTGGAAATAGGTGCAGAAAATAGTAAAAAAAACTAGAGGGAAAAATGTTGCAAATGAGGTGGTGAAAGGCTACAACCTGAAGGGAAACGGAGGGGACCGTAGAGGAGGACCAAAAAAAACTTAAAAGAGGTGTTTTGGATGGATGAGTAACCAATTTGAAATGGATCTGAAGGAAAGGGATCAGATCTGAAAAATGGCTGAACACGCTGAAATTTCAGAAGACTTGCTTAAGCTAAACTCCCCCCTAGAAAGGTGGAAGGGTACTGAAGCCCTAGGGGGTTAGGTTCCTGAATCCAATGAGTAAAATAGAACAAGTACAGGTCCAAAATAGGTGGAGACAGAGGTCAGACAACCCTAAACAGAAGCCAAGACAAACCCAGAAAAATCTCAGAAAAATTCCAGTAAAAAGTTCAGGTCACAGTTTCTGACCTGATTTCTGTAGAGGTCGCAGGTTTGGGGCAATTTTCTACACCATGAAGGTCCAGGTCACAAGTTTAGGCCCAAAAAGTGCGACCTACACTTCTAGCACTCTCGGGAGTAGGTTTCAGAAAAAAAATTCGTCTCAGCTGTGGCTGATGCCTGTCACCTGCACAATAGGTCCGGAAACACATGGAAGTTATAATGTTTACTGTTTTAGGGTTTTATAGGTTAAAAACAACATCAAGAAAAGAAAAAAAAGGAAGCTAAAGAGAAACCCTAGGGTTTGAATCAAATGGTCATGCAGGGATCTGAAAAATGATAGAGGTCATACTCATAAACCCTTGTGGAGTCGCCAGTTGTTAGGATGAATTCTAATCGCAAGCGTACGAAAAAATCCCACTTTAGTTGTTCATAACAAACAGCCCTAACATCAAGGATGGATGCCAATTTCTTTAGATCTGCTGTTAGTTGACCAAGATAAATGCTACAAAATCTAGATCTATGCAGTAAAAGACATTAAGCAGTAAATAAAATCAAGAGTTGCTCCATGCATCCAATAGACAAGACAAGAATATTTTCTAAAGAATTTTTTTATTTATGACACCTGGGAAGGGAACATAGAAAGATGTTACCAGTTCCCCTCAATGGGATGGGTTCTTGTATGTCCTCAGCACTTCAGATCTAAGATCTCTCTCTCTTGATGGTGTAGAAAACCCAGACAAAAATGGAACTCAAAGGGAGCTCACAAGAAAAATGGTAGAAAAATATGACAATGATGGAGGATCAAAGTCAGACCAAAAGTATAGATCCAGAGTGATCTTTAGGCAACAAAAGGTAGTGAGTGAATGGAAAAAACCTTCTATTTATAACAAAATATTGAGTTATTCTAGATATTGGTGCATAATTAAAATATTATTAACCAAATCTAGATCCAACTTTTATGGAATATTTTATTATATTTGTTGGAGGGAAAAAGAATTTGACTTGGGTCAAATCCTTTTATTTGTAAATAATAAATAAATAAATGATTTATTTATTATTTTAAGGATGTGGTTGAGTAATAATCAAATAAATAATGATTTATTTAATTATTTATAAATGATTTAGTCAAATTTAACAAGGAATATTATTTAAATAAGGTTTAAATAATTATTCCTAGAAAATAATAAGATAAATAATGATTTATCTCATTAATTTTCCTATTTTGGGTTAAATATGACCAGGAATATTAATTAAACTGTTGTTTAACTAATTATTCCTTGAGGAAAATAAAAAAATATGGATTTATTTAATATTTCCTCATGGGGTTTCATGTTTAGACCATAAACAACTTAATAAATTGTGGATTACTAAGTTATTTTTCATAGTGAAAGAAATTTTACTTAGGGTAAAATTGGTCTTACATGGTGTACTTTGGTCCATCTAATAGTAACAGGTTAGACATTGATCAAAAAATGGTGTAACAAGCTGGGTGGAGCCAAGTCCAATCTTCCATGCATTTGGCCATGTCGCCACAACCTAGTCAAATTCCGCCTCCGTGACCATATACGGCAAGGTATTCCAGGTAGCATCCTTGTGCGCTTTTATCTGCACACTGTGCATGGTCACATGGAATTCCACAACACTCTTGTATTTATCATGCACCGCTGGTGAAAGTTTGGGTCTGGAATGTATGGATGCAGCAAGCGCGCCTTTAAAAAGAACCCAGAATAATTTATTCTCCTCAACTTGTTAGGGGTCAGATGAATCCCATAAGTTAGCATAGCGTGCCCCTTCGCATACGCCTGGCTCAATCTCAGGGAGGATCGTATCTGCCAGGGTCTCCCATGCCACCAGTGTAATTTGCAATAGAAGCCACGAGGCACAGGAGCTGGGCTTAAGTTCTAGATACCAGGTGGTGGGTACTGGCCCCAACGTGTGAAAAAACCGATGAACCTACTCATTCCAGGTCTTTTCATCCCATTCCTCCATCCACATGGCCAGGTTCTTACACGGATATCCCCGACCATAAAACAACTCAATTGGTGGCGTGGCTGGGGGTTCAAAGCACAGCATCATCATTTTTCGACATTCCTCCCAATCTTGGAAAGATCCCTTGTGCATCTCCCACCAACGCGCTGGAGTTATGTGCATAGCCAAATCAAGCGCCCCAAACCTTCTTTCCTCTAGGACAACTTTTCCCAATACTTCCAAATATTCTTTGACACTACTAGAACTGTCAAAGTAGGGTAGTTCTCTTACCTCTGAGGATATGCATCCGAATTTCTTTGTAATCTTGAGGCAGGGCAACGCAGATACATCGTGCAACCGGTTTTGTCAGTTCTCCATCTCTCCATTTGAATCTGAGAAACGCGAGCTATCCATATCCCAATTCAACATGCCATCAGCTGTGGGGTTTATCCAATCTTCATCTCGCACATTTAGTTTGTAAATATGGTCAGCATCATCCCCTTCATGCACTTGTTCTGTGTATCATTCTCCTTCTATTGGATCTAGTGGGACTATCAATCATGTACCATCATTCTCAAATATCATGCTTCTATGCTTCAGGTTGATGATGCCTCCCATATCAATGGTCCAATATAATCCTAATAGTGCAGGGTAGGGGTTTTCATCATCCACAATTTGTATTACTTCAAAATTCACGGATACCTTTACTCTGGCGATGTCTACCACAAATTGTGGAAGCCTTCCAAGTGGAATGATATTTTTTTTATTAACCATATGTAGCTGAATGGTGGATCATTCCAACTTTGGTTCTTCCATATTCTTCCAAGTATGCTTAGTTCAGACGTTTGCATCAGACTCCAGATACAAGATGACTTGATCCATCTCATATTCTCCAATCTGCACAGTCATGCACATCTACCTACCAGTTCTCTTCTTCTTCTTATAAACCTTGTTCATGGCCTTGGTTTCTATTCGAGGGACAGCCTTATCTACACAGTTGTCTATCAGGGTTTGGAGATTATCTACTACCTTCTGATTGTGTAGTAGCTTAATGCAGGCTTGTAGGAATGGTTTAACTTCATCATCATCTTTTGGTTCCATGATATTCCTTGACGTGGATGCTCCTGCATCAGCAAAATCCTTCCTAGACTTAATGAAAATCTCTTTTTCTTTTTGCAGGTTAAGGCCTTCCTTCTTGTCAGATGCCTTTCTGATCAGTGGCTCTACGACATCCTTTTCCTCATTTCCTCCAATGGCAACGTTGCTACATGTAATTACATTTACACTTGGGCCATCGTCGCATGGTTCAACTTTAACCATCTATATGTTCTGCGTCATTGTTTGGTTCTATTCCTGAATTTTAGATATTAACAGTAGACAATATTCAATTACATGATCAAATTTCCTACAGTATGTGCAGGATTGTTGCGCAGAGTTCGGGCATTCACGTGCATAGTGTCCAGAGTCTCCATAGTTATAGCAAATTATTTTCCCTCTCCCTCGACCTATGCCTCCACCTCTCCCCCCTCCCCACCCTCTTACTGGGGATCCTCCTCATCCATAGGGAGATGTTGGTGATGAATGGTTGGCCTGCACCTTGTATAGGTTTGCATTGTCTATCATTAGGTCAAACTTTCTATAGTGGTGCTCATCATGATCAACTGAAGAGCATAATCTGCACCATTGTTGCTTCAATTCTAGTACATAAGCTCCTAATCGAAGGAAGTGGTTTTTATAATGTCCCCCAGCCACCCTACAATCAGCACACCATAGTTTGGAGGTACTAGGCCAAGCAACATCTCTGGGATGTAGTGGATTCAGCCCCCCAACTTGCATATAATCCGACAACAGAGGGCACTGATATTTTTTGTGGCCAATTACCTTGTAGCGGATGCACCAGACATCTGCGCCAACTTCTTTACCTCGGTCTCTTGGTAAATTCTGAGTTTCTAAGTGCATATCTTCTAATTGGCTCTGAATTTGCAGCACCCCAAATTGAGCATCGTCCTTAGGCGTAGCTTCTAATTTCATATAAATTTCCAGGGCTTCTTCTTGAGAATCTATCTTCTACTGACCCATGGGCCCGCACAAATGTGGAAATAGCATGGCAATGAACCATTCCTTATGTTGCTTGTCATCGTAAACAAATCATCCGTCGCTAATGGTTTGCTTCAGTCGTTGGTCAGCTTCCCAAAATAATTCCTTCAGACCTTGCTTAAAATATTTTATTTCTATTACGCACTAAGAATATGATTTTGGCTTTCGGAACTGCTGCTTCAGGGCATCCTTAATCTACTGCACAGTGGGATCTACATTTTAAGCAAGGTATCCCATGAACCAATCTAAAGCGCGACCTTCAAATGCCATAGCCAATTGTTCTCTCTTGACAACATCAATATTAACATTCTTTGCAGTCCACACCACATTCGCCACAAACCAAAACCACTCCATATCCTTGTCCCTCACACCCTTAAAGATGGGTAGCTTCATATGTACGAGCATATCTTCCATAGGTGGGAGCAGCGGTGGGGTAGTAGGATTCTTACCCCTACACAAATTTGATGGTCACGTAGCAGGAGGGATAATTCCAGCGTTCAGAGCCTCGCTTCTGTTTATATTAGGGGAGTTTCTCAGAGGACTATATACATATCTATCCCCTCTCTGATTTACCTGATAATATTTATTGTTGCGTGTAGTTCTTTTGCTCTAATGAGGGGTCATTCACTCGGTGTGGCTGCAAAAAATACCCTTTTCACACAATAGCATCTTAATCAGCAGGGGCAAGGTTCATAAGAATTTACCTCTCAATCCCTTGAAAAATATCCTTTCAACTTAAGAGTATGACACAAACTTATTGACTGCAAACTCTGTCACAAACCCACCAAAGATGATGTCAACCCAGTGATCTACAGTTTGAGTAATGGAATTATCAGTCTTCTCCAACTGTTGGATCAATTTAGGAGTCCACTGGGTGACTTGATTGTCTTTCCAATAGGTTTGGAATTCTGCTAACCTTGCGAACCACTCCTGTAATTCGTGTGAAAATTTTACGAAGAAGATCTCATGTACTTATGTGAAAATATACTTTTTCTTCCACTCTTCAACAGACAAATTCTTACTTATGTTTTCCTTTAGAGAAAATTCCTGAATCTATTTTTCAAACTAGTCCTTTAGTTCAGGCTTTAATGGATACCAATGACCTTTTGAAATCACCCAACCTCTCTCAAAATGTTCCCGATCCCAGCAACATAACCATTTGTTGGCTTGAGGGGTCCTGACCCAGGTTTGTAGTTGAGGTTAACAAAAAAAACCCTCTTACTGCTGGCCCTTTCGGCAGTGGCCTTACTGCGCAAGTCAAAGTCTCACCAAAAGAAGTATGGGGTATTTTTGGAACTAGGTTTCCACACCCTGAGAGAGGTGTGAATGATGTGGGTGCCTTAAGATCCAAAATAACCATAAACAGACCTTTGCAATAGAAGCCCTAACCAGGAAACCCTTACAAACATATTTAGGCCACTTATGTAGAATATCTTTCGCGCAAGTTAACACAGGATTCGTAAACCAAGTAATAACTCTTAACAAAAAATATCAGAGCCCAATAACATTAGACCCATCCAAAAATCATTCATCTAAACCGAGAAACAGTTTCGCAAGAGATATAATTGCAGACAATATAGGAATTGGAAATAACATGCAGAAACATTCATAGCATAAATAGTAGATGCATTTTAGACTTAGATATCTGCAACAACAATTCTTTATTAATATCAATTCAAATCCTTCATACAAAAAACCTTTAGTCACTTGTGCACACAACCAGCAGGGTCCGCACACAGCCAGCAAGAGCCTTCTACCGAGACAAATCTACAAAAAATATCACAAAATAGCCAGATCTATCAACAACATTCAAACTTATCCATAAACTGACTTCTTAGACTCAATCTAGACTTATATTTATAGTTTTAGTCTGTGCTACTCTAGTTTTTGCAAACCGTGGTTTGTGGCCCCTTGTTCTACCCTTTTTACCCATTAAAACTCATGAGGGGCTTTGACCCACCCCAAAGCCCCTTGACTTGTGTTGTGCATGACTAAACTCACAAAATATATTACTAAATATATAAAAATGTTCTTCGGACTTAGGGGACCCTGCTCGAACAACTAGATATACCATTGGAAAGCTTCTTCTGAACACTTTACCATGAAAACACCTACCATATGATTTGACCTAGAATTTATATGCAAAAAATCTCCCAAACATCCGTACTTTATCTTAAACACCAGACTTCAAGAACTAAATGGCTCCATGGACAAGAAAACCTTTAGGCTATGAAACCTAGTGATTCACAAGCTAAAATTTACCAGTAGATTCCCAAAATAGATATCTGGAAAAATAGATTACCTATATTATAGGATCCTAACAAAACCCATGCCTCAAGAACAAAAATAATAAATTTGTTTATCGGGTTACATCAAATACATAAAATCATGATTACATATGTCATTATGAATACTTAACATAGTTACATAGCTCAAAGAAAATAGCTCCCAACACAATCCTAGATGCATCTATGTGAACACATAATTCTTTATTCAAATCAGGGTAAACCAAGATGGGTGCACTTTGAAGTTTCTCTTTCACAGTGTCAAATGTAGAGTCACATTCAGTAAACCAAAAATACCATTCAAATTTCTTTAAGAGCTTCTCCCATGGTGCAGTAATTAAAGAATAATTTTGGATGAACTTGTGATAGTATCCTGTGTGTCCTAGAGTTGACCACAATTGCTTGATAGTAGGTGGTGGTGGCATATTCAGTATTACTGCAACTTTAGTAGGATCCACACATACCCCTTCCTTACACATTATGTGGCCCAGTAATGTTCCAAAAGGAACAAAAAAAATTCTTTTTAAAATTTAGGGAGATTTGAAGCTGCCTACATCGATAAAACATTACTCTGAGTAAAATATAATGTTTCCTCAGCAAATTGTATATGGTCCAATCGTCCATATATACCTCAAGAAACTTATGAATATAATCTTGGAATGCATCAATCACCATCCTTGAAAATACAACAGGAGAATTCTTCAGATCGAAAGGCATTACATTGTAAGCATAACAACCTCATTTGGTCATGAATATAGTTTTCTTCTTATCTTCTTATGCAATCCATAATTGATGATAACCAGAAAATCCATTAGTAAAGTAATAAGCTTCATTGTCTGCAACATTATCCAAGACATTGTCACTGAAATAAGTAGGGAACGAATCATGGGCGCAAGCGTTGTTACAACTTTTATAGTCAACACACACCCTAATCCCTTGTGAATCCTTATTATCTTGGATTACAATTGCACTGATCCATCCTTCCTCATCAAATGGAAATATAAGCCTTGTAGCCAGCATCTTGTCAATCTCTTTCTTCACCTTTTCTTTGACTCTTGGGTTTAATCTATAAGGTCAATGTTTTATTGGTTTTTCATATTATTTCAAGGCTATCTTCATCTCCTCTAAATCCCCTTTTATACCCTTCAGTTCCTAGAATAAAGTAGGAAATAAATATTCATATTCCTTTATAAAATTGAAAACTCTTTAGTGGTCTACTCATCCCGATAATCACCAATAGAAGCAATTTTAGGCTTTTCTTCATTCCCAATGTTTATCTTCTTCAACTTAAGTAGCTTAAAATGAGGTGCATTTGTAACAAGAGCTTCCTTTATCCCCATCTCTCCTTCATATTCTTTAAAAGACAAGTGCCTCAACTCCTCTAGATCATCATCAGGTTCCCTATTGATTTTCCCATGGGCTACAACCTCATGGACGCCCAAGTCCTATTGATGCACAAAATATACATATCTACTACATTATTCCACAATGTTTCCAAAGGGAAATAAAACCATTTTAATAGCTTTTGGATCTTCAACTATCTTTCCATCAGTATCAGAAAATGAGAGATTAGTCATTATATCCCAATCCATTGTTTGTCTTTTCAATTCCTATTTCAAATACCAGTCTTGCAAAATAGTATCAAATGTATGAATGAACTGATTCTTCCACATCACAACTAGTAAGCCAATGTTTTTCCATATGACACAACAATTATGTACATGATTTTGTGGGCTAGTATGTCCATCATAAATAGGAATATTTTTAGATGGGCTCTCTAGAGCAAAGAATCTATGCATCATAATAGACTTAATAGTATCTCAATAATAAATATGGTCATGATGGTATCCCCACTATATCGTGGGGGTGGCTTGCAATGCAACATTCATCAAAGAGATATTTTTTCCCTCTTCTATTCTGGAATCAACTTCTTGAATAAGATTCACAACAGATTCAATACCATTAAATACAGGATAATATCGTACCTCAATATTGATCCATCGAAGGCATTGAACGATTTTGTAGTGTTTCGAATGTAGCTCAGGATATCCCTGCTTCCAATCATCCATCACAACATCTGAACCCACCTTTGTGCTTTGGACACTTCTCCAACTAATAGATCCAGCTAATGTTAGATTAATGTAATATTATCTCTTCCCAACAATAAGTTTATATAATTGATCTAACAAGTTAGGTTCTTCAAAATAATCTTTAGCTTCAGTAAACCTCGGGCCTTCATATGGATACAATGATTTTGTAACCCAAACTCCATCCACTTCGAAGGTCATGGTTTCTCGTTTGATATAAATGAGTACATAGTTTTCAAATGGCCAGTCCATTCCCAATAAATTTGGGTACGATTATTTGTCACACATAATGTTTATTATTTCAAAGTATGCATAGTTATTAACACCTGAAATATCAACCTCAACATATTCCAATTTTCCAATAGGAAAAATATAGTACGGTTTCACCATCTATAGGTGAAATGGGGAAAAGGCTAACCTAGGTTTCCCTAAAACCTCCTAGGTTTTCCTTGGTAAAATTTTCACATATGAGACAATATCTAACATGGAGTAGTTGATCTACTATCTATAAATTTGTGCATCAACTCAAAAATATCTTCTTTTTATATTCTTGTTTCTCTAGAACCTCCTAGAATGTCTTTCAGGAAGATTAGAAAAAATTAGTCTCTTCGAAGAATGGATCATCCTTCACAATTGCTTTTAATTTCTTACTCAACTGACTAGATAATTTCTAATCATTCATAATCTGCAGAAATAACTTGATCCATTCTAAAATTTGTTGAGATGTATCTTATGATGTTCTAGGAATATTATTATACACTTGTTCTTGTTGCTCAACACAGGGACCATGAGAATAAACTGGTTGCTTGAATAGTCCAGTTGCATCTCAGTAATATTATTTTTGTTGATTAGGATCATAATATGTTTTGGGTGACATCGACTTTATAGTAGTCGTTTGCTCAGGAGTTCGAATATCAACCCCATTTATTTTCCCTCCTCTGGTCACAATTTTGATATTAGGTTGCACACTGGTTCTGGTTCTCAAGGTTCAATATTAATCATATTAGTTTCCTTTATCCGGTTGCGCTCCTCCCAGTGAGAAATAAGTTCTAGAAATTCCTCCGTAACATGTGTATTCACTCGAAAGTGTGAACACCAAGGCCTTAATAGAATCGGACAATCCCTCACAACATTACCCTCTTGGTTATAGTTATAAAACCTGATTTGACCTCTCCCTCTAGTTCTTCCTCCCCTTGGAGCTTGTCCTCCTCATCCCCAAGGAGTTTCTTTGATTCGAAAACTTGTGCAGTCCAGGCATCGATCAACCAATGCAACTAAAGATTGACATTGGTTTATATGATGTGTGGGTGATCCACAAAACTCACACAATATTTTGTTGGGCACATTCGAATACTTCTATAAAATAGGACATAAATGAGGCGAATGGGAAAAATACCTACAGATTTCGCGAAACTCATTCATAGGAATACCTTAGTGATTTGGGAACGCATGATATTGAGTAGGTACTTGAAAAGGAAAATCTATGCAAACTTGACACTATGTGGTGGTAGCAGAGGAGGTCCCATAGACCTGCTAGATAGCCCCAAACCCCTGAGTAGCGGGCATTCCATAACATTATTCCCTTCAACTTGGAAATATGTGCACTAAACTTGAGGTCTCATGGGTCATGTAGGAGCAAGATCCTTAAATTTCTCAATCAGGTTGGCAATTTGATTTTGAAGCCCCATAATAGCAATATAAGTAGAAGAAGTTACCATATTATAATCCTGATGGTATCCTGCCATTGCTTCAATCTGCATCCCCTACTCTAAAACATCCTACAGTGTATCAACATTATGATGCGACAGTGGAATCCTAGTCATCAGTAACAAAGCCTTAATGAAGAAATCTATCTAATGATGGGGATAATTTGGATAATATAGTTTAGTGATAGCATATTTGAATCTCTGCATACATTTCCAAGCACATTATCCCTCCCTCTATTTGATATCTAACCATTTATCCATGCATTGTTGATTAGAATGAGGCAACTTAAATTCTTGAATAAGTTCTCGTTTAACTCTATCCATGGTGGCATTAGTATTTTCATCAATCCACTTAATGAACCATAATAGTGCTTGATCTCGTAAAGTAGTCTAGAATTCAATGAGCTTGGTGGCATCATGAGTCTATCTAGCCCTCCAAATAGCCTCACATAGATACCAGTGTTGTTCAATATCTTCAACACCTCATCTTGAGAACTCTGGGTATCAGGTAAGTGATCTGGACATATTCCCACCCATGGTTGTTTTCTTGGGCTAAACTATTATAAATCCCTTAGAATCTAGCTTAGAATAATTGGTTGAACTTGACTGAAAACCACTACTAGAACTACTTCCTCCACTATAACTACCGATGTTATATCTAAAATGTATTTGCTGAAACTTTAGAGTCTTACTTTACTCAGAAAATAAATAATCAGAATTTTGATATAGTACCTGTTAGGTCCCCGTAATTTGTTAGATTGGTGAGAAAAAATGGACAGGGGTAACATCAGACCAGTCTTTGGAATCCTATGACCAACCTTTCTGGACTCAGAGAGGGCTCTCTCTATTTTATGCAAAGGATATGAACTTGTTTGCTTTTTAGGTTTTGATTTTAGGCTAGTTGTTAAGTTTAGGGTTTGTCTGTTTGGTTGGTTGGTTGGGAAAGTTTTTAAGTAGGTTAATAGAGTGGGGAATATCAATCCATTGGGCTATGGAGTCTGCAAAAGTCTTTGAAATGTGTAAGAATGAGTCAAGGATAGCTCAAAGGTCAAGTTGGCAAGATCAAATGGATCTAATCAGGTCAAGTGAGAGTGAAGTAACATGGAGTTGTGAACATAGTGAGTTAAATGGGCAATAAAGGATCCTTTAACAAACCAAAAAACAAGAAAAATCTTCTAAGAAGATAGCATAATGGAACTTGAAGAGAAATGAAGGATTCCTCAATATCAACTAGGCTAAGAAAGTCTTAAAAACAACAATTAAGCAAGCTAAGAGAGTAGTGAAGTATTCTAAAAAAATTACTTGCAAACAGATAGCATTCTAACATAACATATCATTAATACTAAAGAGAATTTAAGGATTTCTTTAGAAAAACTTTGAGAAAGAAAACATGGAAGTTAAGAAAGCAGGCAAAAGTAGGGTACCAAGAAGGTAAATCCTATTCTCTATTTCTGTTCTATAACTAAATGAACCATAAACACAATGAATAACTGAAGAAAACAAACATAAATATGGAATACATCACCATTTTAACAAGCTTAATGAATCCTAAGAGTGATCTTGATCCATAGAAGCACAATCCAACACCGTCACAAGGCACCAAAAACCAATTTCACCAATAAACTCCAAGTCTATTTCATAGCAAGCTCAGCAAAATCCAACATATACAATGAAATCTCCATGCTCTATTTATCATGCATTGGAGAACTAAACCCTAATTAAGTCTCTAGAATCCTTTTAGTTAATCATAAATGTCACTTTTGTCCTTTGAGACCTTGCAAGGCCCAAGGCATAAATTATCTATACAAAATATCTTTTCGGGAATTTTTGGCAAAGAAATCGACATTTGGGCTCTGCCAAGCCTCCAAAAACTTTCCAAGCATACATTTTTGACTTTCTTTCAGGGCATAGCACTGATTTTTAGGATGTATTTCCATGCCAAGGGCGCAACATATGAGCAAGAAAATTGGGTCAACTTGCAACAAGGTTTTGAAGGCCCTTCCAATGTCGGAATGGGCTCTGTGATGTCTCATTGGAAAGTATGTTGAGTCTACTTTCCGGAACTACCCTTGGTTTTCTGATTGGACCCCTATAACCTGTTCAAAATAAAAACTCCCAAGACTTGTAAAGATGCAGCACATGTCCTGAAAAGTGGGCAGAAAGGTGAAAATTAGGGTGTTTTTGACCATTTTGGAGGACCAAAACAAGTCCAATTGACCTTAAACTTGGTGAGCATGCTATACTTGGGCTAAGGATTCCAAAAATGTAAGCCTTTCCTCTTGAATATGCCCTGAGAAAAAGTGTATCACCAAGCGTGCTACCCCCTTGGCCCTCCAAATCAACAAAAATCAAAAATTCCCAAAAAGTTCCCAAAATTTGCATTTATCTTCCTTGTTATGTCTGGGATGCTTGCATGGAAGCATCAGCAAGAAGGTTGAGCTTTCTTTAACCTTTTTCCTCCTTGAGGACTTGAACTTTGGCAAGGGATATTTTGAGCTTGGCCCTTGCAATTTGGTTTCTAAGTGCATAGTGTTTGGTCATCTTCCTTTGGAGGTCAAGGTCTCTATTTGCCTTCTCCAATTTTGCCTCCAAGTGTGTGTTTTCTCTTTCCAGCCATGGCTCCTGATCATATTCTATCTCCATGGCGAGCAGGTCACTTGGAGGGAGCTGCTATGCCAAGGCAGATTCTTGCTCTCTTTGTCTTGCCAAGGCCTTATTTAAACCCATGGTTCTTGGTATTCTTCTAGATTGTCCTTCCTCATCTTCAATTTCCTCATAGGTGCCCATGAATTCCTCTAAATTTACCTATGCCCTTTGATCTTCTTTCCGAGCTCTAATTGCTCTAGCTTCATAAATGGCTTTTTGTGCCCCTAGTTGTATGTTCTCCATCTCAAGGGAATTATTCACAGTCTTGGCCGTATCTAGGTTTGTTTGGAGGTCTTCAATTTGGGTATTTTTGTTCTGGAGGAGAAATTTTGTGATCCTTGCTTCATTTTTCTCATCACTATCTATATGAATGATTTCAAACTCTCTCTCAACCTCATGTTGATCTTCTCCTTCTTCTTCTTTGATCTTTTGTTTGACTTTTTAAAGCTTCTTAGCTAAGGAGGATGGCATGGTCCCTTGCCTTTTAGAGGCAGCAAACACATGCCTCTTTCCTCTTTGACATGTGAGAGGTAAAAGCTCAAATTATTCCACTTGAATGCCCTCACCATGGCTAACCTCAGGACTACCTTTCTTTTCCTCATTGATCTCTGCATTGATGTCTTCTGCACTGTGTTCTTGACTGCCTTCTTGAGCCGCACTTTCATTTTCTTCCATGCTAACATCACTGTTGTGATATTCATTTGTGTCATCATCCCTTTCTCCTTCACTGATATTAGCTTCATTATCATCTAGGTTCTGTCAGCTATTGTCACCCTCATTATTATCATTACCTTGGCCACTTTCTTCATTTCCTTCAATACTGCTAGGAGTCTTACTGTCTTTGGCATTTTTCTCTGCACTATCATTATTACCACTATCAGGCTCATTGTTTTCACTGCCTTCTTGGCCATTAGGACTGACATTATTATTGTCACTACCTCCCTCATTACCGCTGCTAGCATTATTGCTATGATTTTCACTACTGTTATCAACCTCTTCATTGATTTTTTGGTCTTTAGTGTCACTGTTATCATCATTATTAGGGCTATCATTTATCATGGTTTCTGCCTCATCACTGTCCTTTGTGTTTCCAACATCATCATGGCCTTTATAATTTTTTGTGTTGTCACTGTTAGAGGTGTCTTTATCATTTTTTTAATTATTGTTCGCCTCTTCACTGTTTTCTACATTTTCATCCTCCTCATTGACTAGTGGGCTGCTTCCAACATCACCATAAATTTCTTGGATACTTTCCTCATCACTTGCATTTTCATCTTCATTGTTATCTACCTCTTTACTGTCCTCTTCTTCATTGCTGACCTCTGCCTCTTCTTCATCATCCTCTGCTTCTTCTTCATCATTTTCCTCTTCCTCATCATCACCATAAATTTCTTGGCTACTTTCCTCATCACTTGCATTTTCATCTTCATTTTTATCTACCTCTTTACTGTCCTCTTCTTCATTGCTGACCTCTGCCTCTTCTTCATCATCCTCTGCCTCTTCTTCATCATCCTCTACTTCTTCTTCATCATTTTCCTCTTCCTCATCATCTGCATTTGTATTGTCTTCTTCTTCATCATCTGCCTCTTTATCACTACCTTATTATTCATCGTCTGCCTCTTTATCATTGCCTTCTTCTTCATAATCACTTGCTTGTTCACTGCCACTTCCCTCTTGATTTGATACATTGGGAGAGGGTGAGGAAGAAGAGTTTTCTTGAGGTGAGGGTATATGGGTAGATGGTGAAGTATGGTCAGTAGAATATGATGGGGGAGTAGAAGGGGGGGGATGAGATGATGAGGGAAATTTTTGTTGAGGATTGATGTGGGTTTGTGAAAATTTCATGAGTGATGAACACCTCCCATGGAATACCCTATTTCTCTAATTGATGTAACACAACCATCTTGATGACAAAATGGTGAAAAAGACTCTGCATTTGTTATGAAGGAGGCCTCTTTTTCACAATACAAGACATATTATCAATACTCCTATAGAGAAAATAGGGCAAATGTAGCAGCTTTATGTAATATTCCCAAATGGGGAATGTAGTAATATAAGACAGATATGCAGATAAAAAACACAGTTCATCTTTTATAAAGCAGGAGGCCAATATGGAGACCTTCCATTTTTCATTACAACAGCAAAATACATGTTAAAAGTGGCCCATAAGATGCATGACAAGGAAATACAAGTATCCAATGAAAGAAATCCTAAAAATGAGGTGCTGCAACCATATATAAAGACTGCAAATGCCTTACAATGTTATTTTATTGACTATGCAACAACTGTAGATTACACATCAGATCTAGAGCAAGTATGTGGACAAAAATTTAGATCTATAGGAGATATATACACTATAAAAGCTCCTCCATCAATCCCCCTTGGGGTTTTTAGTAAAATACCAAGTACAAGATGTAGATATGAGATCTAAGTCTGCATATCTATGGAAATATTCAGATCTAGAAAGTGGATCTGATCTGATATAAACAATACAAATGATCTCCTCCAATAGATCTCTAAAATGAAGGGCAAATCCCTAACACCTAGAAAATCACTCTCCAATTGGTGAGCTAAAACACCCTGCAAATACACCTACAGAAATAACACAGCTCTGGATCTATACTACGCTGTAGGGATCAAAATACAGTTGGCCATGTGCCAATATATGAAAATGATGCTCAATGTCTTCAATACTGTCCTCCCAATGAAGTAGAACCCTCCTCCACTGAAAAGAAGCACTGAAATGGACTAGATATGACAGATCTAATCTCCACTTGTTGTAGCTTGAAAAGATAACCAAACCCTAAATAGGATCTACGTTGTAGTTGAAAGAATAATCTTGGCCTTTAGCCAGATAGTGGACAATACAAAGAAAACTCTTCCAAGAGGCCTCTCAAGGAAAGAGGTGGGATTCCCGATCAGGAACACCCAGTGCTAAACATCACTATTCTAAGCTAAACAACAAGAGAATGATAATGTCTAAACAGACAATATATTCAGAAATATGATAACCATCAACAACCTTTTCATGTTTCCATCCTCTTCCTTTTATAAGTTAAGATCTTGTAAACCCTAAACCACCTTCAATGAAATAGCTTCTTTCACACAAGCCTTCTCCAGCTAAAACTGCATTGTGCCTCATTGAAGGCCACTCCTCCAAGACAGCGTTGTAGATTTGGTCATGGTTGACCCAGTCAAAATATCCAACCCCTTTCACACCTAAGGTGCTTGCTTACATAGCCAAGATTTAACCTATTTCACATTTAGCATTGATTTATTCACTGTTTAGGAGTATTATGAACCTCATTTACATTTTTATAATTGAAACAAAAAAATAAAACAAAAATGAATATTCCCATTAGCTTAGGACTAATTGAGAATATTACACTTTACCCTAATGAAGTGCATGAGCAGTCTTATATGGTACGAATAGAGCCTAGAAAACCTACCCTCACATGTAAAATATTTCATGATGACTCTCATCAAGGGTGCATATCTCTCTAGTAAATGTGAAAATGGAAAAATGGATTTGTAGTGAGCTTGGTATCTAGGTTTAAGGAAAGCCTGATAATGGCTCAGGTCCAAATTTGCCTACTTGAACCACTTTTCTCCCATACTAGGTATCCCAGTGGCCATAGAAATGATATTTGAAGATACCTCAAAGTTTACTCCTGCTAATTTTACTTGATCATCATGAAGGTTAAGGATAAATAGCCTGGTCAACTCGAGATGGCTCTGTATCTATTGTAATTTTTCACAAAATTCAAAACAACCCACCTCCTAGAAATATGAAATTGTCATAGGAGAGGCCATCAACTCCTTGGTGTTCAGTGGCTCAAACCAATTTACTATTCCACCCTTGCGCTGTTGTCTTCTAGGCCCTTGGCCTCCCTCACCACTGTCACTATTACCTTCCCTTGACATTTTTTTTTACTGATGCCTTGAAAATCAAAACCCTAAATATGCTTGTGAAATGATATGAAGAGGGAAAATGAGATGGTGATGAGAAAGGCAGTTTTTGCAAGTGGATGGGAGGGATGAGTGAAAGGGAAATTTGGGAAAAATAAGAAGGTAAAATAATTCTAAATGCAAACCAACTGATATGCCAAAACTTGCTGTGAAAATACCTTAGTAATGATAACAATCTAAGAGGGTGAGGAAAAGTAATGTCAATGCTTGGCAGTGTGGGGATTGATTTTGCAAATGGACATAGTATCTTGGTAGATGAACAACTTCTCAACAGGGTAGTCTCAGTGTGCCCTTAGCATACAGATGGATGAGTGTCTTTTAAACAGTAGCGTTTTTAGCATGGAGACTAGGTTTTCCTTTTCTTTTAGGGTTTTTTACATTCCTCACTAACTTCTCATTATCAAACTGTATGAAAGGGGGTAAGGCATCCACATACCTCTAAAAAAGAAATGGTAGGAAGGCACCAAGCAGAACATTGGAGGATTTTTTTAGGTGTTTGAAAGCTTATACTGTTGAAGAGGCCCTCCTAGCCAAATGCATAGCACAAGAGCACAGCACCGGGCCAGTCGGGTGGCTAAAGACCGAACATGCAGCGCACGGGCAAGGCTGAGCGTGCTCTCGTGCAGGGTGTATTCGCGTAGCACAAGGGTTTCGTGGACATTATAGTGTTGAACGCGCGGCACGCGGGCAAGGTTGCACGTGCTTGTGGGGTGAATCTTCGTGCAACGTTGAACGCACAGTACTGTTGAATGCAAAGGCCAATCAGGTGAGCTCTGCACGGGTCTGTCAGGTTAAACACGTAGTGCATGGGCCTATCGGGTCTCTGGCTACCGGGTCTACACAGAGAAAATGCGCAGTGTGCGATCATAGGCGTGCAATGCACATTTAGACTTTACACAACGCAACACCTCCAGGAGCATAGCGCAGGATTCCAAGCGCGTAGCACAGGCCATATTTTCTCGAACTTTGCCGAAAATTCACAAATTTCACTCTAAGTGTTTCTTAGATGATTTTGTGAAAGAAAAGTGAGTTTTTGAAGGGTGAAGAGGGTCTTTAGAGGTTTAAAATTTTGATTTTTTAAATATCAAACCCTCCTTTCTAATGTTTTCAAAACTTTTAACTTTTCACTGATATTTCTTTGACCCTTTTTACAGGTGAACAGATGATGAAGTTGGTCTTTTGCTGCTTCATTTGTCTATTTCAACTTAATCATTGGCCTCTTATTACTGATCATTAGGCATGATAAAATCACCTTTTGACAAGCACTATGAAATTTAAAATCATGTTTATTACCTTCTTTGACCACTTCTGTTTTGCAGGTGTCTGATTTTATAACTTGAAACTTGTCCATGGATACTTTTCACCTCCTTGTTATGCAGATGTTGTTTGAGTTTCAAGGCTTAATTTTCTTGGGTGATCCATGTTCTTGAACCTTTTTCAATTTAGCAGGTGTTATGAAACCCTGAAGTGACTTTTCTCCTCTGATTCTTGAAAATGTTGTAATTACCTTGATAAAATTAGACATCCACACAATGGCAGAATCCTCACAACTTTTTATATTTACCTTGGAGCTCATACCACACTTTTTCTATTTTTTTACCATTGAATGAAAATGAGTGAAATGAGAGCTTGACCCTCCTCTTATGTGTCTTGCTGCATTGTTTTTTTTTGTTTTTTTTGGCATACTGTTAACCCAATTAGGCTTAAAAACCTTGATTTCTCCTCTAGACTCAGTGCTCCCTGATTTCCTTTAAAAAATTATCAGTTACTCTACCAATTTCTCCTATTGATTTACCTCTTGACATTCCTGTAGAAATTTCAAGCACATTTACCTTTTGTAAGACTTGAAATTGAAAAAATAACATTCTTCGGAGATTCTCCTACCCTTTTCTCGAGCAATCATGTATTGCTCTTCTTCTTTTTTTGAACCAGGTCCTAGTATAAGAAGAACAGAGCTTGAAATACCAATGAAGATCCTACAACCTAGGGAAAACCTAATGATCTAGTGGTAGGGTTTTAACTTGGTCCTTGACTGAAATTAGGCTTGGGATATTAACAGTGTAAAAACAATGCTTTTTGACCAATGAGTGTATTTGACTATATAGAAATGGAGGTACTTGATTCATCTAAGGAGATCATAGAGGTATTTCTGAGACCATCTAGGTTTGAGGAACCTGATGAACATGGGAAAAGATAGGCTAATTGGTAACCCTAGATGGAAGTGAAGTAGTGGGGCAAAAAGAAAAATAGAGTGTTGGTGTGATAGGTGGGAAAAAGGAACTAGATGAGTGGCATAAGCCCATGAGGGGATATTTAGGAATGGCATGTTAATCATAAATTGGTAAATAATAGAATAATGAAAAATTTGTGACAAGGATAATGAAGGCAGTGAGATTTCTAAAACTCACAATATTCAGGAATCTTATTTTTAGAAATCTAGGACTAATATTTAGTCATCTTCAGATAGTAAAAATTACTGATGACTAACAGTACCATGGGAAGGTTAGGGAGAGGAGAATTTTTACCACAATGTTGTGGAGTTCTAGTTGTAGGGACTAAGTTGTCTTCAATAATAATCGCATCATCACAAAGTGCATATCATCATTTGTTGGAGTATGCTCATCAAACATCATAATCAAATATATAGATGGCTCAGGAATATGAAATCATCATGAATATGAGTGGGGTCTACTAGTCCCAATAGAACTCCCCACAACACTTGCATCGTTGTCTCTTATGTCGCTAGAAGGAGATCCCTCATTTTCTCATTTTCCTCACAACTCTATACTATCCATGATATTCCTTCATGATGCTGAACTTGTCACCACTTCTCTCATCATCTGTAATTCCATTATTCTACACCTAATCTCTTTCAAATTCCTTTCTCGCAACTCAACAACTATACATTCCCTGTACAATGCTCTAAAATACTGTTCCTTACAAAACTCTTCTTGTTCCATTGCAATCGCCCCTCATTTTTGCAACTGCACAACATTCCTCCCTCTATATCTAACCCCCAACACCAAGGGTTTCAAGAAACCATTCGATATTCTTGGAATGGTAGCATATTTTCTTCAACCATCAAGACTTTGATCCAAAGTGGGATCTCTTTTAGAAATGTGCCTCGCAACCTGAACTTAAATATTGCTTCTGCTATAGAAAAGGATTGATGTTTTCTAGTTGCAAAATAAATAATATAGCCTTCTCAGTGTCGCATTTACCCAACAATCAACAACCCTTGTTGGATCTGTATCTAATCGGTGAAGTTCAGCCAAATCATATGGAGAGTAGTCTCTATATACCCTAAGGTGACTTCCAAATCTTGCTTTGACTTGCAGTTGCCTCAACCAATTTTGTGATTCTTCAAGGAACTTCCACCAAAATCTTTTGTATTGGTCACAAGCATTTTTAGCATACAAAAATTCTTCTTTGACCCAATCCAGACTCTTTTGCATTAGTTGATCCTGTTTCAAAATAAAAAGGTCAATATTCTCATGCCACCAGTCCTAAATATCTCCACCAAGAATTCTAGATACCATGATTTAGATCCCTCTTTTAATTTCAGGTCCCAACAATGGAACCATTTGTTGGAAAAAAATTTGGAACAATATGGACCTATGGTTCGACCTAAGGTTTCCAATAAATTACCATTGTATTCTACCGTTTCATCAACATTTTCACTCCCTTCATAGGAAAGAAGACTATCACTTGAGGCATGCCAGAATAAGGACAGATAATATGGATTGAGATCGGCGACGTGAAACCAAAACCATCATCATATTATTTATTCATTTTAAACATACTACCATTCATCGCAACCATATCTAATGATAAATTAATCACCCATAGATTAACAGATAAATAACTCCACATACGTAATTGAAATTTTAAATGGGTCATGCATTCATCAATCATATAACATAGGTCATTCCCACAACATTTTTAATATTATTCAGGAAGTAATTATAGCACATATCCACACAAACTTGCGCATTCTCATATCTTCAGATCAAATAAATTATACTAGAACATTACAGTTCACAAAAGGAAGGGTCTTGATTATGCGCATATTACATGCTCTCAACATGTAGACCATTAGCTACAGATAGGATTACTAGTTATAATTCTAGTTCTAGCTACACGATTTGTCCATTTATGGCTTCATTTATAGACTCTCTCACTTGATTTGGTTGTTGCATAGGTTCCTTGATCTGGTCCACTTTGACAAGATCTAGTACCTTTTACCCTATCCTTCTTGATCCTTTCAAAATTGAACCTGTATTTCCTTCTTTTTCGGCTGCGCGAGCCCCAACATAACTTACTTTCCTCTTTCTATTTTCTAGTGGCCTACTTCTGGCAGATCTATCCATTTTCTTCTTCATGACTACTCCATCAACTTATTTCCAAAAATATCTTCAGAAAACGAAGCACCCAACATAGGTATCGCCAAAATGGAAGTTATACACATAGCTTCTTTAAGTTCTTCAAAGGATTTGGTTTCTTATTTAGTCCAATAAAATGACTCCTTCTTCAATAATGTTGTAATGAACAATCTGATATGAAATATAAGCATGAATTACTTTATTATTCACAAATATGATACATATAGATACATTATGTGACCATTGGATTCATATTCCAAGGTCTCTTGGACTGTTCTTGATGGTTCACCTTCCACGCCATAGCTCTTATTGGATTAGGTGTCCAACATTACCCCCCCTTAACATGAAGGTGTATATATGAGTCTAAGAGGAGATATGTAATACAAAAATTGAAAAATATTCATTGTAGTAATTGCCTAAATGTGCTCTTTGAAATGATGGTATAATGTGGGAGAACTCAAGGTCTCAATTAATGGTGGTTTAAGGATGAACACCAACAATGGAACACTTAGTGTAGTTCCTATAACAATTCCAAATATAGCTAGAAGACGAAATATTCAACTAGAGGAAGTGCTCCCTAATGCTCTGAAAAGAGAGACCATTGGTGCATCAACCTGGAACACTTGATGCAATTCCTAGAATAATTCCAAATCTAGCTAGAATTTGAAGACTTATGCTAGAGGAAGTGCTCCCTAATTCTTGGAAAAGAGATACCATTTAGGTCTCAACTAGTGGTGTTTTAAGGCTGACCACCAACTCTAGAACAATTAGTGTAGTTCTTAGAAAAGTTCTGAATATGGCTAGAAGTTGAAGACGTTTTCTAGTGGAAGAGCTCGTGATATCAATTTAAAGGTGACTGTAAACTAAATCAAGCTCATAACTTTGACTCTAGATGCAAATTTTTTTCTAGTTTAGACTTTAGGATCTCATTTTTACATATGCTCAAGTTATGGCTTCGGATCTTTGAAACTAGTAGTTGATAATCAATTCCCCCTATTTGATACAAGGTGAGAAGATGATATCATTGTTGCTCAGGCCAGCTTGTATATGCTAGATTGATAGGCCTTCAAAAATATAAGCCTCGCTGTCAATACCCCCTTATCCCATACAAAATGAGAGGATGAATATTTTTATTAAAAAGTTCACATTGATGAAAATAAAAAAAAACTCATGATCCTCCATGCACATAACTCTAGAAGGGTGTCGATTTCTACCGAAAATGCACTCCTTTACAATGAAATTAAATTGGAAAACTTACAAGAAAAACACCATTTTCAAGTTACCATTGTTTTGTTGTTTCTTTGCAAGCAAGTCATCACCTTATACCTCCATAAACCCATGGAACCTTATAATCAAATTACAGTAATAATTTGCAATATAATGAATATGTTGGGTGTTTCCCAAATTTGTGCTTGGCATATTTTCAATATATTGACTGAGTTCTTTCTTTGCATATTTTTCTTCATGCAAATTTAAATATAAATATGGATATATAAAGGGTGTCAACATTCTCCAAGATTATATTAAATTTTCTAATAACATTTATAAAGAATTCATATAGACAAATGAACAGATACTTGTGCCACATCAAATCTTCAATTTGTTCTAGTGAATGTCCCAAAAAAACAAAATATTTTCTTCATTCTTAAAATGAGTACTCTATATGTTGATGTTAGTGATGATGTTCATTCTATTGCATCAGTTGATGCTGAAAAATATTCTCTTGCTATGGGGCCCACACTGCATTTGGAGATGGAGCAAGAAGTGAGATTTGTGAAGAGGAATAATTAACACAAGGAACAATTATTCATGCCTAGGCAATATAACCTATGCGTAGTCATAGTATTATTAATGGAAACGTTTCCATTGTTTCCTACAAGCATATGGTACTTGTCTTTTTGGGTGAAATTGGTACACTCGTAGTCAATATTCATACAATTTTTTCCATGGTTGTTTGTAAGCCATGTTGTCTTCCCATACTAAATCCTATTTGACTGATCTCCATTATTTCCCATAATGCCAAAGAAAACCATAAAAAGAGAGAATTTATCTTTTCCATATGATACAATTACCTGGCCTATGCTATACGAAAATATTGTTCAAGAAAAAAAAGTGTGTTTTCAACTACCCATGCACTAAAAATTGAAAAACAGGAATGTAAAGTGTGAAAATGAACTTTTTGTAGAAATTGCAAGAAATTTTCTACTGCTAATGCAATCGAACTGAAATCAATAGAAATAAATTTCTTCTACAATTCCTCGGAAAGGAAAACACACGATAGAAACATATGCAATAACATGCAACCATAAAAACACAAGGAACATGATAATTTTACAGGGGAAACCAACTGGGAAAAACCCCTATGTTTCTTTGCATTAATTTAGATGAGAATATGGATCAATTATAATGTCTTGCTTCAATATTTAAGCACACCCTATATTGCAATTATGATATCCTATTCACTGACTTTCTTTGACCAATACTTATCCAAAATAGGCCTCAAACTTGCTCCTATTACCTTGCACAATCCTTGAGGAAATTAGCTCCTAAACGATAGGAGAATTCCCTATTTCCTTGCGCAAGTCCTAATGGAATTGATCACTTGCTCAAATGAAAAACTTGTACACTCACTAATGTACCATAATGATTATATTGATGCTTTTTTTTCACTCAACTATGAAATTTTAATTCCATGCATGACTAGGGCTACTTTTAGTAAATTGACTAGTTATCTGAGAGATCAATGATTTCACAATAGTTATAACTACTCAACTGGTCTCATATTGACTCTATTCGTTACTAGAGCTCATATAATTGAGTTTCACTAACTTTAAATCCACTAGATTGCTAAATCTTAGAAATCATCTCATGCACAACTCTATTTTTTTCCCAAAAACTCAAATTGACTAACTTAACTAAGCGACTTGGTCATGTCACTCCTACTAACTGCAACTAAAGTCATCTTGTTGATGTGGATAATCGAATTTCTCCATTTTACTAAGGAATAAGTCAAATGGAGACTTTTATTGCTACATTTCTAACACTCCCTCTTAGCAAGAAAAGGGTTATGCACCATCCCTATCCTAGACATTTTGGAACTCGAATTTTCCTGTTGAAAATGCCTTTGTCAAAATATTTGCATCCTTCTCCTCAGTGGGAACATACTAAAACATCATGATTCTCCTCTATACACAATATCTCAAGTGATGCTACCTAATATTAATGTGTTTGGACCTGTCATGAAATATTGGATTCTCAAAAAGTTTGATACAACTTTGATTATCACAATAAATCACTTCTGGATCCATCTCCTGGCTGAAAATACCAAAAATAATTTTCCTCATCCATTTGGACTCGAATTTTGTTTGACTTGCAGCCATATATTCAACCTTTGTTGAGCTTAGTGCCACAGACCTTTGTTTCCTGGTATACTAGGAAATAACTACAGGCCCAACACTGAAGATAGATCCTAAAGAACTCTTCATCTCTGATGGACTCCCTACCAAATATGTATCAGTGAAGCCCTGGAGCTTCACACCATCTTTCCTCATGTACCATAACCAGTAATTTGTTGTGCCTCTAAGGTATTTTATCACATTAATTGCTACTTTCTAGTGAAGCTTGTTAGGCTTCACCATAAATTGACTTAGTTGACTAACTGCAAAGCATACTTTAGTCGTTGTGTTCACCAGATACATCAAGGACCCCAAAATTTGTCTGTAGATGGTAGCATATATTCCCTCTCCTGAAGAACCACACTCCTTCCTCCAGTTAGTAGCTAGAGGAGGGTCCATAGGCTTGCAGTATTGCATATGAAATATCTGAAGTATTTTAGAGGAATAATTTCGCTGACTGAAAAATAGATCTAGATCTCCCTTCCATACTTCCAAACCAAGGAAGTAAGATATCAAGCCCATGTCCTTCATCTCAAATTCTCTTGCAAGGTCCACCTTGCAATATTTTATCAATTTTTCATCCCCTATAAGTATCAATTCATCAACATAAAATACCAAGATAAGAAATTTTCCATCTACAACAATGTGATGGAGATTGGCTTCTGCTTCACTTTTGGTGAAGCCCAATCCACTAAGATATGTGTCCAGAGTGTACCATGCTCGAGACAACTATTTGAGACCATAAAGAGCTCTCCTAAGTCTACACATAGATGTATCCCTGTCATATGTCACAAACCCCTCAAGTTTATCTATGTAAATCTATTCCTCAACCACTCCATTGAGGAATGTAGTATTCACATCCATCTGAAGGATATTCAACCCCATTTGTGTAGCTAGTGCGAGAATGGTTCTAATTGAGGAATATCTTGCCACAGGGGAAAATTTTCCTCATAGTAAAATCCCCCCACCTGTAAGAATCCTTTGACCACAAATCTGGCCTTGTACTTCTCAATACTCCCATGTTCTACATGCTTCACTTTGTAAATCCATATGGAACCAACCACTTGTAGAAATTTATAAACACAATAATGTATTTATGGATTCTCCTGATCTAACAAATTAATCTTATGTTAAATACATAATCCTTCCACTTAATTCTTGGCGGAAATTAAAATCTTCAATTGCAAAACACATATGAAGCAAAATCAATCGCACATAACAAGATGTTTTACCGGGAAAGCTTAAAGCTAAAACCCCCAACTATCATATATTATGTATATCAATGGAACATGTAACAATCTCATACAAATCTCAGCTCATAGAGCTCTCAATACAATATACAATTGTCTGACACTGTCTTGCATAAATTTTCATCTCCATGCACCAATTTCTTGCCTCCTGACAGCCTGCCTCCACTACACAATCCTTGCTGAAGAAGAACCCTGAATGAATTCAAACTTACCTTGCCTTGACTGCGCAATAATCATAGGCATCTCCAATGTGTGTGTGGATGCATTGAATGCTCCACTATAGTCACAACAGATATTCCATCTCACCCTTTCACCTATCTCTCCACTAGGTCTCCACTAGATCTGACATGCAAGTAGTTAACTGTTGTATTTCTTCAGTTGCAAGTAAGACACTACTTGTGAATTAATTAAATAATTAATTCACTCATCTTTCACTTGTGTATGTTCAGATAAAACTAGCACAACTGAGTTTAACTCACTGAACTGAGTTAAACTAAATAACAACTCACATAACTACTCTTCCAACTCTGTTACAACTTGCCACAATCAGTTATAACAAAGTTCTCCATGCATGAGTCACCAACCAACCTTCGAATTCGAAATTCCTTCAATCAACTGGTTTGCCACATCAGGTAACTAAAATCAAGTGCTCCAAGAGAATAAGTTATTATTTATTGTCTGATTATTATTAAGGGCTAATAATAATCGACATGCATTCTAATTTTAGACAGGCGATATATAAATAGACTTCACCCATACATCTAAAAATAGAAACTCATCTAAAAATAGATTTTTCTCAACCATATAGAATCAGCCTCCTGCTAATTTTATATTTTTCTCAACATGTCTAAAAATAGACATACACCTAAAAATAGCCTCTGTGGGCCCCACCTAGTTTAGGTGCTTATTTTTCACTAGGATCAAGGATGATGTTTCCGGATGCCACTTTCACTGTTTCTTGTTGCAAACTTCAACATCACTGACTTTCTCTCTGGTCTTGGCACCACCTCCCATACATTTTTCTTCATGATGGATTCATAATCATCCAACATGGCATCAACCCACACTCGTAGAGAAATTTCTTCCTCAAATGAAGAAGGCTTTGACTCAATGAGTTATGTCATGAGATCCATATACCCAATGTATTTTTCTCGTGATCTCCTCTTCTTGCACAAGGATATAGGAGCTCCCACATGCTCCCTAGCATCTTGCACCAACCTGTTAGCCTCTTTGGTTATCTTCCTCCCCTCTCTAGAATATTTTGGTTGAGTGGGTGCCTCCACTCAACCTCCTACCTACTCTTCTACATGTGGCTTCTCCACAACATCTTGAAGCTCTATATGAGGCTTCTCCTTTGAAGCTAGAAGCTCCTCATCTAGTGGTATTCTTAGCTCTCAATCTATAAAGCATCTCATATCCTTCTCCTCATCAAATTTCATATATATCCTCACCAATGTCACCCCGATTGAGGGAAAATACACCCGGTAATTATGTGGTGTCTCTGTGTATCCTACAAAGACTCCCATCTCATCTGTAGGATCCAATTTATTCTTGTTATCCATAGATACATGAAAATACACAATAACTCCAAAAAATTCAAAAATGGGATAAATTTGGCTTTATCCCAGAGAAATATTCTTCGTGAGTGATCATTCCAAGTATTCTATGAAGGATCCTATTTTGCAAATAAACGATGGTGTTGCATGCTTCTTCCCATAGATGCAATGGAAGCCCTTGATCATGCAGCATGGATCTTGCTACTCCCACTATGCTTATGTTTTTCGTTTCAGCCACCCCATTTTGTTGTGGGTTTTGAGGTGTTATCAGTTCTCTTCTAATATCCTATTTGGCACAAAATTCCTTGAAGGTGTTAGATAAAAATTCTCCTACATTATCACTTCTGAGGGATTTTAATTTTTGACTAGTCTCCCTTTCAACCAATTATTTTAATTCAATAAATTTGGATAAAAATTCATCCTTTTTCCTCATAAAAAATATCCAACATTTTTTAGAAATTTATCAACAAAAATCACATAGTACCTATTTTTTGTTATAGAGGTTGTAGAAAATTTTACACATACATCAAAGTGGACTCACTCCAATATTTCTCCATCTCTGCTATCTTGGCCCTGGAAGGTGTATTTGACATATTTCCCCAGTGTGCATCACTTGTAAACATCATGTTGGTTAAGGGTGCATTTCGAGAGACCAGTGGTAATCTGTTGCATGATTTTAAAGGCCCCATGGTGTAAGTTTCCCATGCACCTCTACCAAATTTCTCCAACATCTTGACTCTACAAATTTTATTCCTTGCTTGATAGTGTAGCACAAGCATCCACCTCAAGTTTATAGAGATTTTTCACTCTAACTCCAATATTTTTCACTTTCCTCGTGGCTACATGCTTTATAAAATATTTTCCCTTACTGAACACAATATCATAACATTTTTCATCCAATACAACTACAAAAATAAAATTCTTCTTCATACCAGGTACATACATAACATCTTTCAAATGAAGATGGGAGCCTGAATCCCTCTTAAAGGTCACAGTACCAATTCCTTTGGTATTATACCTCCCATCATCTCCAAGTTCTATTTTCATCTGGAGATCCTTCTCCTCTAGCCTACTGAATAATTATTTGCATCCTTTCATATGGAATGAGGCACCAAAATCTAGGTACCACACACTCCCAATTAGAGTGCTTTCCATGCAAGTAATGTGGTTGAAGTCCAATTTGAATTTTGAGGTGAGGACTTCACCTCCTACTCCTAAAGCCTTCTTGTTTGATTTTGTTAGGTCTCTATAGTAGTAGTATATCCCCCTTATTGTTATTATTATTGTATCCCCCCTATTGTTATTGTTGTGCCCATGTAGCCCCCATATTGTTAATTATGTGCCCCATAGAAGCCCACTATTGTTATTTTTGTGCCCTTATAATATTATTTCTATGTAGGATTTGATTATATTGTGACCCCTTAGACTCTTATATATAAGAAGGAGGTATTTTCATTTATATTATCTAAGAATTTTTCATTTACATGATGTAAAGTAGGTTTCACCCTCGAAGAGGCTATTTTTCAAGTCGTTTATCTAGATTTTCTTCTATTTTGCGAGTTGGTTGCATAACATTTAGTACAAGAGCTTTGGATTCTAGGGTTTCATTGCTTCAAAGAGGTTATCTTAGAATTTTCACTATAACATTTTTAATACAAATCTTTAGAAGCCTAAATTTCTACCACATGGATATGAAATTGTGGTTAACTTCATGTAAAAATTTCATATCTTGGTTCGATATATTTTCTGACATATAGTCTGAAGAAATTATGGTTTCTGCATACTCTAGAATTCAGTCTCAAACAGGAGACTTAGATTTTTTTTCATAAATTGATTTTCAAGAATTAGATTTAAATTCTTTAAAAAGTGACTAAAATCAAACAGGCTCTAGTTTCTCTGGTATCAATTTCAGGGCCTAAGGTTGAAACAATGACACTTTTCATCCTGTACAAGTTTTATCTATTGAACTAGTCCATAATTAGGTCATCGTGGGAGATTTGGAATAACTTTATATTGACAAATAAAAACTTGGTCAGACTTATGGAATTTGAAAGAAGACTCAGAGTGCTTCCAGAGAACTGAATTTTATACCTTGGGAAACTGAAATTACAGAGGTAAAATAGTTTTAATATCAAGCTACAAAAAGCAAGAAGAAAAAGGTGTGTGTTTTTCTAAATTTTCATAAGTTTTGTTTGAAAAAAAAGTCTGAAGTAATTCAAAGGGAATAGTAAAGAATAGATATCATTATTTCGTTCAAATATTCCTAGAAACAAAAAAATGTATACTCAAAGTAAGCAACCATAAATCTCTACTATGACACGTGAAGAAGAGCAAGAAATGCCTAACATTGTCTCTGATCTAGTAGTATTGGTGCACAAGAAGGATGGATCATTGCATATGTGTCCAAATTATAGGGATCTCAACAAGCTCACTAATAAAGACAATTTTCTTATTCCTGTCATTCATGAATTTACTTCACCAAGTTGGATCTTCATTCACGATATCATCGAATTAGAATGAAGACTAAATATATTTTCAATGCATCATTCAGAACTCATGAAGGTCATTATGATTTTTTGGTCATGCCTTTTGGCCTTACTAATGCACCTTCCACATTTGAAGGTTTGTTGAATACCATTTTCAAACCCTTCCTTAGAAAATGTGTTTTAGCATTCTTTGATGATATAATAATCTACAACAAGTCATGGAAGGATCATGTTCAACATGTTGAGAGGGTGCTCAAACTATTGGAGGAGAAACAATTATATGAAAAAACCTCCAAATGTTTCTTTGGAGTACATGAGGTAGAATATTTGGGTCATACTATATCTCATGAGGATGTTAAGGTAGACCCTGACAAAATTAAAGCCTTAAAGGAATGGAAACCTCCCACAACCCTAAATAATATTCGAGGATTTCTAGGTTTGACAAGGTATTATCACAAGTTTGTTAAGAATTATGGGAAAATAGAAGCGCCTCTAAAAACATTAATGAAGAAAGATGCATTTTATTGGACTCAAGAAGCAACTAAGGCCTTTAAACATCTTAAATAGGAAATGTTCCAAGCACCAGTATTAGCTACACCAGACTTCACAAAAACATTTATTATGGGATGTGATGCCTTAGGAAATATAATTATTGTTGTTTGAATGCAAGAAGGAAGACCCATTTCTTTTGAAAGTCTCCCAGTCATGGGAGGATATTTACACAAACCTGTCTATGAGAAGGAAATGTTAGCAATACTACATGCACTAAAGTAATGACAACCTTACCTAATGGGAATACACTTCAAGGTAAAAACATATCATGATAATCTGAAATAATTTTTGCAAAAAATATTATCTTCAGAAGAGCAGAAAAAATGGGTCACAAACATTTTGGGTTATGAATTTGAAATCGTCTATAAAAAAGGGAAGCAAAATGTTGTTGCAGATGCACTCTCAAGAAAGGATGGGAGATGTGGAAGCATTACTCTATGTCATTTCTATTATCCAACCTGATTGGATAAGTGAAGCATGGGATGAATTGAATAATGATGAAGAGCTATGGACATTCATTCAAAAGTTGAAGCAAGATCCCAGTACATATGATACATTTGTTCGGAAAAATAATTCATTATGGTACAAAAATCGCTTATATCTCTGTAATAATTCCCAACTAAAACAAAATATTCTTTTGGAAGTGCACACCTCCCTATTAGAAGGGCTCTCGATATTTTTAAAAACTTACCATAGGATCAAGAAATATTTTTTTGGGATGGCCTTAAATATGATATTTATAAGTTTGTGGCAAAATGTTTGGTTTTCCAAAAAAATAAAGTTGAGACAATTAAGACCCCGGGTCTGTTGCAACCTTTAGACATTCCAAGTTAGAATTGGGAGGAGATCTCAATGGATTTTATCACGGGTTTACCAAGTCTGAAGGAAATAATTTCATCATGGTGGTAGTTGATAAACTTACCAAGTATGCACACTTTTGTGAATTACCTCATCCTTTTAAATCCATTACAGTTGCTACCACAATTATGGAAACAATTCAAAAGCTACATGGAAACCCAAAGATTATTGTAAGTAACAGAGATTACATTTTGACTGGAATTTTTTGGATGAAATTATTTTCTTGTCTTGGTACTCAATTAGCTCATAACTCATCTTATCATCCTCAATTTGATGGGAAAACTGAGATAGTAAACAAATTTTTGGAAGGATATCTTTGTTGCTTCGTATTAGATAAAAAAACACAATGGGTCAAGTGGTTACCTTTGGATGAATGGTGTTATAAAACTTCCTTCCATACTTCAGAAAAAATGACCCCATTTATGGCACTTTATGCATATAATCCACCATCCATCACCTCATATTTAAGAGAAAATTCCAAGGTTCAAGTAGTGGGAGATCACATCGAGCATCAATAACAATTTTTGAAACTCTTAAAGGATAACCTCACTTTGGCGTAAAACCAAATGAAACAACAAGAAGAATAGAATCACAATGAAAGACGTTTTGATGTAGGTGACTAGGTATTTTTAAGGCTACAACCATCCAAAAAAATATCCCTCAAGCAAGCTAAGAAGGATAATAAATTATAACCCAAGTATTATGGTCCTTACAGAGTATTGTAAAATATTGGTACTATGGCATACAAATTGGATTTGTCTACATCTTCCCGAGGACACCAAGTTTTCCATGTTTCATGCTTAAATAAGGTTATAGGTAACAAGCTCATGATTTAAACAATATTTCCAGAACTTGACGAAGAATAAAAAATAATATTGGAGCCTGAATCAGTCATGAAAATAAGAACTCAAAAACTACATAATCAATAAATTTCAAAGTATCTCATTAAGTGGAAGAACTTACCCGCTAAATATTCCACATGGGAGGATGATAATTTTATAAAAAAGCATCCAAAACTACTCAAGCATTTAGGACAACACTTTTTTAAGGAGAGGGGCATGTTAGGTCCCTATATTACTAGTGTAGCCCCCAAATTTTTATTATTAGTGTATCCCCCATATTGTTATTGTTGTGCTCCATAAAAGCCCACTATTTTTATTGTTGTGGCCTTTTATTATTATTGTTATGTAGCCTCTAATTATATTGTGACCCCTTAGAGTCCTATATATACAAAGGAGGTTTTTTCATTTGTATTATACAATAATTATTCATTTATGTGATTTCAAGGAGGTTCCCCCTCGAAGAGGTTAATTTTCAAGTTGTTGATCTACCTTTTCTTATGTTTTGTGAGTTGTTTGCATGACAAATTTCTTATGTGGACACTTGGTTGCATAGTGTCCATTTCATGGTAGTGAAATTTTTTTGTGTTGTTCAGGTCCGTTTTCTTTCCATTGTTCTAGCTAGATTCAGGTTTTCCTTTTGCTTTCTTTCCCTTTCCTACCAAGGAAAAAATTTCTTACTCCTAAGCTTCTGATGTTACTCCATCTTTGGTGTTCCTTTTATTTTCTTCCTACACCAAATCATACCAAAGTGTCTCCCAATTTTGTAATTTATCCCTTCCATTTACAGAGTCCTGGTAGCAAAGCTAGTATTTTGGAGGGCCAAGGAGAGATAGGCTCACTAGCTCAAAAGTTGACGCATTTTCTCCTACTCCTCCAAGTTCATCTCAAAACTGAGTGAATCTAGAGAGGTATTGTGGAATGGTTTAATTTTAATGGATTCATATATTTTTGAGATTTTCCTTCAATGCTAATTTCCTGGCATCATTGTTATTTTTCAATAATTCAATGAGGTTCTTCCACATAAAAAATGGAGTTTCCTTGCTATGTCAATTCTAGACTATGTGGTCTCTCACACCCTCCAGGATGATCCTCCCGACTTTTGAAATATCTTTCTTCCACTATTTTAATTGTTGTGCATCATGTTGGTTTTTCAATGTCAGTTTGGGTGTATTCCAGCACTCCATTATAATTGAGTAAAACTTCCATAATTTCCTTCCAAGATATCAAATTTAAGGTTCCCTCTAGGGCATACTCCAAGTTCAATCCATTAAAAGAAATTTTCCCACATGAGATAAAAGCATTTCAATGAATCTGAATTTTGAAATTTATGAAGGAGAAGATCTATTGATTGGTTTCTATTGTGTTTTCAAACTCTGATACCATTTATAAATTTCATGAAATTTTATACTGCTAATGAAATCAAACTGAAATAAAGAGGCAAAACTTTCTTCTACTATTCTGCGAAAATGAAAACACACAACAGAAACACATGCAATAACATGCAACCATCAAAACACAAGGAACACGATGATTTTATAGGGAAACCCATCTAGGAAAATCCCCTCCACTACTTTGCATTAATTCATATGAGAATATGGATCAATTACAATGTCTTGCTTCAATCTTGAAGCACAACCTACACTAAAATGTTGATCTCCTACTCACCGACCAACACTTAACCAAAATATGCCTCATCCTTCCTCCTATTTCCTTGCATATTACTTGAGGAAATTAGCTCCTAAAACATAGTATAATTCCCTATTTCCTTGTGCAAATCCTGAAGGAATGGATCACCTTCTCCAATGCAAAACCTTTACACTCACTAGTATACAATAATGATTACATTGATGCATTTTATTTCACTCCAAATATAAAATTCGAATTCCATGCATGACTAGGGATACTTTTAGTAAAATTAATAGTTAACTAAGATATCAGTGAGTTAACAATAGTTACAACTACTCAATTGAACTCCTACTCACTCTATTCATGACTAGAGCTCAAGTAAATGAGTTTCATTAACTATGGCTCCACTAGATCTCTAGATCTTAGAAATAAACTCATGCACAACTCTACTTCTTTCCCACAAACTTAAATTGAATCACTTAACTAATTAAAATGGCCATTTCACTCTTGCTAACTACAATTCAATCCATCCCGCTGATGTGGAAAATCGAATTTCTCCATTTGACTAAGGCATATGTTAAATGGAGACTTTTCTTGCTACATTTGTAACACTTTTAGACTGCATAGATACTGATATGGTCAAATGATTACACATTTTTTAAGGGAAACCAACTTTCTTGCAGAGATTTTTTTCCTTCGTTAGCTAAAATTTCCACCAACACTAGTTATTCCAGCAGGCATGGGGAGGACAACTTTATTCATATTATTTCCTTTCATTCTTTTAGCAAGAGTGGAAAAGGCTCCTAAAATATTCTTCATATGTTGTTTGAGAAGGATTTTTTCATGTATACTTACTTGAGAATGAACCATCTCTTACAATGGATTTTTCATGGGTTGCAGTGAGCTATCACACTCTCTCAATTTATTAGGTAAACACCAACTACAAATGTGAAGAATCTTGCAGCACACAGTGAGGTCAGGTAAGGGAAAATATCATTCGCAACTCAAAGTGTAGCATTATTCATAAAATAGTAATGTAAAACCTTTTTGGAAAGGTTTTAGCAGCATAAGAGATGGAAAATACAGAGATGACAACCTATAGGAAGGAGGCGGAGCTGATAGGATCTAAAAACACATATTTTTGTCTTATTCTCATACCATTGTTGGAATGAGAAACTAGATATGAAAGATAATAATGAATTGTTTTACTATTCACAAATATGTTACATATAGATACATTATGTCACCATTGGATTCACCTTCCAAGGTGTCTTGGACTCCCCTTGATGGTTCACCTTCCACACCATAACCGTTAACAGATTAGGTGTCCAACAAATAAATTTTCTATAAGTTTTTCTATTTGACCATAACTCTTAACAAAATTGTTGTAATATTCTGTCAATCCTAAGAATCCTATAAGCTTCTTCACGTTATTAAGGATTGTCCATACCCTCATATATTTTATTTTGTTAGGATCCACCTTGACACCCTCATGTGATACAATGTGACTCAGATATTCCACTTCTTGAACTCCAAATGCACACTTGCAAGAATTTGAATATATTTGTTTCTTTTCCAATAGTTTAAGAGCCTATCAACATATTTTACATGATCTTCCAAATATTTTTTGTATGTTATTATGCCATCAAAACTACTGAAACAGTTTTTTTAAGGAAGGGTTTGAAAATAGAATTCATGAAGCTTTGAAATGTTTAGGTTGCATTTGTAGGTCCAAATGCATAAACAAAAACTCATAATGAACTTCATGTGTTGTAAAGTCTATTTTTTGAATTTAAACTTGTCTCATTTTGATTTGATGGTATCCAGAATGAATATACAACTTGGTAAGAAAATTTCTCCATGCAATTCATCTAATAATTTATCAATGATACCCATAGGAAACCTATCTTTGATTATAATTTTATTGAGTTGTTTATAATCTACACATATATGCCATGATTTTTCCTTTTTGATAGCCATCACCACTAGTGAAGAGAAAGCGCTCTAGCTAGGTTGAATGATGTCTGCCTATAAGATTTCATGAACCATATGTTCAATCTCACTCTTCTCTGCATGTGGATACATTTAACGCCTAAATATGAGTGGTGCACTTCCAAGTTGCAAATGAATAGCATGGTAATGATATTACATAGGTAGAAGACCATTAGTAATCTATCCAAAATCCTTTGAATGATTATTGATAACTTTTTGGAGATCCACTGGAGCAAAGGAAATAAATGTTTGAACATATAATGAATATAATTTTGTAACTACATCTTGGTGTACCTTTTTAGAACTTTCTTCATGCTATTAGAGCTTATCACATTATTGGGTTTTCCTTGGATATATATAAGCTCAATTTCCCTTCCTTTTGAGAAAATTCTTATGAAAACATCTTTAAAATCAAGGTTCGTTGTTCCTAATGATTGCAACCATTGTGCCCCTAATACAACATCAACACCACCCACTTGGATTACAATAATGGGACTAACCAAAACCCACTCCCCCATATTCAATTTAATTTTATGGAACTTCCATAAATAATTTATGGTGCCTCCATCTGAAACCATTACTTCAAATTTTGGTGTTGGATATGCAAAGTAGTTAACATTTATTTCCAGTTTGTAATTGAAAAATCTTCAAGTACTAATGAATCAATCAACATTGTTTGCTTTTTATTTTTAATATATCCTTATATATTGAAGGTTTATGGAGTATTAATGTAGACAAATGGATGACAAGATATTTTTGTAGTAATTCTAGCTCTATATCTTGTGGTTATTCCAATTCTTGATCTTCTTCTTCACAATCTATGTAGAATAATTTATTTTCACTATGTTTATGCCCCTTAATATACTTACTATCAAAATTTAAAATTAATCCCTTTGTTCTTCTTCCATCCATTTGATGAGGTGGCAACCTTGTTTTTTTAGGAGAGGGAACTTGATTTTATCTACAGTCATCATATTTACTTTCAAATTTATTTTCCAGACTGAAAAGATGATCTAGATATTTGCGTTCAAATAGGTTAAAATCATGTTGGATGATTTCCTTTATAATTCCCATAAATAGGTTTAACAAATTATCCTATGAAATATTCTTTACTCTAAGACTCAAACTTTTAGAATTTTTGAATGTGCTTTGAAACTAGACATTTTTTTGTTGAATATTTACTAATTGACTAAAGAATGTATTTCCCTTAATACACCCATAATGTGCTATCAATTCCACTGAAAAGAGGGACCAAGATATAACATAACCCTGTTTCCTTTCACAATGACATTGATACCATACACATTGGTCATGTTCTAGAAACATGGATGCAATAATTACCCTTTTTAAGGATGCCAGTTGGTGCAGATTAAAGTACTACTCTATTTGAAACATCCATGTTACAGGATCATTACATCAAACTTCCTCATATCGATGTTCAGAATGTAGTAGTTCCTTTGTGTTTAATTGAAGCCTCGTTTATGTGGATCTTGGATTGAAAACTCATGATGGTTCTATGATTCAATATATTTACTTTACAATTGTGATAATATACTCCCCATATGAGTTTGATTCTCAACACTGTGCTTCTCCTTATGTTTGTGATTTCCTTGGATCTCCACATCGGAGGGTTCAGGACTCTGTATTGACTATCGAGTGCTGAATAAGATCATTGTCCGCAATAGGTACCCAATCCCATGGATTGATGACCTTATAAACCAACTCAAGGAGGGGGAATATTTCAGCAATATCGACTTGAAGTCCGGGTATCACCAGGTACCAATCGAAACCTCCGATGTGTGGAAGACTTCCTTCAAAGCCAAGGAGGGCCTTTTTGAATGGTTGTTCATGCTTTTCGGGTTGACGAATTCTCCCCAAACCTTCATGAGGTTGATGGAAGACATATTGCGGTCATTCACCAACTCATTTGTAGTAGTGTACTTGGATGACATCTTGATCTTCAGCCAGACTTGAGAAGATCACCTCCACCACATCCGACGGGTCCTCCAAACACTGCAGCAACACAAGTTGTGTGGAAATTTGGAGAGGTGCACTTTTAGAATGACCCAGGTTCAGTATCTAGGATAAATTATTGATGAGCGGGGGGTGCATGTGGATCCATCCTAGATCCAAGTCTTTCGGGATTGGTCAGCCCTAATCACTCTAACAAAGCTCTGCATATTTCTGGGTCTTGCTAATTTCTATCACAAGTTCATGTTTGGATTCTCTCATATCACTTGGCCCTTGAGTAAAGTCACCAAGGGAGGAGAGAAAGTAAAATTATTTTGGTCTGAATCTCAATAGAAGGCATTCATAGAGTTGAAACATTGCCTCTGCTCTTCCCCAATGCTCACATTACCAGACTTTCAACAACCATTTGAGATCGAGACAAATGCCTCTAACTATGCTATTGGGGTAGTTCTTACTCAACAGGGGCATCTAGTGGCATATCACAGTGAGACATTGTCTGAGACTGTCTGGAAGTATCCCACTTATGAAAAAGATATGTATTCCATTGTGTAGGATTTTAGACAATGGAAGAATTACATTTTGTGGAAGGAAACGGTGATCCACACATACCACCAACCCCTACAGTTCATACATACACAAGGGAAGTTGCAGATCGATTGCCATCAGAAGTGTCCCACATATCTTCAAAGGTTTCATTTTAACATCAAGTACAAGAAGGGTAGCACTAATAATGTTGCAGACTTCCTCAGCCGACCATCGATCGTGGCATTAACCACCATACTCAACTCTTGTGAGCACAAGACTTCTAATTGGCTGCTTATCTACAAGAGCGATCCAGAATTCAATGACACATGCAAGACACTCTCGCAGGGTAAGAAAGTTCCAAATTTTCACCTCCAAGATGCACTGATATGTCACTTGGGACTCCTTTGTGTACCTTCAAGTGAGTGTGCCAAGATGATTTGGGAATTGCACTACAGTCTGGTTTTTTGGTATTTTGGGGTCGAGAAAACAGTGGTAGTACTACAGAAGTATTTCTATTGGCCAAACCTTCGACGAGATGTTGGGAAGTACATCAGATCCTGCACTGCCTGTGTCATTTCCAAATCGACCATCAAGAAGCAAGGCCTTTATACTCTGCTTCCTACCCCTAGTCGACCTTGGGAATCCATCTCCATGGATTACATGTTGGGCCTTCCTTCTACTAAGCATGAAAACGACTGTTTTTTCATGGTCATCGAAAAATTCTCAGAGATGACCATTATGGAGGCCTGCAAGAAGAATATCACAATAGAAGCCATTGCTAAACTCTTCTTTGAACGAGTGTGGGTACACTTTGGGATCCCACAATCTATCATCTCAAATCGGGACAACATGTTCCTCACTACATTTTGGTCAAGCCTCTGGTCAATGTTGGACACAAAGCTGACCAAGTCCACAGCTTTCCATCCCCAAACTAATAGCTAGACATAGGAATCAACAAGATGATCCTACACATTTTGCGCATGTAAAACTCAAAGCATCCACGCACATGGGACGAAAGCCTTCCCTATGTACAACACAACTATAACCGGCCTCTCCACAACTCAACCGAACACAGCCCCTTTCAGGTGCGCTTTGGATTCCAGCCACTATGTCCCATTGACGTAGCCATGCCATTTCTGGCTACTCAGGTCGATTCGGCTCATGTCCAGTCTAAATCTGACAAGGAAAACTACTTCATTGAGCACACTCATCACATCCACCAATAGTTTCATGACATAATGGAAAGATCCAATGCTAAGTAAAAGCAACAATATGATTAGCATCGAGTGCCACACAAATTCCAGGTGGGTGAAAAAGTGTGGCTAAATTTGCAGAAGGAGCGCCTCGTTGCACCCCACCGCAAGCTTTTCCCGCTCTGATATGGGTCGTACACCATCACCAAGGTTGTAGGGGGGAATTCCTTCAAGCTCAGTATTCCACCATTCCTTGATATGCATCCAGTGTTCAATGTAGACCTCCTTCGTCCCTGCTTTCCACCTGTAATGGACACATCCGACATGGAAGAACAACTCACACCAATCGAGTTAAACCCAGACTGCATGGAACAAGCCACAACTGATTGGATCATGGATACACAAATCAAGAAAACTCACCAACAAAGTATCCAACTGCATCGACTTGTCAAATCAGGCCAACTCCTTCACCAGGGAAAGTAGCTCACCAAGGACCAAGTTCAGCAGAAGTTTCCTCATCTCATGGAGGAACTCAACGCAATGGGGGCTATTGCTTCCTAAGGGGGGAGGAATGATCCAGGTGGATAATGGTGGCCACCCCCCTATTCCACTTGGACCCCACCATTGTTTCTTTCAGTTTTTCAGTTTCCTTAATTGTAGCACAATTTCCTATTTTTGGTAGCTTTTTGGGTCCTGAACTTCCGGAACCGTTTTGAGGCCCTAAATGACGTTTTTTTTTTCTTTTTTCTTTAAATTACCTACGTCAAAGGTGAATATTTGACTCAAAAATCACTATCAGCAATTTTATTCCTCGGATATATCTTTCTAACGAGGTATCATGTGCATCAAATGGAGATCGCATGCCAAAGTTACGACCCTGGGAAATTGATGTACCAATTTACCCCAAAGGGGCCCATATTTTGGTGTTTCATCTCCCAGGGTTAGATTTTGGATGTTTAGGGTTTTCCAATGTTTCTAAATAATAAATAGGCCTTTGAGCTTCATTGTAACACAATTCATAGGCTTGTAGCTGCCACATATCTTCTCATAGATAAGCTACTAGCGCCCTAGCTAGTTTATTTCCATTTTGTCTGTAAGCATATTTCAGTTATGTGATATTAATGAAATGGAGTCTTATTTTTGCTGCATCACCGTGCTTATGTACATTTCTATATTTTATTGTGTTCCTGCATAAGTCTGGATCAATAACAATAATATACATGTAATCAAACAATATCTAAGGCTTAATAAGGGGTTTTATAGTCAATATAGGGGTTATATGGGGCTTAACTAATACTGAGTTATTAAATCAAAAGTGAAAAAAGATAATACCATTGAAATCTCTTGTCATGGAGATGAGTCTAAAGTTTTCCCTAATGTTGGGTCTTGAAATGAAGTGTGAAAGTGGAAAATTTTTGGGGACCCTCTTATTTTCCTAAAGGGAGCTTATGGAACTTGGGTGAGGTTGTTACACTATGTCCAATACATCATAACCATGGTTTTTAATGTACACTAAATTATTTATTTATTTATTTTAAATTATTGTTTGTTTGTTGAAATTTTGACGAACATGTTGTCATCCATTGTAAAATCACAGGATAGTCTATGTTGAAAATTCCCCTAGCCCATCACCACTTTGAAACCCACCTCCAATGAACTTTGCCTACCCACGTTGTTACTCCAACAAATAATGTAGGATTGTGTGTCACAAACTGACCTATGGACATCAAATTTATATTTGAGTTGGTCCACCATATGTGTTGGACATGTGATGAATCTCGATAGATCAAATCTTTGCAAAATTCCAAGTGGCAGTAATAAGAGTTGCATGTATGATGGGATGGTATAGCTATGGTGATCTATTTCGATGAAATTTGGTGGGATTAAGTGTCTCGAATTGCCACTTAACATTGATATTTGGTTTTCAAAAGTAACAAAATGGGATTTTGCATCATAGGCTCAACAAAACTATCTTGGCGAGCCATGTGGGTGATATCAACAAAACTGACTCTTTATCATATTCTATATTAAGATATGAAAAATATGTAATGTTGTACAATTAATTTTCGTGGTTAAATTAAGTTGAAGATAGATATATACTTGTTTTAGCTTCATTGAAATGATCATTCTAATGTTGTATTATGTAATCACCAAAGGGGTTGGATCCAATTGTGAAAGGCAAGTATTTTTTCATCATTTTGTAATGTTCAATTCTTGTGAGGGTTGCTTACCTTGGAAGCCATAGGAACTCCTCGAGGTAGTGGTCAAATGTGTGGTTGCACTCAGAGCGATTATCTTAATGTTCTCATGATCCATGCACGCATAAGTGGGTCACAACCCACCCCCATATTCTTCTTTAGAAAGGTCAAATCCCACTAGCATGATTCAATTTCAAGGTTTTTCTCTATAAAGAAGCCAAGGTTCCAAACTCTTGGTAGTCAGAAAGTGACACAAAAATAAAAATAAAAAAATACATCCTTGTTAAGAGTAAGTGTAGCCTAAGATACATGTAATCCCAAAGTAATTTTGATAGCTTAATTACCTCTAGATTGTGATCTTATAGATCATGACTAGTCATATCATCTATTAAAATTTAAAATATAAAAATAACTTATATTTTATGAAAATATAAAGAAAAAATAACATAATGATAATTATTAATGCTTTACTATGAAAATAGTAACAAGTGCCCTATCGAAGAAATTACCCCTAGAATAATCTTATAGGTGTATATAAAGCCCCAGGAATGGATTGCAGGACTTGTGAAAACTTAACCCCACACGTAGCCATATCCATTCCTTGTGAAAACTTAACCCCACACGTAGCCATTAGACCAAGCACTTCTGTAAGAAAAAATATAACATGTAACGTTTGGGAGTTCTAAAACCACTTATAGTAGAAGCTCTCCATATCAAGAAAGTTATAAAGCTATGTCAGGTTGACTAGAATGGTTAATCATGATTTTTTTTATTAAAATCTTTTATTCTATTAAATAATAATAATAATGTCAATATTTATAAAATACTTTGTTAAAAAAGATATTTAATAAAAAGATATTTAATTTTCATACTTCTGTAAGAAAAAATATAACATGTAACGTTTGGGAATTCTAAAACCACTTATAGTAGAAGCTCTCCATATCAAGAAAGTTATAAAGCTATGTCAGGTTGACTAGAATGGTTAATCATGATTTTTTTTATTAAAATTTTTTATTCTATTAAATAATAATAATAATGTCAATATTTATAAAATACTTTGTTAAAAAAGATATTTAATAAAAAGATATTTAATTTTCATAAATACGCTAGGGTTTGAGATGTTTGAGATAAAATAGTAAAGGTATTCTTAAATAAAGCTTATAATCTTCTTAAATGAGGCCATTGTACTTATAAGATAAGTATTGTCCAATAATGAGAGTTTATTTCATAAGGTTTTAGAACCTTTCAACATGTAACATCTTATGATACTCCATCCCACCCATTTATTCAAACACAACAACAAACACATATCAAATCAATCTTCGTATAAAAATCATGTTCAAATATATAGTATTTTTAATCCTGCCCTACTACATATTTGTAAAAAGAAACTGAGTTTATGTTTAGGTAGTACTTGAATTTACATACCAACAAACACCAAGAAAATCAATAATCCCCACCAAAAGAGGGAAAGTAAGTTTCAAGCTAAATTTATTTTTATGAAAATCTAGAGATAAAAGGGTAAGGCGATGCAACGTTGTGGAGAAGGAAGTATTTGTACTTTATTTCAAGTGAAGTTTCCATCTTTAAACCCAACATATTTAAAGTAATTTTATCAATTACTTGACCCTTTTAAGAACTCTATATACCTTTCATACCTTTTCAATATTCTTTCAAAGAAACAAAAATAACTTTTAAAGATTCCAAATACCTTTTTATATTATTTGAAAGAAACAAAAATAACTTTTAAAGATTCCAAATACCTTTTAAAATTTATTTGAAAGAAACAAAATATAGTCCCACAATGAGATTTCAATTGTGTCAAGTGAAATTGTACAGTAAAGTTTTTCATTACAATTATATTTTAATTAATATGGGTTTTCTTACTTTTATTCGCTTTATCATCTATATATATATATATATATATATTACTTAAGTTATATTTTTTAATTTTTAATTTTATTATTATTTTAATTTATATATAAATAAAATAATAATAAGATTTCAAATTTAAAAAAAAAAAAAACTTAAATACTATCCATTTACATTTGATGTATAATTCTTACTATAAACAAATTAATGTAGACTAAAATTGTAGTTTATATAGATGATGAATTCAAATATGCATAATAGATTCAAGTAACGATGAGAGTGGTTTAGTTAAATATAGAAAAGAAGCTAAATCAATGATATTTTAAATAATACAATATTTTCAATTACAATTATTTTAATTAATTTCTTATAATTTTTTAGGGTTTTGTTAAGTTTTTTACATGTTTTTCTTGCGCGTTATTTTGATGCATTTATTAAGGGGCATAATCCCTTTCTATAAGAACATAGTTTTAGGAAATAACAAAGTATTATGTTTTACTACAATAACACCTTGTTATTCGCTACCAGATGCAAGTGGAAAATCCACTAATCTAGATTTAGAAGTGAAGGGAAAACCATTGATGGGAGCATATTGGAAAAATCATAACCAGGGTAGATGCTTACCTAAGGTGGTGCAACACCCCAAATTTGAAGTGCGATTAGGAATACTAGAAAACGACATCTAGTACATGACATATTACACGATGATTTACAAGTTCATATGCATGTGGTCAATTGAGAGTACTCTTATTAGTTGGATCCAAAAAAAATGCCAGCCAAAGGGACAAATGGACCTTGAGCTGGGGGATAAAGGGAATTTCATATTCATTTTTAAAACCTTGGAAAACCAAATTAGGGTTTTTGAAAATGGCCCTTATTTCTTCAATAATGCAATTATATACATGCTCTTTTGGAAAGAGAGATACAACCTAGAAAAGGAGGATTTTCTAGCAACCCATTTGTGGGTGTCTCTCTTCTCACTACCCAAGGAGTTCTGGAACAACGAAATCTTGGAAGTAATTAGAAACATAACAGGACCTTTTTCAAGGTCTCAAAGGAAACCAGACGATGTTGATACACATTGTATTCTCACATCTATGTATAAATGAACATCTTAGAACCACTACTGGTCTCCATAGATATCTATTATCATGATGAATTGCACAAGTAATATCTAGACTACGAACATGTTCACTTGATATGTCACAAATGCCATGAATGTGGCCACATATTCTAAGATTGTCTTATGAATCAAAAGGAAATCCCTCGGGAACAACAAAGGCAAAAGGATGAAAAGGGTATTGAGAAAGTTGCATCTCATAGAAAAAACCAGTGGAAACATGATACTCCTTGTCCTAAAGAGAATCCCTAACCAAAAATAGATATTCCACTCTGGGACAAGACGTAGAGATGCCAGATAACCCAAAGCAAGAGACCAGCTCAAACGATCCCAAATCAGAACAAAGTTCTATCAAAAGAAAGGCACTAGAAACTAGTTAAGAAGAACCACAAAAGGAAACCACTAGCACAAACAAATAAATCCCCATGCATAAATAGGAAAACACAAGAAATTGATGTGGAGGAAGAAACCCTAATCAATATGGTGGATGAATTAAAATGAAAATGTCTATCAAAATTCCCTAAACAAAAGGTGAAGATTTTGCATCAAGCCTAATTGAATATGCACAATAGTAAAGGGAAAATATCTCAAAGCTTAGGAACATCAAGTTGTGGAATCCAAAATCAAAACCTCAAGGAATCATCATACCACCAAAAGAAATAGAAAAAGAAGAGCTAAAAAAGCAACAAAATTCTCTTTCAAGAAGAAAGAGAGATGTTGGAAAATTTAGGTAAGGTGACTCTCACGACGAAGGTATCTCCCTCTATTCTCCATCCTTCCTAATGAAATTAATTACATGGAATATTAGGGGACTCAATTGAAAAGGAAAGCATAGTCTATTAAAGGAGATAATTTGTAGGGATAACCCTACAGTAATCATGTTGCAAGAGACAACATGCTTAAGTGAGTGATTAAGTGAAATAACAAATAAATGTTGGAAAGGTTGTGCTTTAGTTATGCTAGGTGCAACATGTCAAGAAGTTGGTCTAGCTCTTGTCTAAAACCCCACATAAATCACCATCATTAATCTGATAGCAACCCCCTGCATCCTCGCAGTTCAATTTCAACTTACAATCTCTAACTCATTAGGTAGAAATGCAATTTTGTTTGGTTCAACTCACTTGAATGAAAAGCCAAATTTTATTCAATATCTTGAGCATATCCACTCTTTATCCCCTAAAGACCTATGAATCATTGGGGGAGACTTTAATATCATCACTTAAATCTATAGGAAAAAATGGTAGCTTGAAAATACTTGACTTTGATGCACTCTTCCTTGACCCGGTCTTTCAAGACCTACATGTTATAGATTTGGATAACATAAATTAATTATTCACCTAGAACAATACAAGAGGAGGTTGCCATCAATTCACATCCAAACTAGACAAATTCTTAGTTTTGGAATCACTATAGGACAAGGAAATTTTTTTGGAAGCCCCCATCCTCCCCTATTGTGGATCATACCATTGGCCAATAATATTAGAAGAAGACATCAAAGAAAACCTAAAAATCATACCTTTTTAATTTGAGAGATTTTTTTTAAGGGATCCCTCATTCTTGCACAAATTTCAATGGTGGTAGGAAGTAGCTCCATTGTTGGGCGCAATCATATACCAATTTAAATAGAAGCTAAAAATTTTAAAAGAACAAAAAAAAAATGAAATATAGAGGATTTCATAAACATCAATTAAAACAAGCAGGATATTAAGGTGTGCATGGAACATATTTACCAATGCATTATTTTGGAAAAGAGATCTAAATAATTGGTAGAGGAAATAGCTGACATGCTCATCCAGCTAAAATAATTCCATTCTCAAGATGAAATTTTCTAGCACCAAAAATCAGGCATACGACGACTAATGTGATGTTCCTTTTTGTAGTTTCTCTTATGGTGTGGTCAGAATGAACTTCAAGGGTTTGATGCAGCTAGGTCATAAGAGCAAGTTTTCTCCATCAGTGGGCCCAGGGGCTTTTGGATGAGTTTTGAGGAGCTTTTATGGGGTCTGATGGCATTCGCTTGGCATATTCCATCATCTACACAAATTTTCTTTTGTTTTGTTGCATTCTGATTTTTTTTGGAAAATGGGGTTATTATTGAGCCTAACTCAATTAATTACGCTTAAGGTGGAATTACGGGAGGAATACTTGACGGAAAACCTTAGTGTAATATATCATTGGAACTAGAGCGAGAATATATACAGGATGAGTTGATAGGAAGTGACTTCCAGTGGCCAGAGGAGCAATGGTGACCAATTTATCATTTTCCCAAATTAAAAAGGTATTAAGTGATAAAATAATAATAAAATAAATTCTTCTAGAGCGGTCCATAAAATCTATAAAATAGGAGGAGGAGACTATTTGAAGGGATCTTTGTTTGGTTGTTTATTTGATATAGTGAGGTTTGGAGAATGGAGGTCCCAGCTTTAGCAAGAACCAGAACAAAATAAGGCTTTGGTTTCCTTGTGTGTGTTGGATGAAACCCCAACTCAACTTCGAGGATATTTCATCTAGAAATATTATGGATATTTAGAGTTATTAGAAAATTGGAGTGGAGATCACACACATTTTCAATTTGGGCATCATTTCTAGTAGCATTTTGGAGGCCATGATCAAAATTGCAGCATTAGTTCTTGGAGGTTGTGTAGCACATCTTGAGCCATTATCAGTCATATTATTTATTTTCCATTGTTTCTCAAGTTTCAATCTAGATCTTTCATTTAATATCTTATTCCAGTCAATAAAATAAGGTTGATTTCCTTATCCATATTGTCTATGTATTTCTTGCTGAATTTTTTTTTACAAAGTTCCATGATGTAAATTTTACAGCAAATTATTTGTGAAATTTTCTGAAGAATGCTAAATAACAAAATTTATAAAAATTTTAGGAAATAAACAAATCGGAATATTACAATGGTACCAGAGCTGGTTTTCCTACCAGCATGAGGGTTAGTTGTCGAATGAAGATTGTGAATTGTTTTCAAAGGTGCCAAAGAGAAGCATATTTGTCCAAAGTGATATTTGTCGCAAGATTGATTCATTACATCAGGACCAAAGATAAAATTATTACAGGAGGAATTTCTCAAAGTTGAAATCAAAATCTTTGAAAAAAAAATTTCCTAATTGATTGAGAATCCCAAAACCCTTTGTATTCTTTGGGTGTAATTATCAATGTTGAGAGTAGTTTTAATGTAGGACTAGTTGTTATGAGAACATAAGTGAAATCACTGAAAACTAAACTATTGTGATTTTTCAAAGAGTTGGACCAGAGTCATTGAGGGTACGGGAGGTAAGAACGGCTTATCCATCAAGGTCGACTCTAATTTTTTGTGTGAAACGTTCATGCATATTCAGGAGTGGGGCTACACTGACCAAACAATAGAGGGAGGGCCGAGCCACCAATTATTGTAGAGGTTGGGTCAACTTTTTTTTTTCAGAGGAAAAAAACATGTTGGTTTATATAATGTACCAGTAAAAAGTTATAACTAATTTAACAATAATGTGAGATATATCAACAAATAGAGAAATCAATGCGATATCCAAAACCATAGACAATCATCATAGCGTAAAATGCGGGAAAATGGTCCAGCAACCAAACATAATATGGGATATGTCCCCACCCAACAGCGAGAGAAAACCCATAAAAGATAGATGCTAGCCGGAATAAAGACCCAGACCAATAGACCAGCATGCCCACATGTATGAGAAAACATGAAAACAAGTATGTACATTGACACAAGTAGAATAAGGTCAGGTCCCCCACCACAGGTACAAACCTGATACAAATGGTGTACTGTAATTCCAGTATAAAAATGAGTCTAAGGATATGTGCAGTGGAAACAAAATATGTACTTACAAACTATGATACCAAATAAAAATAGCTCCGGATGTCAAAAAAGTATGGTCGATCCTGCAAAAAAGGTAATATGGCATCATATAATAACTAAGGAAGACAGATGGTGCCCTATGCACAGGTTGTATCTGGCTCGTATAAACTATAGTGAAGACTACAAAAACGCCCTGAGAGTCCCATCTTTGACATTCGATCAGCCTCGGTGTTTTTCTCCCGATAGACATACTAGAAGGTAATGCAGTTGAAGTAGTCCCTCACAATATAGATCTGTTCCATTCAGTGTGTAAGGAGAGGATGATAGAAACCATTGTTTGAGTTCATGTAGTTAATGATGACCTATGATTCCCCATATACTTAAAGTGCATCTATTTATAGTTTGCTGGAAAACCATAATGGCCCCTAAAGTGCGATCACTTCAACCCGAGTGTTTGTACCATTTCCCCATTCCAATAGAGTTTGTAGTGGCATCTCTAATCCAATTTGAGCCAAAACCCACATCCACACAGTTTTTTTTGTGCAACCCCATTGAAAAAAATAGTTGGATATGAGATAGGGTGCGATAATAAATGGAGGGAGAGGTCCCGAGGTGGTGGGGTGGAAGGTATGATCCCCCTCTAGCTATGTATGATTCTCTAAGAAACCAAAAAGGAAGTAACAGTTTCATCCTCAAAAATCACCTTATTCCTAGACGCCCATATATACCAGTTGAAAATGATAGAGATAGCCCTATGATACCTCCCCCGTGACATCCACCAATAAATGCACTCCTCGACATGTGAAAAAAACTTGAAAGGCATCTTAAAATCCAGAAAGATATAGTGTCAAATTTCCTTAGCCACATGACACTGATGAAATAAATTATTGTTATTCTTTGACTCCAAGCCGTAATGTGGGCATCTCCCCGAACCAGAGTGACCATGATTACATAGATTATCCCAAGTTAGGTTCTTATTTTTTCAAACCAGCTAGTAGAAAATAATAATTTTAAGTGTAATGTGCAATTTCAATACGTTGTAGATCCAACTTAGTGTATTTGGGGCTGTTGTCGACAATTGTTGTCTACCCTAGAGACAGTCTAGAGCTTCCATAGACCAGTGCCTAGGACATCTTAGCATAGCAGGAGGCATATAATAAAGCTGGGTTGTCAATCCAAAGGCTCTCCTACTATCTCTTGTTAAACAAGGAAATTTTTTTGAAATGGGACCAGCAATCACAGAAACTGTCACAGGGAAAGTAATGTTGCAGAGGCACAGTGCAAAGCTCCAATATTAAAGCATCAGACAGTTAAGAGACAATTTACTGTAAAGTGGGCCGATTCAAATAATATTTCACAGAAATCAAATATCAGAAAGTGTATGGAGGGAAAGAAACACAAGAGGATATTAGTTAACTTTGGTCTGATACCCAGATACACAACAGAACCACATATGGGCTTATCATTCTAAGAATCCATACATGACAATGGCGTTTTAAAAGCACCCTTCCAAAGCAACTAATATAGTAGAAAAGTGGATGAAATGAATATGAAACAGTATATCATGCCTGAGCCTATTTAAAGCGCTTGATTGATTCAAGTATGGGCATCAACTAGGATGAATCCTTACCTAAAACCAGTGAGCCACTCGCATTCCAGTAACATGATACAAGGAGATGTATGAAATGGAATATTGTATTAAACACATAAGAAAAAGTACATACTGTGAAATACCAAAGACCAGAATCCTCATTACAGATAGAACTCCTCCTCACTGAGACCCTACGGGCTCTGAGCCTCGATACAAAAGCTTTACAAAATGTATACAAAAATTCCTTTCACAGCACAATTTTCTGATAAAAGTCTGGAACCCTTACAATGTTTTTCTTCCTCCTCTTTATAGAGGAAGAAGAAGAAAACTAATAAAAGAAGTAGGTGAAACATCTAATTTTCAAGCTTGAACAAAATGGTGGAAACATTCGCGCCCTTGTTGCTAAATTAATATGCTAAGCTATAGGTACTCTCAGGCCGGATCCATGAAATAAATGTTGTAGGTGCAAACTTCTCCAGGGATAAGACATGAAGAATAAAATATGTAAAATTCTGTACTTTTCTGGAAAGGATTTGGCTAAAGTAGACCTTGAGGGCATGATTTTCTGTGAAAATATATTTCTAGTGATCTGCAAGGTCTTCGTTCTAGTACTTTGCCTCCAAAATGGTATGTAACAGCCCCAAAAATCCTTAAATGCGTTCCTTTAATCCCTCGCTCTTTACTGATATTTTCTGTCTGCGCCATTAATTCTTCATCTGCTCAACCTGGGCATTTGAATGACCTTGGAGGGTTTGATAGATTTAAACCCTGGCTTTTTAATGGATGTCATGTCAGCATATCTTCCTGGATCCTTGCTCCATAATTCTGCATTTGATAATTGGTCCTCTGGAGCGTACTCGACTTCTGTGGTGGTGGACATGAATCCTGATGGTTCTCCATCGCCATAAACCTGCAAAACCCACAAAATGGTTAAAGAAAAACAGGCGCCAGGGTAATGGATGAGGCAGAGACCACGGAGTGGTGATATGGACTGAGTGAAACGATGAGGAGAAGTAGGGTGAAGGAGAAATGAAGGGTGGGCAACGAGAAACACAGTGGGACGACGATGTGTGGACGAGGTGGAGACAGACAACATAGACACGTAAATGATGCATGGAAATGGTGGAGGCAAACGTAAATGACACATGGGCGTGTGGCAAGGAGGTACGAAATACTGGTAATAGGATGACATGGGGTGCGGACTTGGTTGATCAGCGGAACATGTGAATGATTCTGGGTCGTGCGATCCGCGAGCAAGATCAACGGTTGAAACTTAGTGGGAGGGCGATGGACTGTGGGCTCGAAACACTGTACAATGGGCTTAACATATACACAACTTCGCAGCGCGGCGGCCATAGGATGATGCCTTATAGATCGGACGGTTCATATCGATTTCGCTGCGTGGTTCTGTCCGGACAATAATGCGCGATGAGGAGCGGTTTTGACACCGTACTCAGGGACGCGTGGCGAGCGCTCAATGGAATCGCTCCGATTTAGAGAATATCGTTCGCCTGTGAAAGGCAGTGCGATGAAAACAAGCCTGGTTTTTGAGCGATGGACACGGGGTGGGGACCACTAGGGCAATAGGCAGCGGACCGTTGATCTTTTTTTAATCGGGCGGCTGAGAATCCAACCGATAACCATATACGGTAAGCACCTTTTGGGTTTGGCACAGGGTTACTTGCCCTGATCACGTGAAAGACTGGTTGCAGGGGGCTAAGCCCAAAAGGGCTTCAGATTCAAACTTTTTCAACAGCGAGCCTTTCGGCCTTCGATTACGAAATCTGGGTGTGGAGGAGGGAAGCGATAAGCGAAAAGGGGTCTCTTAGGCCACGGTAGGAAATTTGAAAGGTTCCGGAGGGGCTAATGGCCAAAAATTTGAATGAGGGGGCTAACATGTACAACATTCGGCTCCATCTGGGGACGGCGCGTTCATACTTGGACGTGTCGAGAACTTGCAGACCGCCTGTTCATCTTTTGTGCAGACTCTGCCCTTCAAAACCCTTTCTCTTCATGATTCATTATAGCACCCGCATCATTCAGACAGCAATAGAAAAAAAATTAATATACAATATGATACAGTCAGGCCACCACGACCTGAATCAGAATTGGAAATAGGGTTTCAGAAATTGTCCGTTTACAGGGGAATCCAACACGTCGCCCTCTAAATTTTCCAATATGAATGTGTTATTACCTCCCTGTTCCACAATTTTAAATGGACCAAACCAGAGGGGGTCGAATTTGCCGTGCTTTCCTTTTTCAGCCCTCCGGACATCCCATCTGAGAACCAGATCACCAACCTGCAATTTCTTGTCTTTTGCATGCTGATCGAATATGTTTTTCATCCTTTCCTAATATTCAGCTAATCTCTGATTCACTTGACCCCGTGTTTCCTCTAATTCCACTAATTGATTAATTCTTCTGACCATATCATCTGGTTCTTCCTGATTGTCTTGCATGAAACGTGCCACTGATAAAGCCAGCTGCACAGGAAACACTGTTGCTCATCCATACACCAGCTCATAAGGGGATTTCCTAGTTGCTCTCTTGCTAGTTATTCTATTTGCCCATAGAGAAAATTTCAATTGGGAATCCCAATTCTTCTGATTCTCATTGATTTTTTTCTTCAAGGCCCTCACTAAGGTTTTGTTGGAAGATTTTGCCAAGCCATTCCCCTGTGGGTAGTAAGCTGTGGAGTGCTTAAGTGCAATATTGTACTGTTGACAGAAATTCACAAACTTTGCAGATTTGAAGGCTTGTGCATTATCAGTCACTATTTTAGCAGGACAGCCGAACCTAGAAATGATGTTTTCTTCCATGAATTTTATGATAACAGTGTCAGTAGCATTTCTTGAAGGTATGGCTTCCACCCATTTCGTAAAATAATCTGTGGCTGTTAATATCCATTTATGCTGCCCACGTGATGGGGGATGTATTTCTCCAATAAAATCTATTCCCCATTGTTGAAATGGCTCATTCACATGAACTGGAATCAAGGACAGAGCTGCCAACTTCTGTCTCTCAGCAAATTTTTGACACTTATCACATGCTCTGACCTAAGTAAAGACATCTCCAAATAATTTTGGCCAGTAGAAACTAGCCTTCAGTATTTTATGAGCTGTGGCCCTCTAGCTGTAATGGCCTCCACAAATTCCCTCATGAAATTCCATCATTATACTTTCTACTTCTTCCTCTGTGAGGCACAGGAGTAGAATGCCTGAAGGATCTCTCCAATATAATTGGCCATTAGCAACTATGTACTTTTTTCATTTTAATCTCAAAGCCCTGTATTTTTCTTTATCACAGCTGAGTGTCAAAAGATATTCAACTATTTCTTTGTACCATGGGCTGGTGAGGTATTTTACATGTGCTCTCTGAGTAGCCATCTCTAGCCCTTGCTGTTCTTTTTCTTTTTCAGGCTCTTCATTTGCTACCATGGACAAATTTATGCCCAAAGCCTGGTAGTTCGATTCTGATAAGATACTTGCTAGCCCCTGTCCTTTAATCAGCTTAGTAGGCTTTATTTCCAAATCATATTCATGTATCTTTGCAATCCATCTTCCTCTTTTCCCTTCACTGTCTCCCTGAATGAGAATGTCTTTAACAGCTGCAGTAGGGACATATGCAATAATATGAGACTGCAAAGCATACATTCTGAAGGCCTTGAGGGACTTTACCAGGGCATATGCATGCTTCTCCAATATATCATATTTCAATTCAGCATCATGAAGCACCTAGCTAAAAAAGGCAATAGGCTGCTCATATCCATCTTCATTTTTCTGCAATAACACTCCAGCTACTGTATGAGGTGATGCAAAAGAAAAGATCATAAATGGTCTAGTATAATCAGGTGCAGCCAGCACAGGGGCTTCAGCGAATGCAACTTTAATTCTAGAAAAGGCCTCCCGTGATTCTTGTGACCATTTCACCTCATTATTCTTTTTTAGCATATCTGTTATATGCCTAACTATCTTGGCATAGTTAGGGATGAATCTTCTCAGAAAATTTATTCGTCCTAAAAACACTTGTACTTCTTCTTTATTTCTGGGGAGAGGAATACCATTTATGACTTCTACTCTTTTGGGATCTATTCTCACCCCATCTTTAGTTACAATATGTCCCAAAAGTTTGCCTTCCTCTAATGCAAATAAAGACTTTTGTGGGTTAAGAGAAAGGCCATACCTTCTGCATTTTTCAAAATTTCTTCGTAAATGTTCAATGTGTTCAACATTATCTTTTGAAAACACCGTGATATCATCAAGGTACACCACCAGAAATCTATCCTGTTCCCCAACGAAAGCAATATCCATAGCCCTCTGAAAGGTAGCTCCTGCATTAATCAACCCAAAGGGCATCCGGGCATACATAAATGTCCCCCATGGTGTAGTGAAAGCGGTCTTCTTTTGATCTTCTGGAAACACAACTACCTGATTATAACTAGAAAAACCATCCAACATTGACATTCTAGAGGCTCCCACCACTTTCTGCAGGATATGGTCCATCTTAGGCAGTGGATAATTATCTTTTAAAGATGCTCTGTTTAAATTCCTGAAATCCACACACAGCCTTATTTCCCCATTTTTCTTTCTGACAGGGACCAAGTTTGCAACCCATTCTGAGTACCTTAATGGCACAATTATTTTGGCCTTCAATAACTTCTTGATTTCCTTCTCAATGGAGGGAAGCAGCAGAGGGTTTATCTTTCTAAGCCTCTATTTATAAGGTTTTGCATCTTCCCTCAATGGAATTTTATGCTGCATTATGTTGACATCAAAAGTTTTCAGGTCCTGATAGGACCATGCAAATACATCTTTGTATGTCTGAAATAATTTCAAGTATTTTTCTTTATACTCCTATGGGACCTTCTTAGATAACTTTACAATTTTAGGCTCATCATTGGTACCCAAATTCAGACCTTCTACCTGATTTTCTTCTACTGCTTTATTATGCTGCAAGGGAACATCATTTTTATCAAATAATATTTCTAGAGGCACCAGCCCTCTAGGTATCACATTTCCCTTCAATTGAAGCACTTTACTTCCTGCCATTTTCTCCTCCCATTTATTTTCTGAAATGTTTTCAGCCTCATCTTCTTCACAATCATCAATTTCCATATTGGAGAACTCTCCCGCTGTCTCCAAGAATTTCTTCATCTGTTCATCGTCGTCAAATACCTGCCAGTGCTTGATATTATCTGGGATAGATGGTCTATAACGTACCTCGATTTCGTACCTCAAGAGAAGGTTCTGAGGAGTACGAAATGTACTGGCAGCTACAGCAAGAGAATCTGCCATTCTATTCTGCTCCCGGAGCATGTACTGGATATTGAATGCTGAGAAGAAATTCTCCACCATGTCCCACACTTCATTCCTGTATGTCCTCAACCGAGGGTGCTTGGTTTGAGAATGATTTCTGACCTGCCTGACCACCAGCTCAGAGTCTCCCAGAACTTTTAAACTCTGTACACCCATACTCTTGGCTATCTATAATCCTAACAGCAGTGCTTCATATTCAGCCACATTATTAGTAGCTTCGTATTCCAATTTAAAAGACAGTGGCACCCATTTTCCTGTAGGGGAGATTAATAATATTCCAGCCCCATTACCTTCTCTTGAGTTTGCTCCATCAAAATGCAAAGTCCATACTCCTGCTTCACGGTCTTCTAAAGGCTGCTCAGTTTTTATTTGGCAGAAGGAAGGTTCATGAGAAAAACCTCGATCTTCTTCAAACATAAAACATGAAAAATCTCCCTCCTTGCTATAGACTGGTGAGTTTTCTGAGCTATCAGCCTTTGTAACCATCTTGACAAATCTAGTTTCTCTGTATAATCTCCTCTCCTAGCCACCAAAAACAGGGATAGTGGCATATGTTAAATCCATTTTGAGTGACCCACCTATTTTCGTACCCCAGGACCTTGGCAGCAGCATGCCAAAGCGGGCTGGGATATCAGCCACCACAATGTCCATTACTACACTTTTTGCTGGAATTTGGGCCAGATTGACCACTAAATCTTTAATCATCCCCAAGAATTTAACTCTTTTGGAATCAAATGAATATAGGTCTTTATATGGACGTGTGATTTGTAAACCTATTTTTTCCATGACTGACAAAGGCATAAGATTATGGGAAGCCCCAGAATCTAACATACAATTGTGTAACAGCAGGTCATGAATAACTAGAGACACATAGAAAGGATGAGTAGAGGGGTCTATCTCCTCGACATGTGGGCCAAAGACTACCATGGGTCTTTCTTCTTGAAGATTAAGATTGTCTGGGATTATTGGTGCTTCAGGAGAGAACATAAAAGAAGTAACTTGAGATTGATATGCAGGTTGTTTCATCAGTTCAGTCAAGGGGACTGGGATTTTGACTTTATCAAGTTCTTTTTGCAAATTGAAAGCAGGGGGGGACTTTTCTATTATGACTTCTTTTGATTCTTTATTTTCTACTGAAGGTTTAACTTCTCTTGACACAGACTCAGCATTAGGAGGAGTAGCTACTTTTGAAGAAGAAGGAGTTTGATCCATAGACTGTGAAGGTTTGTTCAGAGGATTCTTAGCTTTGTCTGTGACTTTTTTCTTCGTTGGCTCCTTCTGAATAGGTGCTTCCTTTTGGGGAAGCTCTTCTTCATTTTCTTGAGTCCGAGTTCTCTTTCTGGAGGATCTGAGATCATATCTCCTATTGAAATGTGCTTGCATGAAATCATTAAACTGTTTGCAGTAGTGATCAATTTCTGCATCTTCTGTGTCTCTGATCTCTTCTTCTTCTTCTCGCAATGGGAATTCTAACTCATCACTGTTTGAAAAGGCAAGATTTGCATCTTGCAGTTCATAGGTAGCATCATCAGTGGAGTCATCTACTGGGCCATCCAGGTACAATGGGTGTGGTACTTGATCCTGTTTCTCCTTTGCTTCCCTTGGAAATATCTGCAGAGGTGGCTTTCTATACTGAGGATTGTAACCTCTGATTGGAGAATTATAAAAATTCTTGGGAGCTGAGTTCTTGGTCTCCAGTTCTAGCTTAACCATATTTTTAATCATCTTGCTTATTTCCTCCATTTTATCTGAATATTTGTCCTGGTTAGAGGTGGATACTTCTTCCTTACCTCTTCTTCTAGTATCCTGTTCATATTTTCCTTTTAATTTTCCAGTGGAAGAAAAATTTTCTTCTAACTTGAGAGCATTTGACTGAGCATCATCTAGTGTGGCAGGATTTCTTTCTCTGAGAGAGAAACCAAAGTCTGAGTCAAAAGCTGCTATGAAAACAACTTTGGCAGCATTCTGATGAGGCTTCATATCTGCAGGGAGGTTTAGATATAACTTATTAAATCTCTTGACAAATTCTGACACCCCTTCATTATGTTTTTTCTTGAGTGTATTGAACTCAGTAAGACACTGTCCATGATCTTTATTTTCTCCCCATTTCCTGAGAAAAGTATTTTCCATGTCATCCCAGGAGGTTACGGAACGGTTTCCCAATGTCTTGAACCATTTTCTGGCTTCACCGTCCAAATATTGCACAAATAGTCTTAAGACTACATCTAGATGTTCAACATTAAAGTTTTCTGCAAAAGAGCAGAAAGTCTCAAGATGTTTCTGAGCATCGATTTCATTTTCTCCAGTGAATCATGGCAATACCTTCAAGTAATCCTGTGGCATATCATTCAGCACCTGAGGTAATGCCAGGGGAGCATATTTATTGAGCAAAAAGGTAGGAACATTAGCCATTGGAGGAGGTGGGGGTTGTGCAACAATCTGGTGTACAAATGAAGGAAGGGGAGTAGGAGGAAGTGGAGTATGAATAACAATGGGGGTATACTGTACCGCAGCCTGAGGCGTAGATGGGAACAATTCACGGTTAACAGCAGCTACCTCAGTGATTTCTTTAACTTCTTCGGCCTCAGGGGTAAGACAAGATTTCTCTTTGGTTCTAGCACTTCCCCTGGGTGGGCTATCCGAGTAATATTCAGGATTTTCCTCAGTGGAGTCAGGATTTCTTACTGGAATTTATTGAAAAGGAGAAGATGGACAATCTTCTTCGAAAAACTTAGGGATTTCAGCACGGGCTAATTTCCTCTCTTTCCAACTCCTTCTATGTATAATCTTCTCTGGGTCAGACACAGAAGGTGTCTTTGGCTGAGACGTATCTGACCTTAAATGTGGCTTACGAGGAGCCAGGACTACTAATAGATTTATCAAATGAATAACAATGTGGAGTCGCCAAGGTGAGAGATATGCAACTCTTCAACTCTCTGTGCTCACCTGATTAGAGAGTGAATCAATATTGTCGAGGCCCAGGGAAACTGGTATTCTTATATTCGTCCCCGGCAATGGCGCCAGAAAGATGTTGTCGACAATAATTTTCTACCCTAGAGACAGTCTAGAGCTGCCATAGACCAGTGCCTAGGACATCTTAGCATAGCAGGAGGCATATAATAAGGCTGGGTTGTCAATCCAAAGGCTCTCCTACTATCTCTTGTTAAACAAGAAAATTGATTTAAAATGGGACCAGCAATCACAGAAACTGTCACAGGGAAAGTAATGTTGCAGAGGCACAATGCAAAGCTCAAATATTAAAGCATCAGACAGCTGAGAGACAATTTACTGCAAAGAGGGCCGGTTCAAATAATATGTCACAGAAATCAAATATCAGAAGTGTATGGAGGGAGGGAAACACAAGAGGATACTAGTTATCTTTAGTTTGGCACCCAGATACACAACAGAACCACATATGGGCTTATCATTCTAATAATCCATACATGACAATGGCGTTTTAAAAGCACCCTCCCAAAGAAACTAATATAGCAGAAAAGTGGATGAAATGAATATGAAACAGTATATCATGCCTGAGCCTATTTAAAGCGCTTGACTGATTCAAATATGGGCATCAACTAGGATGAATCCTTACCTAAAACCAGTGAGCCACTCGCATTCCAGTAACATGATACAAGAAGATGTATGAAATGGAATATTGTATTAAACACATAAGAAAAAGTACATACTGTGAAATACCAAAGACCAGAATCCTCATTACAGATAGAACTCCTCCTCACTGAGACCCTACGGGCTCTGAGCCTCGATACAAAAGCTTTACAAAATGTATACAAAAATTCCTTTCACAGCACAATTTTCTGATAAAAGTCTGGAACCCTTACAATGTTTTTCTTCCTCCTCTTTATAGAGGAAGAAGAAGAAAACTAATAAAAGAAGTAGGTGAAACATTTAATTTTCAAGCTTGAACAAAATGGTGGAAACATTCGCGCCCTTGTTGCTAAATTAATATGCTAAGTTATAGGTACTCTGAGGCTGGCTCCATGAAATAAATGTTGTAGGTGCAAACTTCTCCAGGGATAAGACATGAAGAATAAAATATGTAACATTCTGTACTTTTCTGGAAAGGATTTGGCTGAAGTAGACCTTGAGGGCATGATTTTCTGTGAAAATATCTTTCTAGTGATCTGCAAGGTCTTCGTTCTGGTACTTTGCCTCCAAAAGGGTATGTAACAGCCCCAAAAATCCTTAAATGTGTTCCTTTAATCCCTTGCTCTTTACTGATATTTTCTGTCTGTGCCATTAATTCTTCATCTGCTCAACCTGGGCATTTGAATGACCTTGGAGGGTTTGATAGATTTAAACCCTGGCTTTTTAATGGATGTCATGTCAGCATATCTTCCTGGATCCTTGCTCCATAATTCTGCATTTGATAATTGGTCCTCTGGAACGTACTCGACTTCTGTGGTGGTGGACGTGAATCCTGATGGTTCTCCATCGCCATAAACCAGCAAAACCCACAAAATGGTTAAAGAAAAACAGGCGCCAGGGTAATGGATGAGGCAGAGACCACGGAGTGGTAATATGGACTGAGTGAAACGATGAGGAGAAGCAGGGTGACGGATAAATGAAGGGTGGGCAACGAGAAACACAGTGGGACGACGATGTGTGGACGAGGCGGAGACAGACAACATAGACACGTAAACGATGCATGGAAATGGTGGAGGCAAACATAAATGACACGTGGGCGTGTGGCAGGGAGGTACGAAAGACTGGTAATAGGATGACGTGGGGTGCGGACTTGGTTGATCAGCGGAACATGTGAATGATTCTGGGCCGTGCGATTCACGAGCAAGATCAACGGTTGAAACTTGGTGGGAGGGCGATGGACTGTGGGCCCGAAACACTGTACAATGGGCTTAACATATACACAACTTCGCAGCGCGGCCGCCATAGGATGATGCCTTGCAGATCGGACGGTTCATATCGATTTCGCTGCGTGGTTCTGTCCAGACAATAATGCGCGATGAGGAGCGGTTCTGACACCTTACTTAGGGACGCGTGGCGGGCGCTCAATGGAATCGCTCCGATTTAGAGAATACCGCTCGCCTGTGAAATGCAGTGCGATGAAAACAAGCCTGGTTTTTGAGCGATGGACACGGGGTGGGGACCACTAGGGCAATAGGCAGCGGACCGTTGATCTTTGTTTAATCAGGGGGCTGAGAATCCAACCGATAACCATATATGGTAAGCACCTTTTGGGTTTGGCACAGGGTTACTCGCCCTAATCATGTGAAGGACTGGCTGCAGGGGGCTAAGCCCAAAAGGGCTTTGGATTCAAACTTTTTCAACAGCGAGCCTTTCGGCCTTCGATTACGAAATCTGGGTGTGGAGGAGGGCAACGATAAGCGAAAAGGGGTCTCTTAGGCCACGGTAGGAAATTTGAAAGGTTCCGGAGGGGCTAATGGCCAAAAATTTGAATGAGGGGGCTAACATGTACAACAGGGGCATCGATAATAGGAAAGATAAATATGTAGGAATCTGTGGTCTGTGCTAAATTTTTATGAAGTGTACCTCCCCATATAATGCAATCCCCCCTCGCAGTCTGAAGTAAGCTTGTGCATCACAAGTTGTGTCTGAAAGCTTCCCATTCAATAGCAAGCTCGCCCTATAGTCCCAAGTCCTCATCCGCTAACTAGACCGGGGAATCTTCACACCATGTTTTGATAGCTTGCATTAAAAGGAAAATGCCACGGGTGTGCAATCGATATATAAGAGATCTATTAAATATATTTACCCCCTCCACACCCCAGATGGCATCAAATACGATAATGATTTTATGACCTTCACCAAAATACCATATGTCTTTTAAGAAAGAAAAAACCAGACTTGTTTGAAACTGCGCCAGATATATGATCCCCAGGAAATACCAAGTGTGTCGAGTCAAACCTAATCCTCAATGGGTTTACCCTTTAAGTACTTGCAATCAATAATATCCTTCCAGGTTCCAAGTTTGTAGTGGCCTCACCAAAATCAATTTTAATAATAGTGCCCACCCAAAAATGTTGATGTCCAGAAGACCCCATTCCCCAAATTCCTTTGGCGTTGTGATGATCTCCCAGCTAGATAGGTGATACTTCATTTGGTTCTCCCTGCCCTCCATGGAAAATTTTAAGGGCTAATATTCGCAGGTGGGCTAATTTTCCATGTTTTTTCCAAAAAAAATATTCGCTAATTTCCATTTTTTATAAAAATGATTCGCCCAAATTTTAAAATATAAAATTATTTTATGTTAAAAATCGCCAAAATTATATAGAGAGTATATATAAAATCATTATAGATATGAATAATTTTATAAATACATCATTAAACATTTTATAGTTTACATATTAGGGACTAGTGAGATTCGCCAATTTTTAAAATTTCAAGATAATTTTCTATCCTTAAAATTTTCCCTGCTGCCCGCCCAAATAAACTGGGACATAATAGCATGCATTTTCCATATTATAACGATCGGGATAATGTATAGATGTTCCCAATATAAAACTAATTGTTGTAAGGCCACCTTTACTAGTAGATAGTGGCCTCCCATAGTAAGCTAGTGTAGGGTCCATACATTAAGTTTTCGACGATATTTGTCAATCAACCAAAGCCAATATGTTGATTTGTAATTATTCATATTTAAATTAAAGCTAAGATAAATGAAAATTTCTACCGATGGGCTATATTGGAAGTTTAAAGCCTCACTAACTTGGATAGTCAGTGCCAAAACACCATAGGAATATAAGATTTTTTATTTCCTCCCATTTTCCAACATACCAGATGCATTTCCAAAACGATCAATAATGTCATGGAGAAGATTCCACTGTGGGAGATATAACATACCGAAGACAAGTATATAATCAACAAAAAAACTATGTGATGCCTCATGGTTCAACATTACCTTAATGCCCCTAAAATGTCCACCCTATATATCCCTTCGAATCTTGATTATGATACAATCCAGAACAAGTATGAAAAGCAATGGAGAAAGTGAGCACCCCTGTCGAAGTCCCCATCCAGCTCTGAAGAAATTTGACGGAAATCCATTAATCATCACAACAAGGTGTGCGTTAGTGACACATCCGATAAACCATTCAATAGTTTTATTAGTAAGACCAATTTGTTTTAATATGAGGCGCAAGAAAGACCAGTCAACGCAATCATAAGCTTTCCAGAGGTTGATTTTCATCACCAATGCCGCCAATTTCTTAGAATGAATAGAGTGAATAATCTCCTGTGTAGTAGCAACAACATTGTGTATTAGTCAATTATGTAAGAATCCAGATTGTTCCTGAGTGACGTGAGTCGAGAGTGCAGACTTTATACACTCAAAAATTATTTTAGAAATGACTTTATAAGTAATGTTGCAGAGCGAAATAGGACGAAAATATTGGAAGGTGGAGGTCTCCGATGATTTCGGGATCAATGTAATGAAATTTGAGTTTATTGCACCAAATATATTCCCCCAAATCCAAGACTCCTCCACCATTAGCAGAAGGTCGTGTATCAACAGATCAAAGAAGTGGGTGAAAAATTCCACAGTCCACCCATAAGGCCCCGAGCTTTTGTCCCACGTGAAGATTTTAGCACCTTTAATATTTCTGCCTCCGATACCGGTCGGGTGATGTTCTCATTTGCCACATATGAGAACATGAGGGGAAAGTCAAAGATATCCTATAATTGGTCCTCAATAAAATAGCCCTGGTGCTTCCTGAATAAAGATTCAAAATAACGAGCTTCCTTAGCCTATATCGCTTTGTTGGAATATACCCATTGTCCTTGTACATTCTTAATCTCCCAAATAGTGTTTCCCTTCTTCTGCTGATTGGCGAAATTATGGAAATGTTTTGTATTTATGTCGCCATCCCGCAACCATAGGGAAAAACTCTTTAACCACCAATTGTATTCCTAATGTAGTAAAATATGTCGCTTCCTATCCTCTAAAGCTTTAATTCTATCCCATAGATTCGTCAAGTAATTCCCATCACCCATCACCTTATATGTGTCCTTAATTTCTTGAATGATGGAGTTAAGTTCCGTGAGCATCTATTTTTTCCTTTCGTGTTCCCAGGTCCAAACCCAAAATTTGAGTTGTTGGAGTGTAGCAGACATGTGGAGCATTGGAGAGGTGTCCTCCCCCCGAGGAAAATTCATCCAAAAATCAAACACCAGAGCATTGAACTTTGGCTCCTCCAACCAGGATCAGTTAAATTTGAAAGGGATATCACACAAAAGCCACTAAAAAAACCACTGGAGGACAATAGGATGATGTTCAAAGATCATAACCTCAACCACCCATGATTTAACAGAAACCTTAAGCTCCAGGATATTTTCCTAGATCAAAAAATGATTCAGTCTCTTCACAATAAAACCATCCTCATCTTCCATTATACCAAGTAGGGAAAATAGTATGGCGACAGATATCCCTAAGATGATGTGAGGCAAATTGATGTAGCCAAAAGGCCTCTTTACCCACATACGCAGAAACTATTAATAATTTTGCTAGTTCCCAAGATCCAATACTCGTAAAAGAGTATTCAATTCAATTTACGCGCAGAAATAAACTTTATGGGAACCCATTTTATCCCAAAGTAATCCTTCTCGTTGATGCTCTGAAGCCTTTATCTTGTGGTCGCCTCCTCTATATTAACCAATGCACCGCATATGGTATCATCGTACCATATCACATCACACCATAAACTTGTATTTCTTACACTGCTTCAAATTTATACAAACCCGTGGACCTATGGGTTATGGTCCACCCAAACGGTGACCAATCACGCTGCTTCGCACTTCTTATAACTTATCTCCCCGCAGATTCACAACTTAACGATCTTCGCGATATTGCGATGTAACTTCCACTGTTGATCTACGCCGGATCCAACGGTCTTTCTATACCTCTTCGCACGTCGCAAACTTATCATTTCGCACTTCAAAAAATATAACATTTCGCATGTCGCGCCTTTTAACTCCCCTGGTTAACCTTTATCCTATGTGATATGCGATCACATTGTATCACACCAAACATAACTTATCGTGTGAACTCTTAACAACAACCACAAAAAACTGTGATGTGTGATATGCACTTCATCGCTATGCCGACACGCGTCCACTTCGCAACTTTCCCAATTTAACTTGCGAAATCAATCTGAACCGTCGGTTTTGCTCGGATATTTGCAATTTAATCCTTTCCGTTCATTTCCCTTCCTTTATAAATCTTCTAAAGGATTTTCTGCCTTAGTCTTTTCTCTGTTTTCTTCGACCACCGCTACTCTACATCTCCGCTATCCTTCCTGAGCTTTATTCAATTTTTAAAAGCGTCGATCTCTCCTGAGCTTGTTCTTCTGGTTATTCATATAACCATTTCACTTCTTCAGCCTGGATACAAAACACCCTCTGTATTTGCTTCTCCAAATCTCAATTTGGATTTCTTCTCGTTCTCAGCCTGCACACAATTATTATCTGTACTTGTTTTTTTTCACACAACATCAACAAATTAACTCCTAAACTGGAATCATAAAGATTCTACCTAGCCACTAAGCCCTTATCACTCAGAAAGACTTATTCTTTAATCAAAATTCACATAACAATGGTTTATTACACAGAAACCATAAATTCTCAGTTACAGATCATTGAGCACATAAAAGGAATTTGTTCCATTATGGATCACTCAGCACATAACATAAATGACACAAAGTCACAATGAAATTCGATTTCTCATTAATTAACAAATGTATAGATACATTAAAACTTCTTACAATCAAAATTTGCACGTTGTGCTTCTACATGGCCCTCATCTCTTCAAAAGAACCCTCTCAGTTCTTGAGCTTCTCCTATCTACAGAACCATCTCTGATCTCGGGCTCTCTCTCTAGGCCTAATATTATTTCTTTTAAATTGGCCTCCTTCCTTCAAAGCTTACAATTTGATTGCATCGAGAGGCACAATCTACAGCCCAGTATGACCTTGATGTCAAGTATGTCATGTCCTCAAAAAATAATAAATTTTATTTTTGCTAATGTCGGCCAAAGCATTAACCTAATCTTTAACTTTATATAACTTGAATATTTAGATTATATATAACTTTTTTAACTTATTAATAGGCCAAGATTAATTACTAAAATACAACTATGTATTATTTATATAATTTGAATGGATAGTAAATTATCTCACCCATTTAATAATTGCTTTATTATATACATGAATTTGAATGGATCATAAATTTACCTTTAACAAAAAAAATTACCACATTGAATCTCCAAATTAAGTAAAATTTTAAACATCTTTACTCTTTACTAAAGTCAATACCATTTCCGAAATCAAAGGAAAATAGTTAATTCAACACAAACAATCAAAATCCAAAATATTTTAATATTTCTTTTAATTAAATATTTGTAAAATGAATCTTTAAAAAGAAAACCCATATTGTATGGATAAATTAAAATCTTTAAAGATATAAATATTTCCCCATCAAAATTGCAATATTTCAAAATTTAAATAAATAAAAATCTAAATAAACCGGAGGTATGGTAAATAAATAAAACCTATTTTTATACTTACTCGAGAGCTATGGTAAATATATATATATATATATATATATATATATATATATATATATATATATATATACACACACACACTAGATGTATGGTAAATAAATAAAAACTTCTTTTTATATTTACTTCATAAACTTTTTTATATTTAAAAAAATAAAAAAGCTAGGTTTTATTTAGATGAAGCCTATGGGACGAATACCATGGGCTAAATACCATGGGCCAAATACCATATTTATAAAAGAAGTATGGTAAATAAATAAATACAAAAAGGTATAAAGAGGTATGATAAATAAATAAATATAAAATAGGCATAAAGAGGTATGGTAAATAAATAAATATAAAAGCGGTATAAAGAAATAAGGTAAATAAATAAAAATATATCAAATATGATAATAAATAAAAATCTAATTATATAACAAGCTTATGGTCCAAATACCATAGTAAATAAAAGAAGTATGGTAAATAAATAAAAATATAAATAAACCAGAGGTATGGTAAGTAAATAAAACCTCTTTTCATATTTACTCCATAATCTGCTTTATATCTATGGACACTCAAAAAATAGGTTTTATTTAGGTGAATCCTATGGTCCAAATACCATGGGCTAAATTATTATTAATACCATGCAAAAAAAACATTATTAACTCTAATATAATATTAAAAGATTATTATTATTATTATTATTATTATTATTATTATTATTAAATCTAATACTCATATTAATATATTATAATATTAATATTATTAAATTTAATAACTTTGTATTAATACAATATTAAATTTATTATATTATAATATATATAAATGTATCATGATATATATTAACTCTAGATATATATGGGAGGGAAGAACAAAGATATAGAGTGATAGATGTGGAGATATAGGGGGATTGACAAGGGAGAGATGGAGATAAACAAAAAGAAAGGGGAGAGGAGGAATGAAGAGCGAGAGAGGGAGACACAAATATGGAGGAGGGAGAGAGAGAAGGAGAGAGGGAGTGAGATAGTGATAGGATTAGAGGAGACAGAGATGGCAGAAGAGAGAGGGGGTAAGAGATAAAGGGAGAGAGAGATGGCAGAAGAGAGAGGGAGGTAAGAGAGAAAGGGAGAGATAGGAAGGACCAGAGAGAAGACTTAAGAGAGGGAGGGATAGAGAGAAGTTGGAGGGGGAGAGAGGGAGGGAAGAAGAAATAGAGAGAGAGAGAGAGAAGTGGAGAGAGAGAGAGGGAGTGGCAAGGGAGAGATGGAGAGAGAGTGTGTATGTTTAGGGGTGACAAAATATACAAAGTTGGATGTATGGAGAGAATGGGGGAGAGAAGGTCGAGAGAGGGAGAGATATAGTAATGTAGTTGGAGGGAGAGAGGGGTGGAGAGAGAGAGAGAGAGAGAGGGAAGAGAGAGGGAGGTAGGAGAGAAAGGGAGAGAGGGGAAGGATGACAGAGAGGAGGAGAATGATGGGGGAAGAGAGATTATTGGAGGGAAAAGAGAGAGAGAGGGAGAGAGATCAAGGAAGAGAGAGAGAGGTAGGAGAGAAAGGGAGAGAGAGGAATTAAGAGAGAAGAGGAGAGAGGGATCAATAGAGAGATGGAGTTGGAGGGGGAGAAAGGTAGGAAATAAGAAATATAGAGAGTGGGGTAAAAATGTGAGGTTGGGTTACACTTTTGTGAGAATCGGGGGCGGAAAAATTTTTTCCTCAATAGTTTGGCCGAACTTTTGAAATTAGTTCAGCCGAACTTGTTTTTCCGTTTATATTGACGACGTGGGAAAACAGATTTTTGGCCAGAGATGGGAAAACTGGCAATAAAAGTTCGGATGAAATTTTAAAATAGTTCATCCGAACTCATATTTTATAAATATATTGCCTGCGAACTATCACAGGTTTCACATATTTTTCGCGCGTTTCTTTTCTGATTTTCTTTGGCGCTGCTACTCTTTCGCGTTATGGTGAGCTCTATTGAATTTTTGCTCTGTTGCTGCTCTGAAGTTGTGCCACGACGACTTTCTGCGAATTTCCAGGTAAGTGTTTATTTGTGTGGATTCAAATCTACTAATGAATCACTGCTCTGTTGCTGCTCTGTTTAATTGTGTGTATTCAAATCTACTAATGAATGTTCACTTATTGAAGAAAATGTATAGTCTCTTACAGTATTCTACCAGTAAACATTAGTTTCTAGTGCATTCTAAATTTATCATTTCCTAGTGGGTAATTTATGAATAAAGGAATAATCTAGTTTAACCACATTATTGTAAGTTTCCTTCTAGTGGGTAATCTGTAAATGAATCGAAGAGCTTCATGATTATCATCCATAGCTTTCCCTCTACAATGGAAAAACCTAAACCAAAAAGGAACTCAAAATACAGTGAAAAAACCAATAGTTATAAACCCAGAATCAAAAGAAGCAAGGGTGGCAGCATCTCGCCTGGCATACCCTCCTGTCTCAGATTACCCTCGCACAATTCCATATCCAATGGCAATCAAAGAAAACAAAAAATGAACGCAACCAGTAGCTTCTCCACCCAAATAGACATGTCCATCCATACATGGAAAAACCATTATATATTACCAACTAAACTCTTCTATTTTTTCATTGATATTTTCAGTCAAAAAAATCAGAACACTTCAGTTAAGAAGAGAAAAACAAGTTCGAATCCGAGTTACTAAAGGAGGATGAAAAATTAAAGATAATTGTCTCAGATTTTCTCTATGATTCGATCTTTGGATTTATCTCATTCATTATTTTTCTTTTGAACCTGTTGAGGATGAATAGTTCTGTGGAATTTTGGGTCTGCAACTAGTACTAGACCTTGGACCTGTAGCTAGTTCTATGAAATTTCGAGCCCACAACCAGTAACAGAACTTAGATATGCACCAAACCTCAGCTTTGTGGCTTGTTCTGTGGAATATTTTTTCTGTAACCAGGATCATATTTCAAACCATGAGGTAGATTTTTTAGTACACTCAACTCTCCTTAATCTTTCTCTTCAACCCACTTTCTAGGCATACATTAAGGCTCTCAAAAATATTATTTCGGATCTGATTTTCTAAAGGAGGACGAAAAATTAAAGATAATTTTCTCAGATTTTCTCTATGATTAGATCTTTGGATTTATCTCATTCATTATTTTTCGGACCTGTTGAGGATGAATAGTTATGTGGAATGTTGGGTCTGCAACTAGTACTATACCTTGGACCTGTAGCTAGTTCTATGAAATTTTGGGCTTGCAACCAGTAACAGAACTTAACTCAACTCTCCTTAATATTTCTCTTCAACCCACTTTCTAGGCATACATTAAGGCTCTCAAAAATATTATTTCGGATCTGAGTTGCTAAAGGAGGATGAATATTATTTTGGATCTGAGTTGCTAAAGGAGGACGAAAAATTAAAGATAATTGTCTCAGATTTTCTCTATGATTGGATCTTTGGATTTGTCTCATTCATTATTTTTCGGACATTTCAAGAAAAACACATTAGCCATAAAAGTTTCCCATTGAAACCACAAGTGATTTGATACAAAACATAGGATTTAACCTTTTATAGTTGATTGTTTCAAATAGATTTTTAATAAAATTGAAAAATATTCAATGTAAAACACATGCACATTAACATATAATTGTGATATTTTCCCTTCTTTCCAACTTAGTGGACATCCTTCTAGAAAAATCCCTTTTAATGAAGCATATATATCCATAGTGATCCACTGATATTTGTTCACAAACAACTATTCCATTTTGGACTTTTATATCTCAAAACTATGCTCATTGAATTTATGCATCTATATTTTTAAACTACTTGAAACTATTTTATTACACCATAGGAATCATTTCGATATATCTCCCATTTCAATGGGGTGTATCACATTTCGAGAAAAACACATTAGCCATAAAAGTTTCCCATTGAAACCAAAAGTGATTTGATACAAAACATAGGTTTTAACCTTATATAGTTTAATTGTTTCAAATAGATTTTTAATCAAATGAAAAATATTCAATGTAAAACACATAGTATTTAGAAACAAAAATTGAGTTGATACAAAACATAGGTTTTAACCTTATGTAGTTAATTGTTTTGAAAATAGATTCTTAATAAAATGAAAAATATTCAATGTAAAACACATGCACATTAACATATAATTGTGATATTTTCCCTTCTTTCCAACTAGTCCATCCTTCTAGAAATATCCCTTTTAATGAAGCAGATATATCCATAGTGATCCATTGATATTTGTTCACCAACAAGTATTCCATTTTGGACTTATACATCTCAAAACTATGCTCATTGAATTTATGCATCTATATCCTTAAACTACTTGAAACTATTTTATTTCACCATAGGAATCATTTCGATATGTCTCCCATTTTAATGGGGTGTATCACATTTCAAGAAAAAACACATTGGCCATAAAAGTTTCCCATTGAAACGAAAAGTGATTTTATACAAAACATAGGTTTTAACCTTATATAGGTAATTGTTTAAAATAGATTCTTAATTTAAAATGAAAAATATTCAATGTAAAACACATGCATTAACATATAATTGTGATATTTTCCCTTCTTTCCAACTTAGTGGACATCCATCTAGAAAAAATCCTTTTAATGAAGTAGATATATCCATAGTGATCCACTAATATTTGTTCACAAAAAACTATTCCATTTTGGACTTATATATCTCAAAACTTTGCTCATTGAATTTATGCATCTATATTTTTAAACTACTTGAAACTAATTTATTACACCATAGGAATCATTTCGATATATCTCCCATTTTAATGGGGTGTATCACATTTCAAGAAAAACAAATTAGCCATAAAACACATGCATTCTTATACACCCTTATGTCTACGTAAAGTAGTGTGAGAGATTCCACGGGTCCTCTACACCCTTCATAGGGTATAATTGGGATAGGTAGCATTAACTTCTACAAGTTCTATAGGCAGAGTCTGTAAAGGGCCAGGTAGCCTCTAATCTCATCTTTTCTCAAAGGTGACATATCGAGTAAATGCCCCTACAGTCAATCTCTGTAACATATCTAAATAGAAGTTCTTCATTTTAATAGCCATAAACCTCAACCACTTTAAGGAAAACTGTGTACATGTGTCATTTCTCCCATGAATTCTTAGGCAAAGTTTTCTAAAGCATGTACATTTCATGTTGGATTTCTCCCATTAAATTTAAAGCATGGTTTTTGTAAGTGCATAAAATAATTTTGCAAAGCATGTAAATGTCATTTCTCTCAAGCTTTAAGGCCTAAAAATTGTACCTAAAGTGGCTGAACTCTCATAGAATTTTGAAATTCCATAGGATTTTAGTCTGTCTGTTGAGTGTTAACTTCTACAAGTTCTAAAGGCAGATTCTCTAAAGGGCCAGGTAGCCTCTAGATCTCATCTTTTCTCAAAGGTGACATATCCAGTAAATGGCCCTACAGTCAATCTCTGTAACAGATCTTTAAATAGAAGTTCTTTGTTTTAATATCCATAAACCTCGACCACTTTAAGGCAAACTGTGTACATGTGTCATTTCTCCCATAAATTCTTAGGCAAAGTTTTTAAAGCATGCACATGTCATGTTGGCTTTCTCCCATTAACTTTAAAGCATGTTTTTTGTAAGTGCATAAAATAATTTTGCAAAGCATGTAAATGTCATTTCTCTCAAGTTTTAAGGCCTAAAAATTGAACCTAAAGTGGCTGAACTCTCATAGAATTTTAAACTTCCATAGGATTTTAGTCTGCCTGTTGAATGTTCCTAAAGGCTTCCTCCCATTAACTCTAGATGTGAATTCTACTGTAAACTTTTGAAGTCAAACTTTAAGATAAACCATGCACATGTCATTTATCTCATGATCATGTGTCATTTCTCCCATGGATTTGCAATAAATGTCAATTTAATATATATTTTTATTGAATTAGTTTTTTTTTTTCATGGATAAGAAAGCCATTAAATATGGTTGAAAAATGGAAACTATGCATAGAATTTTCTTGCTATCCCAATCCAAGGAAACCAATGATTACATATGTGCTTTCCAATATTGCAACTAGGAAAGTCTTCCAAAGGAAAATGAATATACCAAGAAGAACAACAAATAACGAGGCATATTATATTGGATTGATAGAAGGCTTGGAAACAACTATGGAGTATGGATCAAATGGAATTGTAGTTTTTACCAATTATGAACTTGTGTGAAACCAGATGAATGGCGTGTACCAAGTTAAGAAGGAGAGGATAAAATAACTGCATGGAATAGCAAACAATATTGTTAGCCAATTTCAATTTTTTAGTATAGAACATTGTTCAAATGTGAATAAGGTGTCTATTGATCTAGTGCGTGGGGCAACACCAAATCAGGATTCATTTATCAAAGATGAATTAATAGATGAATTAGAATTATACGGAGAAATTTCAATGCAAGATTCATCTCTCAGAGATAAATTAGTTTTAAGACACTCTTCTTCAAAAATTCAAGATTCATCTCTCAAAGATGAATTAGCTTTGAGACGCTCTTCTTCAAAAATTCAAGATTCATCTCTCAAAGATGAATTAGTGTTGAGACTCTCTCCTTCAGAATTTATTGATGGAAATTGTAACATATCTTGGATATGTGTGTGTTTAGTACTTATAAATGCATCTTTTTTAATGACCATGTGCTTTTTTCAATTATATACCAAGTGTGCTCCCACCACACCATGTAAAGCGCAACTTGGTGAACTTCACATTTGCAACAAGTGGTGAACTTCACATTTTTATAAAATTAAAATGCGGGGACTTCAACAAATTTTTGTTTAAATGGAGTTTCACTTCTTTTTTAATGACAATGTGTTTTTTTCAATTTTATACCAAGTGTGCTCCCACCATGTAAAGCGCAATTTGGTAAACTTATCATTATTGAGTTTCACACATCAATCAGTGCATAGTAGTTTTACCAATTGAATAAAATTTAAAAAGGGAAATCATATCATATTCAAAGAGATAGAAAGGTTAAATATTGCATTTAAGCATTTCACTAGTTGAATAAAATTCAAAAAGGAAAAATCTGAAATAGAATATTATTCACATGATAGAAAGGTTAAATTTCTTCTCCATATAATAACTGAAGGCAATCTTCTTTTGACAAAGTCACTCATCCAAAGTGTAGATTTAGGTGATTACTAATGTCATCAATTCACCAATTTATAAATCAACAAGGCTACCTAGTTGAGTGCATTAATGACATTGACCCCAATTCAACAAACATATATCTACTTCTTATATTTCCAATCAAAATTAAAGGGATTTATATGGGAAAGAGGCAGAACATATAGCCCATCAACTACTTTTTAGAGGTCAATGAAGGTATCTAGTGAAATGGAAAAGGTTAGAAAAGGCTCAACCAATAGGAGTTTTCATCATGTGGGAAAATGTTTGGAACACTTGATTGTACTTGAAAGTAATCTTAAGATTGTTTTTGATCTCTACATACTCTTGTTTGAGTGAAAAAATTTCCAATGGGAAGAACATAGCTTTTCAATCCAACTAACCATATCAATTGAGCTCTATTTGAAAAAAGAGTAAAGAAAAGCTAACATGCCAACAAAATAACATTCTTGGTTGTCATTTTTTATTGGAATAGCTAAATCATATTAAGGATTCTCCATCCAAAAACAATTTCAATGAAGAGAATAATAAGAATCCAAAAGTTTCTAAAAATAATTATTGCCTCTTTATTCTTTTTAAGAATAATTTAAGAATTATTTTTAGAAACTTTTGGATTTTTATTATTCTCTTCATTGAAATTTTTTTTGGATAGAAAATCCTTAATATGATTTAGCTATTCCAATAAAAAATAACAACCAAGGATGTTATTTTGTTGGCATGTTAGCTTTTCTTTACTCTTTTTTCAAATAGAGCTCAATTGCTATGGTTAGTTGGATTGAAAAGCTATGTTCTTCCAATTGGAAATTTTTTCACTCAAACAAGAGTATGTAGAGATCAAAAACAATCTTAAGATTACTTTCAAGTACAATCAAGTGTTCCAAACATTTTCCCACGTGATGAAAACTCCTATTGGTTGAGCCTTTTCTAACCTTTTCCATTTCACTAGATACCTTCATTGACTTCTAAAAAGTAGTTGATGGGCTATATGTTCGGCCTGTATTTCCCATATAAATCCCTTTAATTTTGATTGGAAATATAAGAAGTAGATATATGTTTGTTGAATTGAGGTCAATGTCATTAATGCACTCAACTAGGGAGCCTTGTTGATTTATAAATTGGTAAATTGATGACATTAGTAATCACCTAAATCTACACTTTGGATGAATGACTTTGTCAAAAGAAGATTTCCTTGAGTTATTATATGGAGAAGAAATTTAACCTTTCTATCATGTGAATAAGATTCTATTTCAGATTTTTCCTTTTTGAATTTTATTC